>SJOL01007988.1:388784-486461 GCA_004794785.1 Opisthorchis felineus | reverse complement strand
TGCCCTGTTTGAACAAGGTTTGGCCAACAGGTTTTTCACCGTTGAGCCAGCAAACACACGGCGGGGACATGGTAAGAAGATTTTTAAGCTAAGAGCGCACACTTTTATTAGGCAAAATTTTTTCTCATTTCGTGTAGTAGCTGCGTGGAATAACCTTCCTCCATCAGTTGTCCACGCTCCTTCTAGAACCCATTTCAAAGCACTACTAGACACTTTTCTATGCGAGTCCTCGTGCTGGCAAACATACTGCCCCGCGCTGAGAACTTAAAGAGCAGTGCTACACCCTTTTTTCGCTTGTGCCTTTCAGGTGAACGACAACCGCAGAACGACAAGAACACAACCGACCAGGGAAACTTGGGCAAAAGCCTCGATCCTGTGTATCAATCCGTGAATCCGTGAATCCGTGAATCCGTGAATAGCCAGACCCTGCATAAATACATGTTGCACCTAAAGCTAGAGGCGATGGAACAGACTGCAGGGTGACTACGACGGAAGTATATTCATGTTGAAGGAATGCTTGTGGCCTAAAATGACAACCTTCTTGAAATAATTTCCAAGTATAACCAAATAAACTCTTACTCTGCCCGGGTTTGTTTTTATGTGCCAACAAAGGTTACAGTACATGTTAGATGCAGCGGTAACATGAAGTGATGGGCCTGCGCAAACGCGGTGAGCATGTTATCGATTTATGCTTTTATATCACTGTTTATGAATTTTGCTAACAAGACGTACTGAAATTTATTTAGTAGGTGGTTTCATGCTACATCCGAAATGTGGTTTATTCTGGCAGTGTGTTAGAACACTTGGAGTTTGGGTCATTAATTTGCGCACGAAGTAAAGCCATGTAAGAAGATAGACTCCACTAAAGACGCGTTGTCACTAGCCGAATACCACACAAAGTCAGTAACGGTGCTGAAAATTCAAGCTATCCAATAATTCTTAAAAAGAATCCGGAAGTATTGTTAGCCTGCTCACGCCGAAGTGAAACCTACCGGGTCAGCGAGTTGACTAGCCTAATGGAGCGGATGAGAGTAGGGTCAAAAATACTTTTGTGGGGCACCTTAAAACTACACTTATTCTACGCTAGCGCGATTGAGGGAACCAATTGTGGTTTGGATTTTCAAGAGGAGGACATGCCATGCATGGAGTTCAGTTTTTTGTTCAGCTTGCTGAACTCAATGTGTATCCGTCCAGCACTGGGGTACGAACACCCCGCCCACTTTTGTGTAATAAAGGTGAAAACTACCGACTGTAGCAATAACAATAGCGGGGCAACCAAACGCTGCCTCGGACGGAGGGACTATCCTTCGAGCAGGGGTGCCAATGCGATGAGATATTATAAGCTTGAATATGGGCGCCATGTAGCTGATTTACTGTTCCAGTTCAAGGATGTTAAGTAAGAGTTATCCGACTTGCTGCGCACTTCTCACACGCACGTTACACAAAAACGAGATCACTACAAACTGAAATTCAGCGGACAAACGGACTCACGCACATCCACCGACTTTTCGTAGGAGTGATCAAGACGTGAAACAAATTTCCATCGCATGTACTCTATGCTACGACGGTGGATCACCCCAAGTCCCTATTGGATCAGCAACTCTTTGGGCTCATTATGACTCTTCTCCGTTCATCGGAGATATGCGCCAAGTGCTCCTTCTCCGCTGGTCTTGCACCGGGACATTTAATTGAGTATTTCAGGCACTGCACGTTTTCCGTCTGGAAAAACCTTGATGTGTCCCTCCTACAAGACCTCAGGAGGGCAAGCCAATGCCAGAAGCCGTTGTTTCCGCTGACAGTTTCCTTGGCTTTCGGTGTTGCAGCTTCGTGCCAATGTAATGAATGGTTTTCGTCGGGGTTGTGTGTGCCTACATAAAGTCTCATGTCGAAGGTGCGGTCGTTATTTTGATTCTCTAGCTTAATGGAGACTATGATCAGCTGGAGCAAACACAGATAGCTTGCCAGGTGACTCCATAACCTTTCCTGGGCGGCTTATGTAACTCCACTTCGTGGTGACATTATTTCTCGCCATTTGAATTTTCACTAACCTGTGAAACTCCTGCGAAGACCTCTTGGATGTCATAGCCACAGTGCACTTGTAATCACATGCCAAAAACTGGGTGCCAACACAGTCGGGTGCCACTTCTTCTTCGTTCACATGTGCAAGTTACAAGGTTTTTTTTCTGGAGGATGATCTCAGCGCCAACACTAAAGGCATTGGAACATTGTCCGAACCTGAGATGCAGAACCTTCTCACACCACCTAAATCATATACATCACCTGCCCCCTAACCTTGTTACATACTTTGGAACACGGGTGGCTTATGTTTAAACATTCCGTAATCACAATAAAACGAGCGAATAAACACACGGCCATGAGAACTAATATCTTGTGCAAACACATGAAAAACACAAAGTTGATTAAGAAAGCCCCCAGCACAAAAGAAGAACACGGGCAGAAACTAGAAAACGGGAGACCACTTGGCTGTTGGTTGGTGCACTAAGGAAGACAATTGGTAACTTACGAAGTCTTGCATTGCGCAAGACGCTGGAGTGATACTGCGGAAAACAACCGTGTCTTGCGTGCCTCTTCAACACCATCACAAGCTAAATGATTCAAGGTTCTTTGAATCCTCAGCAGAATCTCCTGAACATGGATCCGGTTGCTTTACTAAATGCTAAGGGCCGCTTTTACTTAACCATTATTGAAGTGCGGATAGCCAGCATATAGTACCCGTACACCAAAGATGAGCAACGGGCTTTGGAACAGCAACAGTGAACAAGACCATGCGCTTTCCTGGTGATGACAAAGAGACAATACAAACAAAGATGCCAAATTCCGGATCTGTTCACGCTCAAAGACGGTCATCGCTGTGAGGACTGTTTTGTCTTTAAAGTGCTAGCACTTAGCAAAATTGTAATATAACGGATGAACGAGCTGGCTCAGATTTATCAACTTTCAATGCATACAGTGGCGATTTGGAACGGGCTTGCAACAGAAAGCTTTCAATTTCTGAACAGTCAGAACTCCTATTCAACTACTGTGATGGAGTAACGACACCAGATGTTTGAAAGCCGCAACCTGAAAACATCAAGGGACTAACGCGGCATATAACCATCTGTCCTCTATATCGCGTGCAATATCTTATGCATCGTAAAATGTGTGGTGAATGTGGATGTCAAATCTTTCTTTTGCGAGGATTTTACTAGCATTTTCATGGTTGTAACTAATTTGTTGTTTAAGTGAGTAACGCAGCACGATCAGAACATCCACACTGACAGCGTTTAGTAAGGCTCATCGCAGGTAGTCTTTACAATAGTGAGGTAATCCTGTTGGAATTATTCTCAAGATTGTGGGAGCAAACTCAAGCATTAAGTCGTTCTTTGTAGGATAGGCTGCTTATATCTTCGGATAACCTGGTAGCTGGTCGTTGAACTTTTTCAGTTCAACTCAGTTCCTTTTTTGTACGTAGGTGTACAACAAATTCTCGATATTCCAGGCTCAGTCATTTTTGCCAACCGTCTTGGTGATACTGAGCTTGATGGGTATGAGTGTCGCCATACTAAGATAGACGTGATCTTTCCTTATCGGATGTGAGCAGAACAAGGGCTCCGGTCGTGGTTACGCTTCCCAAAAAGATAGAAATGCGGCTACGCAAGAGTGCGCGTATGGGCTTAAAAAGCTTATGTGCGGGAAATACCGGCAGCGTTTTGCTTTTCGTTTTGTGCCTTAAACCCAACTCTGCTTTTCGACTGCCCTTGTCCAGGCTAGGATAAACTAGTGGTATCTAAGCTCTCATGTTCCTTTTGGGTGACACGGCAGCTAGGCAGCAAAATCGTGTTACAGCTGAACTGTCTCATCCGTTATTGCAGCTGCTTACTTATAAGAATATGAATCTAAAAAATGATACATCTTAATAGAAATCTACTTTCTACAGGCCCAAAATGATGCCTCCATACATATGGTACTACTAACGTTTCGTTCATTTGACGGTCTTGGCATGACAGTCGACTTCAGCCAACTGTCCTCCACATAAACTCACCAAAGGCTGTGAAGACATTTTCTTGAAATGTTTGCCACAATCTTGGTGCTGGATCCTCTCCGTGCGGTCAGGCTAACTTTTGTCATCCATGCAGGCTAGAAAAAACAACCGCAATCTTCGTGGACGACTAGAAGTCCGCACTGGCCGACATCCTAAGGTTGGTTTTGTATTGCAACGTGGGACATCCCTTAGCAGGAAAAATCCGTGCATTGACTCCACTTAATTAGAAAGTTCCTTAATTTGCGCGGAAGATAAACAAATTCAGGACTATCTCGTTGAACTGAAGCCTCATGACCAAAACAATAACACTAATTATCATGAAACACTCGAGGTTGCGATCTGTCCACGCTAGCCTTTTGCACAACGTGAGAAAATGTTGAGTTTTTTTTAAATAAGCCTAAGTCATCTCGAATTGAGAACGGTAGGAATAGTTTAGTCTAATACCTCTACAGGAAAAGCCATTTTGTCTCTAGTACAGCGCAGTAAATGCCACATGAGACGATGGGTTTCCGATCTTCTTCTGTTCCTCCAGCTAAGTTGTGGCAAAAGTTGATCATTGTGGCCTCAGCATCTATCATAGTCTAGATTATCTAAACCTGAGAAATTGCAGGCAGTACGAGCCAAACATCTTGTGAAAAAATGGACGTTAATAATTGATGCCTCCAAGACACTGGGTTAAATACTACTCTTCTATCCTGATGGCACTAAATACTTGCAGCTAATTTTGGCCGCACCATAATCTCGAAGAATATTCCTGTATCACCATGGTAAAGACGAAAATATTCAGCCAGACATTGTATACTCTGACTACAAAAGATTCGTGTCAGTTTTATGCTTCACTTGAAAATAGACATGTTTCTTGCCCTATGTTCTGCAAGGAGCCTCAAATAAAACGGGCCGCTTTATAGCATACCAGTGAAGGATTCCTCCTTCTCCAGACTTGTCAGCCATCTCACTAGAATGTCAACTTCCATACTCTTGTGAAGAGTACTTTCTTCTGATGAAAATACCTTTAGCTGGATTTCAAGGATGCCAACAACCAATGGCTCAACTAGCGTGTCCTGGCGGTTTTATGGTTGAAGAGAATACTGATAGCTCGTGTTGTAATGATGGTTGTTGCTTTTTCTTTCTTCCAAACTCAGCGCGCTTCCACCCACAATTCACTGATGATTTCATCTTGACTGGTGATGAGACGTTTGCAACCTAATTGTCTCGCTGAATAAACAAACCAACGAACGTGTTGTGACGGTTCTCAGTACATTTTAGTTTGTTTAGTTTTTCCGCTAAGCAACCGTGCACCTCGATATTGGTGGTTTTAGCTGCTACCGCTCCGTTGATCCATGAGAAGAAGAAAAAACGAGAGCAACGCACTGAGGTTGATGGCTTAATCAGTTCTTTGTTGTCCAATAGCTTTGTTTGTAGAAAGTGTTGAAGGGTGGTTGATGCAACCAGTAAGACTGCTGGATGGGCTAAACTAGCACAATTAGGACGGCTTTTATTTGACGTGATCTATATTTCATGCTGACAGAAAATTTACTAAAAGCAAGTCAGTATTGTTGGGCTGTGTGAACACCTCCGCAGAATGCTTTATCCTTTCATATCCCAAAAGGACATCCCTCTGACTATCTCATGAGACTTAACTCATAATCAGTAGGATTCATCATCAGACATTCAGCAAACGAAGAATGTTGTTAAAAGTCCAAAGACCGGTGCCATTTGTAGACTTTGTTTCAGAGGATTGACCAAATTAGGGACGCTTCCAGAGGAAATGTGTTTTTTAAGCCCACGTACGATCCCGGGTGTTTGTCTCTCGGTTTTGGTACGCACATGAAAATAAAGCAAGTTTTCAGCGAAAACCTTTTAGCAACCCTTTTTCTGCAAACGCGGGGCACAACGGACTTTGTTTTAACGCAGGTAACTGATATGGAACGTTTTTTGTACATGTGCTCAAAATTCATATCACTTTCAGAGTGTTTCCTACAGTCTCAAAATACTTAACCTACCTACTATACCCACAGCCACTTTTGAGCATCTTTTCTCGTGTTGAT
The DNA here is from genome assembly GCA_004794785.1 of Opisthorchis felineus. Classification (NCBI taxonomy): domain Eukaryota; kingdom Metazoa; phylum Platyhelminthes; class Trematoda; order Opisthorchiida; family Opisthorchiidae; genus Opisthorchis; species Opisthorchis felineus. The sequence continues at coordinate 480,371 of SJOL01007988.1, read as the reverse complement.
TTTGGCGACCGTCAGATTGTAAACGTCTGAAACAAGGACGTCAGCGATATAACGGCCATGCGCAGGAGCCTTTAGATTGCTGCCTGTGGCGCAGGTTCGGTTCACGAGTTTACTGCAGCTGGTTCGCTGCTACTTGGTGCCAGAGCTTAGACCGTTTCTCCTGACGTCAGCCGAATATGCAGCCGTAGAGTAAAACATACCTGGGGTTTGAGTCATTTTTTACCACCGTACCGCTGACAGCCCTAAATGACATACCCAGTTATTGTTTAAGTCGTAGGAGGGGAATTAAGACGTGAAAGAAATAAAGGAGTCTATTTGTCTTCTGAGTGCTTTTTGAGTGTAACTGAACTGGTCATTTTTGTTGAGAAGGCATAGGGGTAAAACGTTGGCGACCTCTATCAATTGGCTAACCAAGGATTTAACGCGGTTGTAGAATATTTCCGCCCCACACTAGCCATGTTTAGGTTTGATAGTGCCACAGATGCGTCATGAATAAAGTACGTAAAGTCTCCTTACCAATCTGAGTTGGAGAAGTACCAGTTGGAGTTATTCTTTGGATTGAAACTCGACTGCCTCATTTCAAAGGTTGCTGAAAGTAAAAATCCCAGTCCCACTTTTTTCACCTATAAATTACTTTTCGAATATACTATCTGTTGTTTTATGAAGTCCTTGCAGAAGGTCAGTTTAGCACCTTGCTTAGTGAGGCACTTGTCATTTTAGCATAATTTGACACTTTCTTGCCACAGAAAAATGTAAAATTGCAGCATTATAAAACACAAATTTAGTGCGGCTTTTGAAGCTTCGTGCAACATTCATTCTGATTATTATTAGCCCATTATTATTAATATTACCAGTAGCATTATTATTCATATGGTTCCATATTGCAACACAAAACGTCTCATGGTAAAGACTTTAGTGCACAAATGCAAACAATTCTTATTCAGCTTTACTATTTGCGACATTAAATGGCAGTATGAAAATTTTTGGAGAATATCTGTGGATACAAATCAGCATGGTAGTCTTACACTTCCTTACCTATGAAATATTGAAGTGAATGCTGGAAAGTCCTAAAAACCACGGTGTTCAATGGTTGCTGGTAAGAATTTGCCGATCTAGATTACGCAGACGACATAGTCCTCTATTTTAAAGACGAAGGCAAAGCACAAGCCCTGCAGAATAGACTGACTACCACCATACCATCTTTTTGGATGCCCGTTTCATCTTCAAAGTGTGATGTTATGCTTTAGAACGTGCAGTTACTAAACATGCCCATTACTCTTCAGGGAGGAGCACTGGAGGTTGTGGAGAACTTTACTTACTTCGGCAGCTTTAGTAGCTTGGATGGAGGTGTGTCTGATAAATCAAGGTCTGAATTGTGTTTGGCAATTTGCATCACCTGTGGTGTCAGAACGGTCTATCACTGGCTCTTAAGAGTCGCACATACCAGATTACAGTAAGGGCTGCATTGCTGAATGGTTGCGAGACATGGCCGCTGTGGGCGGAAGACGTGAGGCATCTTCTGGTTTTTGTCCACCGATGCATCATAAGCGTTGCTCGTGTCTAATGACCTCAACAAATTAGGAACAAGGTAATAGTAAAACGGATATTTGGTAGTGCGGTGGGTACTTCACTCACGGAAAGCCTCCAGCATCATCAACTGCGGTGGTTTGACCATGTGCCATGCATGCCGAAACACGGTCTACTGAAACAAGCGCTGTTCTTCTTGCCTCCTTCAGAATGACACAAACCACGACAATATATGACATAGCAGAAGGATTTGAGAGAAACTGCGAAGAGTTCATGTTGTTGGTGCAATCCGCCTTCAAGGACGGGGTCCCCGCGACCCCTCCTGTGGTTGGTTAGAGGCATTGCAAGAAGTGGCGGCTGATCGGCGGCGTTTGTGCTGTTAGCTTCTTTTCAGGTTATCTAGTTGAGCGCTTGTAGGTGTAGGCCCCTTAAAATGCTTCCCATAGGCCAGCACCAGGTTCAGTTCTTCACCCACTTTTCTCTTCTTTTCATTCTAAGGCTTTAATTATAATTAGATAAGCTTAGCAGTTGTACGGAAGTGAAGCATCAGTGTCAACACTGATGTTGCTGGCTGTGATGATTATGATGATGATGATGACCATAAACGTGGACGTGATACGCTTGTTCTGATCCAAACGTTTATCCCAAATTAATAAACTCTGTTGCATTGTTCCAGGCAACATTCGGAACAAATCTGAATGAGAGTATGTTTGTTTGTCATCAAGAAATAATGGAGCTTAAGGTCCTTTGTTGGCGCGGAGCCACTCGTACTGTTTCTGGAAAGCGTTCAAAAGCCCCATACTGGTTTCGCCCTTTTTGGGGCTCATCGGTTGGGTTCAACCCCTAGGATTTCCACCAACCTTATGTTCCACTCAAACCCAAGTCTTCTGTTAAACCAGATTGGTGTGCAAATGATTGTATTTTACGAAAAAGATAAGATGTTCTCTCTCATTTAATCCATTTTTTGCATATGAATACAAAAGTATATATTTGATAGATGGAGTATTTTGGTAATTGTAGCCCCTATACAAATCAAAATATTGTTTCGTGTTTAGTTACTGAATTTGAAGTACAATCCTTATCTCAAGTGAAATTGCATGAAGTTTTGCTTCCAAGCAAAAAGTCATGACCAGTGAGCAACAAACTTTTGAGCACGACGTTCGCTATATTTATATTAATCGAAAGACGGTAATCTGTAACCCTTAGGCCCAAACCGGTCGCTTTAGGAGCGTCTCACCGGGTAAATAATGAGACAGTGCCTTCTGGGGATGGAACTACTTTAATTGCTGTGGCAGCAGTGCGAGAAAATGGGGACTTTGGAAGAAAACTGGAGACCATTCCACTTCTAGCTCGCCTCTTTGTGTATTTTTTTATAACCTTTGAAACTTATTCAGCTTCAAATGAGGAGTATTTTGCGCCAGTTTCAGTGTGTGCTTTGCCGTACAAAGTGGGTACGAATGTTTGTCTATGAGAATTTCTTAATACAACTGCATTTTAAGCTGGAATCTTTTCAGGGTTCATTGCGGTGTCCTTTGTAATACCTCAAGTAACTCCCATCAGGGCCTAGGATGTCCTCATAGTCACTTACTGGAAGAAGCATATCTTAGTATATATATATATATATATATATATATATATATATATATATGTAGTGCTGCATGTATAAATGAGAGTGAAAAATGTGTCCTCCTAATATCTTTTTCGCTGTCTGGTGAATTCGTCACCCCCCGGCTGCTTGTATAATATGCAAAGGGTTCAGCTGGCTTAAACTCCTCATCTTTCATCGTCACTAAATGTTACTTTGGTAACTTCTAACTGCTATTCTATTTATGAGAACCAGGATCATACAATGACTGGAGACTTAGGTCAGTGACGGATTAATATATCACTTTTTGTTGATATATGGGGACGTAGGGGAGAATAAACTGAATTAGTAACATGAACGTGTTTGGTGCGAACAATCGTTTTTTTCCATTCACGGCAGGTTAAAAGTGTGCTGCAGCCCAGAACAGCAATGAATTGAGAATAACTTGGAACATTCTTTCAATTTGGGGAGGTGGATAGTGATAGAAAATAAACTAAATTGTGGGCTGTTGCTAGCGAGTATTTCAGCACCCTTTCACTAATTGGGTGGCCACCGATCTCCTCTTCACCCATTTGCTTTCGAGTCATCGGTTTGTAGGTGATGACTTTCTTGGGGGCTTAAAAACTATTCTACCCGACCAAATGGCCTCAAGTTTTCATAGACTGAATAGATGTTACGACTTGTCTTGCCTGTGTTGCCTATCGACATGAGCTAAAAAAGAAGTACAAAACAAATAGAACAAAAAAGTTCGCATTGTGTTCTTAGATATTCATGTTTTTGTCCAACTATGTATGTGATCGTAGTTGGTCTCAACCAAGGCAGCCGAAATCGTATTCGGTCGGACATTATTGTTTGGGAGACGTCCCGCATCTCTTCAAGCTGTTGCCCAGTCAAGGCTTGGGCAACCGCTTTACATTCCTTCTCGTTTATCTTGGGTTGTATGACAAAGACGACTAAGAGGCGCAAATAATTTGTCTCCGGATATTTGTGAAAAAACCTTTCCACACTTAAGTTCAAACGATTCTTCTAAAGTGGTAATCTGTTGACAGTCTTGCAAGTGTACTTTACCAGGACTTTTGTCTTATCTGTGGGTGTATTGAATATAGTATACTAGTTATTAGATTAGACCCCAAATCGTTTCGTCATGTGTGTCAATTTCAGTGCTAATTTCACTGGGTTATTCTTAATCCTATTCAATTTCCATGAGCACATGATATCAACATAACACCAGGGGCGTACAGTGTTACACATGAAAGTTGTTAGTATAGGACTGTATCACCAGGCCACCTCTGATTATTACCGCACTAGTTATCACATTGACACGGTGGTATCGTTGGTTACGCAGTCATCCATAGGAAAAACCGTCAGTATGACACATTTTCAAGAAGTGAAATGCAGAGATGGCGAAAATTGCTTTATACGAATTTCCAATTTGTAGAACGCCAGAAGCAAAGTAACAAACGTCAAAGCGATGCCCTGAGAACCCGGAAGTCATTAGCGTGGTAAAGGAACGATGGTAAGAAATGTCTTGAAGGACACTGCCCTGACACAAGTCAGTAGCTTCTAGAACGAACATTTCCTATTTTGACAGAAAATAATAATGACCTGCAAAAAAAACCGAGGACTGAAAAACGACGGAAGATTGGTAGTGCATACACCGTTGTGTCCTGGCCTGTATGTGGGAAGGGGATTACTTGAAAGAACTCATAAGCTTTCTGAAATCTCTTAGACAGCCCATGACTGGTTATGCACTTGTGTTTCCGACTGGCTTTTACTGCACGCAAGATTGAAGTGACAGTGTTAACAAAGCTAACTGAATCAGAAACGCGATAGAAAGATCGATACAAAGCCCGGGTCAATAGCCTTACAATGAACAACAATAATCGATTCGCACCCATACATCTAACTGGCAGAGTTCATTTAAGAATATGAGCGATGCTAATTCTTATAGCAGCCATGACGTGCGAAACGCCACTAAGGCCAACCTCTTCTACATGACTTTCTACGCTGACGTTCAACTTAAAACAAATTTTTAACAAATATACGATTTATTGCGGATGTTCACTGATTGATCTCGATTTGCTTCGCATAGAACTAAAAAATCAAGTTACGCCCTGAAAGGGTGCGAAACGCCACTAAGGCTAGCCCAACTTGAATGCTAGAGCCAACACATTTCAACGTATCTGAATTCTTTCATGACTCATCGCTAAAGAACGTTTTCGCATGAGTAAGAGTGTTACCTGAAAATGTCACCGTATATTTACAGCTATCATGTCCAAAGTACCGGTAGGATTGTTTTGACTGTATACAGGCCTTGTCAATATGTACCACATGTTTCATGTGGTATGTCCTATTTTGTGCTGGGCTGTTTGACAGTCCATGATCCAGGAGAGAAACTGTCATGTCGTCAAAGGGGGAGTGCGGGTTGTGGCACTGCTATATTGGAATATTATGTTTCTTACTTTTTCCCGTGGAAAATTGGAAGTAGGCGCTCTATAAGTACGGATCGACCGTGGTCCCCCCGCTTATCCGCGAAAAATTAAGCATGGTAAACCGGGCAACTGTAAATCCATTCTTTTCCTCCCATACCATGCACTTAACAAACCAAACCCTCTTGACCGTCCAGATCACACTTTTTACTATCGTCAAACAACACCTGCCTATATTAGTGATTCCATAGGATAGGATATTTGGTGAATTAATTCTTCGCTTCTGGTCTGCCATAGGGGCTTCCTCAATTTCATTTGCTTTAAACCCAGAGAACCTCGGAGCAGGTGGATGGAAGGTCTGATACCTAAATTCAAATTGAGGTAGTTGTTTTACATACGCAAAACTTTTTGTCTGTTTTTTTTGCAGACTCCAGCAACTTTGGTATGCAGCACCTTGCAGTGTTTGGGCTACTCCCCTGTTCCTGCAAGTATCCCTCCTTGACAAAATGGCCTAGGGATTATCTTCCAAAATGTTCCGTCAAGCGAATGTTTGTGCAGTTCACCCATTGCTTGTCCCGATATCTCATTCGCATATGTTTCGCCTATCAACCACCTACTATCCTCCCATGGAGTCCAGCTGCTGTATTGCTTATACCGTCAGCACAACTCATCAATGAATGATAATCTTGATCAGTAAGATTGCAGGTGTGATCCCAGAACAGTCAGACAATGTCGTTCATCTGTCACATCCTTTTCGGTGCCTAGCCGCCAGGTCATCCGAAGGAAGCATGAGGGCTGACATTCTGCTAGGTTGCCCAAGCATAGATGGAAGCAGTCGAGACGCCGAGGTTGAGTTCGAACCACGGGTTTTCCGGTCATTAAAGTTCATGCCTTAACCATTGAGCTATCTCAAGCTCAATCCTAGCGCATCGCCAGTTGGATCCGTGAGAGTCGCGCGCGCCGTATGCAGCCTATGTTCAGATATCAAATGGATTAGTAAAGCTGTTCTCATGGCATTCTGTACCTCCTCAGCACGTTACATTTTTCTTCCGGAGTTGATTGTGTAGCGAATGAAAATTAATCACAGGCAGTGAAAGACTCGAATGACATTTGTCGGAAATTTGAATGTTCTGTATTGAAAGAGAGCAGAGTTAAGTGAGAGGAACTGGTGACCTAGTAGCGTCTTGTACTGAAGTTACTTTGAATTAGCTGCTGTGATATATTGAACGTCGTGCATGTGGAGTGCGGATCCGGGAAAGCCTTCCGTGAATTGAGCTCATCAGCGGGTAGCATGCGACATGATATCTGAGACGTTGTCTTCGTACGATACCAGAATTATACATATGTTCACTGAAATACAGCTTAAACGGTGTTTTGAAAGTTTGAATTTTCGAGGTTGAAATCGAGGCAGGGTACACCAAGGGAAACGGACGTCCTTGAATTCATATTCTCCTCCAGTCATTACGCAGTTATTATAGTGAGTTCGTACCAAAGGGAAGAAGTACTAGGCATGGGTTTCGCTCTTATTGGCGCCCATCCACAGTGTGTATTCTTAGCCGCTCTGAGAGTGGAACCGCGGACCTCCGACGTGCGATACAAGTGTTTTATCAGTATTCCACCAGCACAGGCTGGACATACCCGACCGATTATGTCTAAACTGGTTAGCGCGTGGACGCTTGAGCGACGTAATGCGGATGTAAATTCTATGAATTTCCGCAACCACATATAAATAGCTGAAAGTGTTGGAAAACCAGGATAAGTGTGTTGACTGTTAGAGTTTTCATCTAGTTCTGGTTCCCAAAAGACAACAAACTATGTGATGAATGATGTGATGAGCCAAGTAAGTTAAGTTTATCCTTAGAAAATTGGCAACTAGCGAGGCGTGCACCATTCAATATGTATTACTTTTGGTATTCACCAGCTAAGTCAAAGTAACTGAAAACGATTGGCAAAGAAATAAAATTGTTTGCAGTGAGAAAGTGGAGGAACTGAGGCTTTCGGTGTCTTACGTTTTTCACTCCAGAAGGCACAAGGAAGATTGAATTCCAGGTTAACAGATGACACATTATTCTGCTGCCAGTGGTCCCACATGCAAACAATGAAGGCCTGAGAAGTAATTTTACTCTGTTATCGGTTATTGAAAACAACTTCATCGTCTATCAAGCGGTCCCTGGTAAAGTGCGAATCGATCCATACATGAGTGGTGTGGAGTTCAGTGGTGAAGTGCTAGTTTTGCCAGTAAGTGACCGGGAAGTGGATTTCAGGCACCATCTGTTGAAGAAATAGTCGTCAACAATCATTCGTAAAGGATTTGCACGAAATGATGGCCAGCACCATTTGTCACAAGGATTATTTTAACCGGTACCAATGCTGTGGCTGGTCACTGGGGATCTTGGCTCAGCAGTGACCACTTACTCCTTTCTGACGGGAGACCAGCAGGGAAGAGCTTACCATTATCACTTTAACTTTTGAACAGGAACCTCCACTATGCCGAGTGCTGCAGCATCGCGAGATCTTCAGAAGCTTTAATTCAATGGATCTGGATGAAACGGGTTCATAACTTTTACGCAATACGCGACTAATTTACCAGTGCGGAATCCATACGAAATGTATGTCAAAACAAAAAAGAAAGAGGTTGATTAAACGATAAAACCGTGGTGCATAGGTTATTGAAGCCGGTGGTAGTGTTTGTCACTTTTCGTGTCTGACTAGGCTCCTGCTTTGGACCTAGAGCGTGCGGACATGGAAAAACTGTCATTACCGGACTCGAACCAGTTCGAGCTTGGTACTTTCCAGTTTTGCATCCCGGCTTATCCCCTAGTTGGAGTTGACAGCACCAAAGTAAGACGGAATATGGCAGTTGGCCTCACATAATCTGGTTCTCATAGAATGGCACATGGAATGCTTTCGTTTCTAAGAGGGATAATTATGTTTTCAACTGTTTCATGCTCATTCACATATTGTGACCCATAGAACATGTGACCAGTTGCTTCTTCATTGATTGTCTTGGAAATCCCAATAAGACTTGGTTGTAATTTTATTATAGGTCCTTATCACTGTATATTGAACGATAATAATGGAAAATAAGGTTTGTTTATTTTCAAGGGCAAAAACCTCACTTTCTCGGTCTACTGAAACCAACTGGACTAGAAAAGGGAATAAAACCAGCATGATCTTATATTTAATCCCGTTGACAGCGGAAATCGGATACCATAAATCCAATCAACTGCATAGAAATGAATACTCCTCCTGTAAAGCGGGCGATTTTCCCTCGAATCATAGATCATCCCCAAATTCATTGCTGTGTTAATATCGAAAGTGTTATTCGTTTAACCAACTGTATCCTAGTGATGATACATGATGCCTTACTGTATTCTAAATCGGGGTAGTTCGAGAGTTCACAACGAACCAGTAACCTGTGTTAGGGGAGCCTCAGTGAAGCTCTCGCTGCTTGCGAAAGTACGGAGGAGTAATGTAGTACAGATGGATGTAAGGAGACGCATGAGGATACCACAATAAGCTTTGAGCTGCAAAAAAAAACACTGAGATGATCAGTAAACGGTACAAAGTGGATCATTTACCGTATGGTTACACCAGACCAATTTCACGCCAATTCGATGGAAACAAATGATCGCTAAAAAGTTGAATACCAGGGCCGTCACGGAGAAACTGAACGTTAAAGTGGTATGACGGTCTGTGCATCTCCATAACTCACTGAGCTATAGGGGGAAATGTACTTGGAAACTTACAGAGCCTACCATACCAGGTTGGTCATGGGTAGATGTTTAACACAGCTTCCTGGTCCTCCAGGTTGGGGTGTTGGAACATATTTGGCAACTCACTCCTTAAAATGTAGGCTGCTCTGACTGCCTTTCGGTTGGGCTTTTAAGCCAAAGACTCTGGTTGAGTCCCTAATCGTCCGGCAGTCTAGATGTGGGCGCCCTGGCAGTATCTCAGCCCATGTACAGCCATGAATTACACAATTACAAAGCATGGTTGTATGGCAGTGAAGCAGCAGTATTCTCATCTGCTATTGCCATCAGTGACAGTGATAATTACAAAGAAGGTACAAACTGACCCAAAGGTTCGTGGTTCAAACCCGACCTCTGCCTTCTGTCTAGGCAAGGTGGCAGTACCTCATCCGTTGTGCTACCTTAGGGTGGTGTAGCAGGTAGGCACCAAAAGGGTGTTACAGCTATGCTAGTATTCTAAATTTTGCCAGTCGTGTAACCCCGGGAGAACCAAATTTCCTCATTTCTCACTAAGCATTCTATCTTTTGCTGACCACCCAGTTTGGTTTTTTAGAGCGCTCCATCTAAAAAGGTCCGGTATTGGAAGAATCGCGTTAAAATTTTATGAATTTTTTTAACAGACTCATTTATTATTCATTAGTGCAGGGCTTTTTAGCCTAAAATTTGTGGCCTAGTAAAAGTCTGATTCTTTAAATCCCTTAGCTTCTGAATACGGTAACCTCCTCGAAGGGAGCGCCTCGCAGAAAAAGAGACTGTTACTAGTCCTTCTTTCACGGAGCTTCGTGCTTGCAGATCTCAGTTACTGTAGCATTACCAGAGATCTCCACTGAAGAAATTAATTTTGGTATTTCGCTAAGTTCTAAAGACATCAGTTTTTTCGTCAAGGCATCGGCTACAAACATTGTAATTAAAATTTTCACATAAATGCCTCTAAGAACTATTGGAAGGAAACCGAACGCCTTGAGGTATTCCGACGGTCTGTTGTCTATTGAAAAGGAAAATCAATAGGTTAAGCGCTCCTGAGCTAAATAGTTACACCAAACGTTTTTTCATCAGTGCAATAGAACACATTCACAAGAGTTCATCAATCGCTTTCTAAGAAAAATCCTAATTCATTTGTTTGCAGCCCCACGTTTGTTCTTATCAAACGATACCATAGCTCCAGAGTATTTTTCATTGGTTCACAAATGGTCCCGGACTGCATACATCTAACAGGAAGATTCACCCATCGGAATTATTTTGCAATTAGCCTCAGCGGCATTTCTGACTTTTGGAGCCACCGTTTGAAAGCACTTGTAGGCTTGTTGTAGACCTACTGACTGGCAACGGCATTTAGGACTGCACTTTACCAACGTGCTGGTAATGCTGTTTTACGTATTCCTCATCAAAAAAGAGTGCACAAAATGAAACTTTTCTTTCAGCCTGTTTTCAACGCTCCACGGTTGCATTCACTTGAGGTAACGAAGAACTAGTTAGTTCAAAACCGTCGATGAATGACACTGCATCTCTTTTTTGAAGCTGTGTGCACACAACGAGGGACTGTCTGGCTTTTGGACACTGTAAACTGTTAATGTGGAGATAACTGATTTCCAAAATACACTGTACGTACCGATCGATGAAAGCACACGTCCGACAAACGTATTACCTACTTAGGTGGCGTTCTTCGAATAGGAATAGAGATGTCCCCATTCTGAGCGTGATTTCTGAAGCTCTTGGCACGCGACAAACGAAGAAGTGGCGACCATCCAATGAGATTTCTTTGAGCTCCAGTTCTTATCTCCACTAATTAGCAGTTGTCATATATTGAATGGTAAACCTACCAACAACCCACATGCAGATGATTAAGAGAACTTTTCGGAATTGTAGCACGTCTCAGTCAATAGCAGACTGACCTAACCTAGAAGTCACCGCGTTTTCTGTCCGTATACTCATTTCGTTAGGTCTTACGTACTCTACTGCCTTCTTACTGGAAACCCCACTAACGGTGCGATCCAGTTTAATTCCCGGCAGGGCTCAAGGTCGCATATATGCGGCTGCAATGTGGGTTGTGTTAGGTATGTTTGCCAGACGAGGCTTCTACAGGTGGACGATCTGAGATTTCTTCAAGGCTTTGAGCTTCGGAGTCTTAGATCCGTAGCTCGTGTAGGCTGACCTGATTGTGTTCGTAGTGGGGTGATTAGAAATGGTTGTGCATCAAGTCCTTAGGTTGCATGTCGACGCATTTCGGGATTTCTTGATAATGACCGATTGTGTCGATTTATTCTGTGCAGAAAAGAGTGAAACCGCCTTATATGGCGTAAAACAAGTGGGAGGCAATCTGTTATTTTGCAGATGGAAATGAATTAGGCTTTGAAAGGTTTATGCACTTTGTAGATAAAGACTCCCCTTTGTAAGTGTTGATAATTGTAGTTTCCATCTGACAAACTGTACCATTAGAATGTTTCACTCTCATTTTAACATTTCAGTAATTCTCTAGCTGTTTTGATGATGGTCATTACTTCATGGACGAAGAAACAAAACCGTGCTAGCTTTGTCCTCCTAAATTGAGCTTTGTTCCTGAGTGTGCTGTCATTTTATTCCATTCGTTCGGATTCTCCGTGATTTCTCGAAACAACCTCTATGCGTTCTATTATAGCCTCAGCAACTTTTGAGCTGGACCACATTCAGATTCAGCAGTCCATCTATTGTTCCTCCTACACGAGGTTTATCGAACCAGATACCTGCATCCCTATTCCGGTCGTTTCAGCGGTAGCCATATTAGATACGGCTGAGTTATTTGGGTGTTTTGAATCCATTTAACCTCAAGTGTGAACTTCATCCTCCAACACAAATTCAGCCTATGCTGAGGAGCAGATCAATACTATGCAGCTGTTTCGTAATTATTTGGGACGTTCATATCTCTTCCAGAAGGGTGTGGATTATAATTTCCTTTGAGATCCATGAGGCGTGCACCAATGGTGATTTATAGCCAGGATAATGCAACTGCAAATTACCTCTCGGCTCCTTATAATAGGTTGGCCTTACCTTGTAGGGAAAAATCTACAACAGAATCCTAAAAATCTCATTGCATACTGAGAGGTGTCAATGGGTCAAGACAATCGTTTCCAGTGAAATCTATCTTAGCTATCGATAATTTGTGTATCCTCACATTAGTTGTTCCTCACAGCTTTCATTTCGAAGGTTGGCCGGTTCATTTGCCTTCTGCTGTCCAAGTATGGTTCTCGTTCACATCGGCGGTTAACTGGCTGTATAATGTCAGAAGCTCTTACCAGCAACTAGACAGACAGCTAGCATTATCACGAGCGCCATCTTGCTCCCAGGTGGTATTTTCTCCTTAAGGTGCTCTGCAGAAATATAGTTCAGGTACTACAAGCACTGCAAATCCAGCAGGACAGTGTTGAAAAAACGTTGTAATTCGAAGAAACCCATTTCAAACTGAGTTCATCGTCCGTAAGGGAAATGGATAGCTGTCTGCAACCACAATTCCCCACACAATATCCTTATTGGTCAAACTAACATCGGAAAATTCAACGGCATCCACATACTCAGGGATGAACAAGCCGTATGGTGTGAAGCTTGGCGCTTTGGTACGTGTTGGTCTTCACCTCATCTTTATTCCCTTGGTCACGTGGGTACGTGAAATAAAACGAACCCCTATTGCCACACACACCGGCACGAAGAAGTTGGTTCGCTTTGGACGACCGCTGTGCTTTTTCGTTTGTTCTTATTCCAATCGGATTGGTCCGTTTGTTACAACACTCACTTTGGCGAGGAAGTACTGAAACTCAAGATTAATATGTTCGGGTTAGTTGACTAAAGGGAGAGGGAATCATGTGTACCGCTAAACTGGTTATGAAAACTACAACGTTGGCCCATTATCGATTCGATTCCAGTACAGAATCTGATATACCTTACTTCTCAAAACTTTCCGTCAAGTCACCTGACCTATTTTCTGGTAAGTTTACCGGCTCCTGCTTGGTCTGTCGGTTGTAGATAGTGCTATCGTTATTCGACAATATTTGATTTCGATTCATCAAGTTACTTTCTAACCAGCCAGGTCAACGACTTTCAAAGTCGACTCAGGCCGTACCATCCTGTCAGAATTCTGGTGCATACATGCTTATTTGTTCTGTTTGAAGTATAAGTGAACACCAGCTGACACCTTTAGGATTAAAGATGTTTGAAGGAAGGTGACTAGTCGGACCGTCTGTACGTGTAGTTTTACGGTTAGATGTGGCTATTCTTTTCAAACTCTATCTGCCCACAGAAAACAGCTATCGTTATTACTCTCACATGGCTTTCTTGAATATCTTTTGACATCTGGGGTTGCCAGAAGCGAAACAACTTCATTAATGTGCGACTTAAAACTCTGTTGTTTGGCACATGAGTGATAAGGACACTTGCTAGTTGGTCTTCTTTGCCTTTCGGCTGGCTAGTCGTCTTTTCTGTTGTGAAGCAGTTCGCGGGGGTCACGCAACAATCTTCTGTTTCTCTTATATGTAACAACTGTTCCCATCTTGAATCTGTGTGCGAGCTGTTTTTGTCACCAAATGTTCTGCTAGTGACTTTTGGTTTACTATATTTGTTTTAACCTAACCTTTTTAGCTATCCTTTTTAACCGACCTCATCTCGTAACATGATTCTGTGGACCAGTGTATACGGCAACCCAGATGCACACAATTACATTTTCTACCGTAACTGCCATGTACCGCATGGCTTAATGACCTCAAATGTAAGAGTAAAGTTAGGCATTACTACGAGGAGGCATGTAGTAAGTATACTTGGAGTAGATGCATGAGATGTATTGAGACATTTTTTGGTATGTTTCGATGCCAATGAGTCTACAGAGGGTCCTAAAATAAAGTAGTCGAATAAAGCAACTGATCGGGCATAGGTTCAAATCTCCATGCGAACACGAAAATCCGTTGCATGTGCATGGTAACAGTGAATGGTCCATGTCCATTTTTCAGCATAAATAATGTAACTTGCTTGAAGTAGACAGACTCAAGTGAGACAACTGTGACCGTTCTCGTTAACATTACTGGTCCCCCAAGCACTGTACGAACGTCAGCACTGTTTCCAAGCTGGAACGAATCCGCGATAAACTGCCACCACTTTGAAACCCGTCTGAGGCTAGCTCATGAGATTACGTCGGCTAGGACTGGTCTAACCCAGGCGTTTACTGAAGTTCAGTCGGAACCTGAGGGCTTCATCGTTGTACGCCAAATTAGGACTAGAGTTGACAGACAACCATATATTGGTGTTTCTTCATGCACAAGTGGATCCATATTCTGTGTGCATTCTATTGTGACTGCTCTAGTCCGTCTGTGTGTGCTCCGTCTGTGTTATCAACGTACTTTCTAGTGGTCTATGTCATTCTGTTTACGAGAAGAAAAGATCCTTATTCGACTGCAACTTATTCAAGCAACTTTAGCCCGCCATTAGTTCTACTTTGAATCAGGCCAGCAATCCGATTAGTGTTATGTAACTGTTCAGGAGTATTTTCGTTACACTCTTCCAGCTATTGGAACATGACATGTTGCAAGAGGGTTACCTATCCACTTTCTCGGTGTTTCCATCCTGAATTCTTTTGGGAACTAAAATCTCCTAGAATGTCTATGATTGGTCAACTGTTTTCTCTTCTCAGATCGATTAGATTCTACACACCAAAATTTTACCGTCACATTATGCCGGGCTACGAGGGCGCAGGGGGTGGGTGGGAAGTGGTGATGGCCACGCCATTCAAAACGTGGGAGAAACGAAATGCCTTTTTATGTGGCAGCGCTAGAACATGCACAAGTAAATGAAGTGGAGCATTACGTGTTCCAGCGGATGCCACTATGTGAATAATTGAAAAAGGGATTCAATACAAGATTTATGTTCGTGCGTTGTGTACTTATGACTTCCAACCAAGTGTATATGTTGTGGTCGCCTACTGCGCGTGGCGGGCGAAGGGGTTTTTCGATCTCAGTGGGGATTTCATCGTCATCACTAGAGCGGATGATCAGAATGGGTCTTATGTCGGAAATGTCGTCACTCAAGTAACCGTTCAACCCCGGATCACGTGACACCAGCTGCGTGACTGAAAGGTATTGGCACTGTATCACGTTCAAGTCAAACACAGCTAAAACAGGTTGCTCGTGTTCGAAGGGAACAGAGATGCAGTAATAGCCTGAATGTCACAGGTTTTAGATATTTGTGAGACACACGTTGCTTGTGATTCCCGACAAGGTCGAAACAGTTTTCCAGCATAAACGGACATAATTGCTGGATGAAATCTTGATTAGAACTGCTTTAACCACTGGAAGCGCGAGTGTAGTTGCGCAAGGTGACCTCACAAGCACGTCAAGCACAAGGCTTTTGAAGTTTCAATACTAGGTCTACTGTTTTCATTGTTGTTAGTGTGAAAAGATCTAGGAATATCTGAAATGGAAATTCCGTCCTGTAATTGAAGCCAACCAATGCTGAAAAGCTGTTCTATCTTTACTGGGGGTCATCTGCAGTGCGAAACTCAAGAAACTCCGGAGAGTTTCGAACCCGCAACTTTCTGGCGAGTAGTTTGACCACTCAACTGTTCGGCCACGAGCAGTGGGGTCACCGCGCATATAGACAGGATATAGCACCACTCATCCATCAGTCGAGGAATCCACATCACATGGTCACGTGTCGACTCTGATGACTCGAGTGACTACTTCTGTTTTTAGCCTACTCTGTCCACGAAAGATGTGAGGAACTGTAAGATGTAGCTGACAGGATACGCTCTTTATGGTTTCGGGCTTGCTGACCCTCAGAATTCTTCTCGTAGCAACAAAGAAATCTCAAAAGTTTTGACTGCTTTTTTCATTTCCTCAAGTTTTTCAAGCCAAGCTTCCTGTAGGGGAACATCTTCTTCATCATCGTTGTCCTCCGTAGTAAAATTAGTATGTCAGCCGGCGTTACGTATTCAATAAATATGTCGTATTGTGTAAAGAAAACCCGTTTTGCAAAAGCCGATGTTCTTAGTGCTGGTCCACCACAAATTCGGGATATGGACACCTCCAATCACTTAACCAACCTGGATAGAGATTGTCAGTAAACTTGCTGGTCAAATCGGTTCGTCTCCGACCTCAAGCATGGATAGTTGCAAGATATTAGTTCTGGAAGACGATCGGGGCCCACAGAACCAGGATGTTTCGCAACCTACTCCTTTCCCCCGTTCCAGATTATGCTTTACCGGCCTTTTGATTTATGCCTCAAACAACGGCAACAAGTCTGCCAAGTTTTCCATCCTCCTTGAAAGTGTACTGTAACCACTTTGCAAGTGGCCGGTGTTTTACCGAGGCCACGTTCATCATTTGCGTACTTGCTAGCGCAGTGTTAGTGACAGTTAACAATAGCGAAGCCTCAGTATTACTTTGATGGTGCTGACTGAAGAAAGCTTTCTCCAACCCATCCCAGCAATTGCTCCAACCTGTTGCGACTTTGAACCAACCAACTAATCATATAATCATGCGTTCCCGGTTCTGCTCAACTGCACAACCACTTGCTCGGTGTACGGTAGATGCAAATAACTTTTATTATCCCCTTTTCTAACCTCAACTCATACCAGCTAGAAGTTCCTCGAGAAATAATTCTGTTTCTAACTGTGCATCCATTCACTACGTTGCAACGGATGATCCTCATACCCTAAACGGATACTAATGGTTTTGCCTCAAACGTTCACTTCATTCCCAATGATGTGGTGGAACTCAATTAGCCAACTCGAAAGATAATCACCTGTCCCTAGATACTTCAGAAAACAAATTTGAAAAGTATCTAGTTTCACTTACATACAACGAGCACAGGGTGAACTGCCTTTAGTTAACTTCAGTTTAAAAGGTGGAGGCAGCAATTGACGTGGTCGTCCAAATGTTTCATGCCAAATTATGAAAATTTACTGAACATCTGTTGGACCATTTTAGGGAATCCTTTTACGAGTCTGTGTTCTACTGAAAGACATGATCTAAAGTCTGTGTATTTGAGTTTGACTCTCACAGTAAATTAACTCTTCTACCGAACTGATATCTTGTACTGACTTGTAGAGATTTGGTTACTTTGAATTTCGAAGACCCCCTTCACTCTAGGCCTGCCAGCTGCATTGCAGTTCACCAGATTTGCCTAAAGAGTCCTGGTCACGTGATCTATTGGCTGGCACTTATACACTCTTGGTAGGAAGATCATGTAACCACTGGCCACACCTACTGTACAAATAAATTTCATTCCTACTGAAGAACTGATGACTTGGTGAGACAACTTCACTTTTGCAAAGCGTGATTTTCAAGGTGACACTTGGTCTACGCTATCTCGACCTTTACAACACCAGCAAGTACGACAGAAGTGAGTAGCTATAACTTGCTGAATACGACAGCTGACTGAAATGGGTTACTTAAAGACTTCCGGGAGCGGCATTTGTCGGAACAAGCTGTGACACATCAATGAATTCGGAAAAAACAGGAGTGCACGAGAGCCGTTACAAGTGAACACTTAAATGGTCTTCTGCTCAAAAGTTAGGCAGACTGACATTTTGTGAGAATGACAAGGTAAAGACAATAATTGCTATCCTCGAATAACACGGTGCAGCCTAATATAGTCGAACACCTATGAATGCATCGTTTCCTTGTGGTCAACTCTTGGTCTTACATGAAATACACGACCATTTCAATAAGCGCCTACAGACCGCCAGTTTTGCTGCCGCTTTCATCAGTGTCCAGTTATTGTCCAACTGATGGATCAGTTGTACGGCGGGATGACCAATTCACCTGTGTTCGGTACTGATTCGCTCTCAGGTCCTAAGACAGATTTTTCGAAGTTGGATAGTATCTACTCAGTGACAACGTAGCACCATTCATATTAGTGGAACTGAACAGTACCGGCTCAAGTGTGTTGATCTGTGCATAAGCACATCACTCATCAGTGACTGAAGTTCCTGAGGCCATGATAGGTCACAATCAAAGGTTTGCTTGCAGACACTTTTTGATTGGCCCAAGCAACTGAACCATGCTGCGCGATTCCATGTCAGACTGTCAACAGCATTCCCTACACGCACTCTGAGTATATTGTCTACCAGACAATTTACCTGCCCTTCAATCACTTTGTCTACCTAATCAAGGGATGCAAGGGGTCACTAGAAGTTACATTCCATAAGCATGATTAAATTAAACTGACCGAGTACAGTAGAAAACCACTTTTGATTGATAATATAATAAAGTCAGCTTAAATATGTGAGGTGTCCCATTTTTATTGGCCTTTATGACTGTGTACTCATAATAGCTTAATCGGATTCAGACGTAGGTACGGGTTATTTATCACGCAACGAATGAATTTGTACTGCGTAAACAATTGGGACAGATTATCCTGCAGCATCCCAGCACCGTCGTGTTTTGGTCAAAACTTCCTAGAATCCAAACCGTGTTTTTCTTGCTCACTTCCAATAGACAGCTCATCATTGACAGTGATCGACCCTGGGGTCACACGCTAAAAACTCCAAAAGGCTGGACCCTCTCAGTAGTGAGCCTCAGTAAACCAGCAGTACCTGTATTCGGAGTTTTACATGTTGTGATTTTTGAGTGGTCCCCATTCCGACATGAAAATGGACTTTGACATACTCACGAGTTTACTGGAAAACGCATTTCCATCGTTTATATACGGGCATATCTTCTGCAATGATGAATTTCTGTTAACACCAGCGAAACTTATTTGGGCCTGCTCGAATAGGCTATGCTGTTGTTGAAGAGAGGCCTTCCCTAGATCATCTGTTTTGGCTTGTTTGTATTAACCTGGTGTCGTACCTTCCGCCATTGGTGAGGTGGCCTGTGTGACGGGTCTGTGGATCTCCAGTAAATCAGAAGACAGTAGATCTGAGGCTGCATGTACAAAAAAACAAGGTAAACAACGATTCGCTGGCTAATTGTGGCTGGTTGACATTTATGTCATATCCAGTCAGCTGGCACTGGCCTCCGTTCAGTACCTATCCGTGATGCACCAAGCTGTTGACTCTTGGTACTTTTTCATTTGTATGCGACTTCGTGTTTTTCATGCAGATTCTCCCATGTGCAGCTCCATGCTTTAGGATTTCTTTGGATATGGACAATCCGTATCGTTGGTTAATGTGCCTTCGTACCGATATTGATGGTTCTCCGGCTGGTCCTCTAGAGACCCAGGAAGCGCATACCATACCCTTCAGAGCTTATGAAACCGTCCTTTCTCAGCGTTTAATTGCCCGAATCTTGATTCAGGTATCGTTTTATCTCACGTGCTCTGTATACAAGCATTCTGGCCTTGTGTACCATCAAGTAAGATAAATCAAAGACTAATAAGAATTAACACTCTGGTAGGATCATCGCAGCTCGTGATATTTTACCCCACAAAGCTTCTGTCTGCACGACAAATGTGAATAGTTTGGGACTACCATGAACCTTAGAAAAATCGAACAGCGTGGAACCAGAAATAGTTGAAAATGTTAGAGCGGAAGATACGATCGCGGGAAGGTCAGGTCATCAAACGGTAAAGAACACACAACTAATGAAAAATATTCCAAATGAGGGTAGGGAAACTGCACTGATATGACAAAGTAGATAACAAGTAGATAACACGGCGTTGGAATCACCTCTTTTTGGATGCACAATTGTTTTTTTTTCAGTCACACGATACCGGTTCCTGTACCTGGTGAAGGATTCATGGTCTTTCTTGGAGGTTGATGACTAAGCACATCTAAGGATTCTGAATAACTGGTGACTGGAAAATGTTTCGTTACAAACTATTTGTGTTATGGCTGTCGATCGGGTTTCTCTGAAACACTACGTTAAGGTAAGGTTCAAAGATGCATACAGATGGCTATCCTTCTGTATCGGTTACGTACTTGCTTTCACATATATACCTGTATGGGTGGACGCAACTCTGAGCTGCCATAGTGAGGAGGTTATTCCTTACTGGTGGGTTTGGAGACCTTAGTGTTTAAAAGAATCTTACGAACTCGGCTGCGCAAAATATTCTTCGGGAAACACCTTCTAGGCGGTAATTGAACCTGGATGAGATATTATGGCTTTTAAATACCAGCTGGGAAATTGCCTTCTTTTTTAGCTGGGACAGTGGTCATCTAGAAGTTGGGGGGTTTAGCATTTCTTTAATAATGTATAACAGTAGTAAACTTTTCTTGAGTTTGGTTGCATTTTGATTTGGCTTCGATAATACTATCCAGCGATGTTTTTATCAGTATTTGGCTTTCCTGTTCGTTCCGCCCACGTTGTAAATTCTCAAGTGCTTGCATTTTCTGCCACGGTTATGTAGCAGGTAACGTGGATACACATTCAACTGATCCAGCAAATATATACAACTGCTGCTGTTGATGATTGCCTAAGAATTTGACTTCTTAGCGGTGGTAAACCTGGGCACATGTAACAGGCCGAGTGCCGAGAAAATTTCAGGTCATTCAAACATTGCGACTGGGCTGGCTTACGGCTGCTGCTCTCTTTAACCAAAAGACTTTAGTCCGGTCTACCTAATCCTCAATCAATAGCCATACCCGTGTGGCCAGATCAATGAACGACTCACAAATACGTAGAACCTGAAGGCCGTGATTTACTTCGTCCAGTTAGGCGTGCGTATGTATGCGTGTGCATGTCACAGGGTAACTTATTTCGAGGTAGGTAAACAGAATTGTGTTCTAGACCCAAATGCCCTCTGTTATTTGTGTCCTTTATGCTTTTTGCGTAACTGGCTAAACCATACCTGCCTCAGGTGCACTCGTTTCTAATGAACGGTGTTATCCTAGGGGAACTTTCGGTGGAATAGAATAGAATCTTGCAAGTAGCATATGTCTTAAAAGCCACATACACAATTATACGTTGACGAGTATTCATTATGAGACCTGTCTGTTGGATTGTTCATTCCAGCTCTATATACCTCCATTTTATTGATGCACCTTCCATTCCCGAGGCGTCAACATGTTCGTTTGTATTTACTTTATTTAAGTTCATTGTTCCCCGTCAACTATGGATCATGTATCTTACTTTTCCATACCATATAGACAACCATTAAGTACGCCCTCCATACTGCATTTCAACTCCTGTACATGGTACGGGGAATTCGGGTAGCTTGCTATCCTCAGGGTTGTGGATAGATGGGCATTCTGTTTTTCTTCATTCACTGCCATTACAGATAGACAGGCGTAGATGGTAAGCAAGGCTTTCAGTGTACACGTGTCTGAACGGTCGGTGAACAGCTAGAAAGTGGTAAACATTGTTAACACTGTGATCATCAGTAAGCGAGTTTTTATTTTCAGAACTACACGAAGCTGGAGCGCACTTACTTGCGGTAGAATGTGTAATATTTATTTATTGGCTAGGTTTCGCCATGGCCATGCATTTTTTCAGCTTCTAGTTCACCAAAGCGTTGGTCACCTTGCAATTTCATTCAGTATTGAGCTGAGACAATCCTATTACTTGTTCTAAGCCAGGTATTTTTTGTAACGTCTTGCAAACAATGGGAAAACTTGCTCATGTACGCCAGCTGAGATGAAATTAAAAAACATTCCCATGCACACAGGGCAGGAAGCAGCGGTTAAAAATATCTATGTTTTGACGCATGAAACGACCGGTAGATATCTAAACAACTTCCTTTGCGTGGCTGATTTTTGGTTATTCTGAACCTGTCAAAAGACCGAATTTTTCGGAAGTGTCAGTTGCAGACAAGCTGCGTGAAAGCGGCAGCACGAACACTGTTGTCATGGCTTGGAGACCGAATTATAATAGACCACTTATCATCATCATCATATCCTACTGAAATGGCTGAAAAACAGGAGTCATCCACATGTTGAAAAGTCTGGAATTCAAATCTGTGTGCATATAAGCCCGCTACTGATTTTCTGGAAAGTGAATTGCATAAGCAATACAGTACCAAGTCGGAGGTCATTGGAACCAACATGCCCCATACTGGATATATTTCACCAGTTGATTACGATCCACATAAGCAATCAAAAATCGGAAAGACTTCCCCTAAAAGGCATCACTATGAAGAAGAGAAACCCGTCACTCACGATTTCAAGATGAGGTCTCTCCTCTTTGCCTGAACTGTCTTTTCTTCAAAAGACTTGAGGTGATGACCTATGCTAGGTGGCAGAAGTCTAAACGAGGCCACAACGTAAGCAAACATCGTAAATGCCGTTTTTTGTGTGCCAGTTGTACCACCAAAATGATATATATATATATATATATATATATATATAACGGGGTTCACGTTGGATAGACTGGAGGCCTGCAGTGCAAATTAGTCACCTGGCGAATTGTAGAAAGCCATGATGTGACTTGATTCCGTCCACCCCGCCTTCGGTTCTACACATCAGTTTTCAAACTCTACCATTTTATCTTTTACTACCGTCTGCTGTACATTCTCGACTTGCACTCCTGTTGTACGAGATCCGAAGCATACATTGCTACCACCGCCAATAACCACAAAACAAGTATAAAACCTAAGTGTTTAGCTGGCAGTTAATCCGGATGAACAAGTGAACCGGTGAACAAGTAGAACAAGCGTTCAGTGTACATCAGACCCCAAAGTTTCTTGGAAGGGGCTGGGGGTTCAGCGCTTACAATACATGATATTTTGTCATTTTTTAACCTCTTCACCAATGCTTTCCTGAAATTTAGAGGACATGTCCAGCCAGGACTTGAACTCAACCGTAGGAATTTCACTACTGTCTTTGTGGATTTTTCTTCGTCACCTCATATTTCACATCCCTTTACACCAGAAAGTCAAGCTTAAACTGTGCCTAGCTGCTGTTTGCTAATGTCCTTTTAAATTTCGCGCTTCTTTTTTTCCAGAGGCACATTTGGCTCTGGATCAATTGGCCGAATACCGCAACCATCTGGATAGTCGATTCGATGCCCCCTTGATTTCGGCACTCACTCGGCTTATGAATGTGTTTCAGAGCCGGTTGTTTCTGGCTTTACTAGGTTCGTTCAATTCTCTTTTTCGTTTTGAGAAGCAGGATGTTGAAGTTACAACTGCTAGCGTTACCTTCTTTGGCCAGATGTCGGCTTAATAAGATTGTCCCACCGATGGCATGTAGTCAAAGTGTTTTCCGACAGGTCGTCGATCCTTGCGGAGGATTTCAAGCCATTGTTTCGGAACGGACGCTGTAGGAAGGATGCGGCTAAATGCCTGAAAGCTCTGGGCTTCTCCTTCTTCCGCCATAGCCTTAGTATTTCTGCTAAGCTACAGCGTATCCCCCACATCAGTCCCTAGTGTTAGTGACGGATTTTTCGATAAAGTGTTATTTACTGCCTATGCATAATACGTCATGCGTGAACGCAAGAAATCCATTTCGGTGAACCGGAAGAGCGTTACTTCTCAACTACACACATCTTAGCTTTACTGGATAACCAAACATTTCTTATAATCGAGCTTTAGGCGGTGGTGAGAAACGGACTAGAAAATTCAACGCATTTGTGTGTAGCATGGCCTCCGGCTAAGTCCACATATCAACCAGTCAATTAAAGTTAGAAACGTGTTGTGATTTACTGTCGAATTAGCCCGCCGCTCAGGGGGATAATCACACCCTTGCAACCAGTAAGCCCGCGTGCCTCGAAAATGTGATACGGGAAGTGGTCATTGTCACTGAGTAACTTTCGTCGCTCAAGTAAGTACAGTCTGGAAGATGGAAACATGAAATCGGCTAGCCAAATTTAGTCTGACACCACGTGGACATAAACCGATTAGTGCACTTCGCCTTTGTTTACCGTCACGTGTATTTTGTCACTGCCGTCTAAATGTCAACCTTTACTGGATTCACTCCACAGTTTCAGGTAGTTCACATGTTCCAACGTGGTTATTTCACCTGGTCTGCATCGCGGAAAAAAAACAGTGCAACTTAGATTTGCTATTTTTAAGGCTCTCTTGAGGTTGGTGACCCAGCTGTCTGACAGGTGAAGCAACTGCAATTTATCATATTCACAACGTTTTTTCTCAAATAAAATCGACGGGTTCTAAATGGGAATTGAAAACACAGTCTTAGACGTCGAAGTTGAAACAGAATCCTTTGCCTCTCACGAATCCGTCTCCAATGTGACCTATCAGTATATCCCCGAGCAGCTTTTTAATAAATTTCCGCCAAGACTAACTCCGACCTTGTCCAATCAAACAAATGACCGGTTTTCCCATGAGAAATGCTGTCTGAGCAGCAAAAGTCGACCTACATGAATAGCATTGCCTTGGGTGCGCGCTGTTCGCCGGTACGTCAAACTGAAGAGCTTAGGTTTGAGGATACAAACAGTCAAGTGTAAAAGTAACACATTAAAATAAGCTGCGTCTTCCAATACCGACCCGACCTTTGGAACAAATTCGATCTTACAAAAGGTGATGTCGATTTCGCAGGACCACGTTCGATAACAACAAACTTATTTCACACCATGTGATGGTAGCATGAAATGTGGTCATTACCGTAAGGATCGTTAGGGAAGACGGTCCGTATTCTATTCCGGCCATCTGAATTGGTTTACTAACTCAAAGCTTCCTCTGAGCTACCGTCCTGCCTCCCCTTTATCAGCCATATTCCTTAATCAGTGTGTTGGGTTTGCCTTCCGGCTCATTCCATCAAATGCACAACTCAACCTTTTGTCAGCTATCGATTTTTGGATCGCTGGATAAACTAAACTCCCCATTCGGAGAAGAAATGGCGAGTAGGGAAAAGTGGACAAGTGTACCGACAGTCACGAAAAACTCCGATCCATCAAACAGGACAGAGACAATCTTTTGCACCAATGAATAAATGGCTGAGGCGCTGCATATGGCGGACACTAGCGGAGTCCTGCAAATAATTCCCTGACACGACCAAATTTGCTCGGTTTTTTGCAGTCGTAGTGACAAAGGTGTTGCGCATCACTTTTGAACTGCAGGTATGGCGTGTGAGACGTCAGTAATGCCGCCAGTTTCTCTTGTTTTGTCCGCCTCCGTCCAACTTTCAACATGATGACTCTGAACACTTGTTACTCATCTAACTTACGGTCAGTTTTCTCAGGTATGAACAAATTCCATGAAAATCATGTTGCCAAACCCCATTAAGTTCACTCCACTGATCCATTCGACAACTGTCACCAAGCTGCACTCGACATGCCCTAGAGATGATGATTCAGGCCAGTGTTTTCAATAGCGATTGGCACTCACTTTTGATACGGCTGTGTAACAGCTTACGCCGGAGCTTTCATCATAAATCATCGGTAGGGAAACTATACAGGAATAGACGTAATACGCTACTCATAAGGTTGCTGAAAATTCTTCCACAGCCCACGACCGGTTTCGCCCTTCTTGGGGCTCATCAGTTAGGCGCAGTCCCCGAGCTCCCGTCAACTGTATGTTCTACTTGAACCCAAATTGCACGAAATTAGCGAAATACACTCATTTGCGAACAAATTTGATTTTACGAGAGACTCACCCGGAACCCAGCTGAATCTCTCGTTATGATGTTTTCAACCAACTGAATGTGCTGCACCAGGCCGCGTCATGTTTCAGTTGGTACGATATTCGAAATATCGCGATACGTGTATAGACGTAATACACTACTCATAAGGTTGCTGAAAATTCTTCTTTGAAAGCACCATAAACGAGGGATTCTGCTGGGCTCCAGATGAGTCTCCTGAAAAATCAAATTTGTTTGTAAATGAGTGTATTTCGATAATTTCGTGCAATTTGGGTTCAAGTAGAACATAAAGTTGACGGAAGCTCGGGGACTGCGCTTACCTGATGAGCCCCAAGGAGGGCGGAACTGGTCGTGGGCTGTGGAAGAATTTTCAGCAACCTTATGAGTAGTGTATTACGTCTACACCCGTATCGCGATATTTCGAATATCGTACCAACTGAAACATGACGCGTCCTGGTACAGCACATTCAGTTGGTTGAAAACATCATAACGAGAGATTCAGCTGGGTTCCAGGTGAGTCTCCCGTAAAACCAAATTTGTTTGCAAATGAGTGTATTTTGCTAAACTAAACAGGAATTGCGGAATAGGAGACGTAAGTGTTGTAACGGAATTTCGTTGGTTGAAAAATTTGGCGAACATTTTAAGCTAACCTCTCCTTCTGTGGCACCAAGAAAACCTCTGTACGAAGGTAAAAAGCGGAATTTTCACAAGGACGTAAATAACCTGGAACTTAGTACCACGAATAGGAAGCCGGCCCCTCAATTTTTACTTGGGTGTCAAAGGTCCTTCACGTGCAAAGACTGGACTGGCTGGCATTAATCTGAGATGGTGGGCACAACGAAGTGAGTGGACGAACCAGACTATCTTGAGAGAATATTGGAATCTGCAAGACAAACTACCGCATAATTTATTAGGATTCTATATCCTAAGTGAGAGTAATCATAACTAACATCGCTCGCCTTAAAATCTGCTGGACCCCTAGTCTCGCCACATTTTAGCAACAACAATCCCCAAACTCTTCACAGGCTCTTCTACACCCTTTTGGTAAGCCACTCGTTGTCCACCTCGTGGTTTGCATGCACGAGGAACAGTGCTATTGTTGGCAGACGATATTGTGGCATCCATAGTAAATATTCGAACCATCACAGTTAATGATCCTGGATGATTTCCGCGACTAAATTACCTGCCACATAACCAAATGTCCCTTTTCTAATTACCTCGTTACACCGACACTAGCAACGCTTCTGATGCATCAGTGGCCAAAAACCAGAAAACTCCTCATATTATTTGTCCATAGAGTCCATGTCTCGCAACCATACAACAACAGCCCTTACTGCAGCCTGGTGCCCACAGCCCTTGACAACCAATGACACGCATTTTATACGTAAATTGGTAAATCTGATTCGAACCTTTGAGGTTCGTGCGCGGAATTCGTCAGACAGACTTCCGTCAGAGCTAATACATCTACCAAGGTATGTGAAATTCTTCACAACCCTCAGTGCTTATCCATTGAACTGCAACGGACATGCTCAGAGACGGTACATTCTGAAGCATGACTTTATACTTCGAATGCCCATAGATGGCATGACGGTGGTCAGTTTATTCAGCAGGGCTTGTGTTTTGCCTTTGTGCTCGAATACATAGACGATGTCGTCTGCGCACTCCAGATCGGCAAGATTCCCACCAGCAACGATCTGAACACCGGCGTTGTGATCAGCGCTCCGCTCAGTAGTTGCGCAATGACGAAGTTGAACAAGAACGAAGGGAGTGAACATCCTTGCCGAACATCAATTTCTGTAGGGGAGCTTTTAGATGGCTCACCGTACACTCTCACATACTCCGAAGTATATGGTTATAAGGATGGTATAGGTTCACAAACTTCCCATTGATGCCAGGCTTGTTACAACGAGAGTCGAACTGACACCCGTGTAGTTACTGCACTCAATGTGAGTACACTTTATGGAGATAGGCGCCACTATCAGCTCACTACAGCTGCTTGGGGTGGTCTGTTTCTCTAAGGTAGGTGTAAATGTTTCAGACAGGCAGTGGCTGAGGAATTCACCGCCGCACTTGATTAGAGCAGCTGGAAAGTCGTCGAGATCAGGAGCATGGTAATTTTAGGGTACGGATATGCACTCCGACACTTCCCAGACTGAAAGGGCGTCATATTCCACATCATAATCCACGTTTCTGTAAAACGCCAACAGTCAGGGTTGGAAGCAGCAGGTGACCATCTGAGTTACTGTTCGATCAATGGTCCATACATTCTTCTTTTCTATGTATCAGAAGGCTATTGTGCGCCTTGGTGGTTTCCATGACAGCTGGCTTCCGAGGACTTGTCCAACAAATCGAGTGGAACAATCTGTCGATATTTTAAGAATTTTTATGTATTCCAACTCTTCGGATTTTCGGATCCACCAACCCCCTCGGTCAGCACGAGCACTAAGTTTTGCCTGGTCATGGATGATGCATTGAGTTTGGTTTCAGTTACGACCAAGAGGAATCTATCGACCGGACTCCCGGAGGTCCACGAGCCTATCAGAGTTACAACGCTTGGAATACTCCCTCCCACTGATGGAAGTCAAGGCATCACGTACAGTCTTGTTCTAGTGATTGTTATTATCTGATATCTGATCGGCAGGCAGGCGTTAGAGCAGTAGCTTTTGATACACTTTTTCATTTCTGAATGCACGAGCTGCTCAGTGGCCAAGTGAGGCTTACGAATTTCCAGTCGACTTCGGAAACGCACTGAAATGCAGAAAAAAAGTAGTGCATGGTAGGAGTTTAGGCAGGTATTCTAGAAGTGACGACAGGCAGTGATCGACCATCGCCACCGGTAACTGATGGCAAAGTGGTCCATTCGGGTTCGAGGGTGGTTTTTTGGTGAGATCCGTGTAGTCAAACGATTTACACTATTCCGGAAATTGGTACTGAAAAGGAATAGTCCGTGATCCCCACACATCTGCAGCAGGCGTTCTCCGACGTCCGTAAATCTACAATCCAACCCCAGATAACCATCTATTTGGGCTTCAGCAGCGCTAAGCCTACCTAACTAAGCGTCAATATCAACAGCGCCCGCAACCATGCTTGACCTTTTATAGCCTGTCGTAAAATAGTACAAACAGCTCCCTTGAAAGTGTGTCTGGCAGAGCCACATTCAATCGGGTCATAAGCCGACACGAGAAACAGGGTGTAATGGACCTCACTTTCCGGAGATTCTTTCACAGACGTTACAAAAGGAAGCGAGCAGAGGTGACTACAAACAGGCATTCAGCCAAAAAGAGAAGCCTCAGCTCATTGGCTCAACACGATACTTGGCCCGTCGTATCCAGCTACAGCGACCTCCGCGTCATCAGGGATGCGCAGCCAGAGGCGGAGAGAGAGAGAGATCCGGGGAGATGTTAGTTCAATTACAGTACTTGTATCCTATATTCTTGTTAGTAACTGACAATATACATCAGATGGTATCCGGTGTATGAAAAAGAGACGCTTGTTGCTTGCCTCAATGTGTGAACATTAAAGTCAGCTAATTAGGCTGGCTTTCGAATTTTGAAAACCGGTTTCAAGGCCTTTAGAGATGGTACTGAAGACAAACGTTTAGAATCTGAACCTGAGTGTGTCGCGAAGCAATCAGAGCGGTTGGTTCTAGTGCTTTAATCTGAGAAGAGACCACTCACTTTCGGTTGGGGTATTGGAGTAGAAGGAATGCGTGAAAGTGTAGGAAGAGGTGCGTCAGAAGTGTCATGTTTTTGCTTACTCGACCTGATACATGCAAGAAGTATGGCAATTTGGCTGATGACACCACTCGACAGCCGATGTGATATGGCTGCACTTTTAGTTGCGATATCTACGGTTGTACGCAGGCTTGGACACTCTCAGGGCGCCTTCACTGGGTGGGGTCTTCAACCAGAGCCTATGGCTCAAAAGCCTGAGCATAAGCCAACGGAATACTACAGTAATAGAGGTTTTCAAAGAACAAGTCGCCGTGTGTGTTCCAGTCCCCAACCTGGAGGACCAGAAGACTGTGTTTGTCAGACCTCTATCCACTAACCAACCTGGCAGGGGAAACCCTGCAGTATAACTCAGCGGATCATAGAGGTACACAAATCGTCTTACCGCGGTAATGTTCAATCTCTTTGCAGCGGGCCGGAATAGGGGCGTTGACAATACTGTGTTCATGTCTACCTATATTCCATTAGTCTGGGTGACCTTTCATTGTGACTGGTCTTCCGAATGGTTGTTCCTCGTGGTTGGCTAGTTCACCAGTTTCCTGAGTGGTCGACGTGCAGACGACCCTTAACCTTAACATCTGTCACTCACGTCTGATGGCCTTTGTCCTGTCGGTTCTGTGGCTGTTGTGTTCTCCGCTTGATTCGCCGTCTGAGAGTTGTTCCCTTTGAGCTGCCTATTAAATTCACGGGCTTTTGCTCGTGCTTTCGCTCGAGCAGTTTATTGAGTTCTTCAAGTGAGTCCCTTGCTTTCCTCGTATTTCTAAGTACCAAGACTTTCACGCTGTATGGATTGCATTTGTATTCCTCTTTATCTTCGTGTATGCAAATTAGCCTGAAGCTTCTGACGTTTGCACTACGTTCTATCCTCCAAAGTAGCATTTATGGCATTTGATGCAATGTAAAATTTGTTGTCTTGATAGCGCTTCTCTTATTATAACTTTGCATTGATTTGGGGGCTGGAGCTCAGTAAGGTGGAAATAATAGGCCATATGTTCAGGGGGAGTTGATTCACTAAATCATTTTCCATGAAGCTTTCAACGACTACAAACGACGATGTTGCCCAGCAAAGGATTGGGTTGGATGCTCTCACAGGCTTTCTTCTCCAACCAAAGGCTCAGCGACGTGTTCCGTAGTATTATGTTGAGTTTTAAGGTGAACGCACTTGACTCAAGTGCAATTCACATTCTACGTTTAACTGTCTTCGAATAAAATACCCAAGACCACTGTTGTGATCAGTAATATAGTATTTTCAACTGAAACTTCGTTCTGTATGCTATGCTGAAAAGCTGAGAAGCACTGTGCAGCTGGTTCATCAGCAGTGTGCCTCAATAAAATCCAGTGAGTTTCGAACCTGCGACCTCCCGGCTAGTATTTAGTGAGTATATACCTGAGTCGTGCAGTCCTACTTTTTTACAGTTAAGCGTGGCTTCTTCAGTTGAGGGGATAAAAATTTTACATTCGCAGTTATAAGCACAAGGGTCAAATAATCTGCCCTCCAGATGTTCTTCCTAACAAACTTGTTTCCTGTGTACTCCGACCATATAATCAAAAGGATTTATCGGTAAACCTTGAATATTCAGATAACGCGCAGACCGGATAGCCTGAGAGACTTTCAGTAGATCTGTTCGCGTTGAATCAGAAATGTGGTTTGCGACTTTTATCACTGAGTTTTGCTCATTCACTGATCGTATGTGGTCATCGTATTTGTTGGAAAACTTGTAGATAGTGTCGGATTAGAGCATCAACCACAAAAGCTCCGATATTCAGTGGCATTGAGATGTTTGACGTGAGACTTAGGTGTATACCTTAACAGGCCCTGAAAATCAATGAGCCTCATTTCAAGCCTAAGTCACAGTTACTGTGTGAATAATGCTTGAATGTGTTTTGGTAGGACAAACGGAGTTAACTAGTTCTTCTAGGTACTTGAACTTCTGATGAGGAGGCACACCCTAATGGCCCCATCAACCAAAGTGATCAAACTGATTATGTATGCAAAAACTGTCGTTGGGATTGCGATGCTACCTAAATAGGAGAGAAGATCAGCGGACTGAAAGTGTGCTTTGCAAAACACACTAGACATGCACGCTTTCTGAAAACTGGAGAGAAACCCATCTGTTGCTCTGTACGTCTTGATGGGGAACCACAATACCTAATTTGACCAGGCCCGGGCAATTTCACAAAAACCTGATAATTTACGCAAAACTCTGCGATGCGGAAGGTTGACGATTCACGTGCAGTCTGCCTGCGTCAATCGAAACCACGGTTAGACCATATCCACTGTGTGGTCAAGACTTCTAAGTATCAGCCAATAGCGTGGCTACCTGACCTCAGCTCAATCCACGCACATGTGACGGTCACAAACTGACAAATTGAACAGCCTCTTGAAAGTTGACAGCATGTTGATAGGTACCATTCCAACATTGTTTCTTTAGCCCTCTGTGATTCCGATGACATGGATCAGCTAGAAACGATGGATCGTTAAATAAATCCATGTAATTAACCTTGTGTTTTCCAACCAGTAATCAGCCAAAAAATTAATACCCTGTACTACCGCTTCTCTGAACTTTCAGACATTCAGGAATTCTATGAGTCCACTTTGCTTGATCCGGAGAAAAACAGCGATGAAAAGACAGCTGCCGCTTTGGATGTTGCCCTACGGTGGGAGAACATATCCAGTCCTTCTTTAGTAGCTTCCACTATTGATCTGAGGCGATCCAACTCAAGCAATGAATTGAACAGTTTGGATCGACCGGTAGGTTTTACCCTGTTTCTCTGTATTCAGTTGCTGGTACTTCTCAGGCGAATTTGCAACGTTCACATTTCTATGTAAAGACTGACAAAACTGTTTCTCCAGAGGACGCAGATTGGATGAAATTGCCGTTGTAGATCATCACGAAATCAGTTCACAGCAAACACCTAGTAGATTACCACAACTAACAGAACTAAAGCTGTTTTTACATCTTTATTTCTGAAAAAAGGTATGGGGCAGGAGTTGGCAGGTTGTGTGAAAGTTCCCATGTGGGATTCAATTCCCGGTCACTGAAACGAGAACCTACTCTGCAACATGAACTAAACCGTACTAAGTTAAACAACAATAGCACAACGTCTAATTGAAGGATCATGAACGACTGATGGTTTACTGGCCTTGGCCTAACCTATATCTCTTGGAAATCTGTGGCCAGAAGGGTCACATTGATCTCTGTGACCGATGAGTCTCACGAAATTATCAGTACTACTCTCTCGCGTTTGTGTCTTTTTATTGCTGCTATAACGAACAGCAATGGACGTCTTGGATGACAGTACACACCTTGGTTCGAGCCACGTAAAGTCATTTCTCGGCTGGAAGAGCTGAAGGGTGTTGGATATCCACAGTGTAGCATATCCTCTGTGCTATTTGGCAGCAGTCGTGCTTATGTCTATGTTTTTGTCCACCGAGATGGGTGTGCGATGGAAAACACAAAAACAATGTTTTATGTTAACAAATGAGGGATCTCGCCTTCTTCTAAAACGAGATTTTGATAGCACTCCGATTTTTACTTCACTGATGGATAGAAAAAACCGTCGGTCTGAAATGCACTGTTTTTCGCCGGTAGCAAACAAGCGATAAGAGTTTGCTGTGCATGAACCCGCTCAAAAGATGCATGAAAATTGACTTCGTAAATATTCGGGCGTATAATTTTTTCAACTGCAATTCGCTGTAGACAACTTTAGAATGTTACTTAGTGAGAACCGGTCATTTGGCTACGGTTGGGGTCATATATTTGAGCATAGGAGAGACTGGAGTCAAGTTATCCGGTAACAGAGATATAAAGACGGCAAGGTCGTTACTTTAGGTCACATTTCTGTCACTAAAGATGCAAAAAGGATGTGATAATCTGCCACTTCCAACAGCTACTGATCGGTCTGACAAAATTTCCAGTTACCCCTTGTCAGGTTCCACCGTGCCGATTCCATTCACTGTCTTTCCGAGTGGTTACTGTTGCTCGAATACATGATAATTCCATTCAGCTCAGAGGTTATAATTGTACTGCGGACTATCCAGGGTAAAAAAAGCCTATTGAATGATCGTTTCGACACACCTTAATGATTTGTTCAGACAATCATGATTACATAGAGGAAATAAGGCCGATTTTCGGCAATCTTCCCGTATTGATCGACTCGTTAATATAGTTAGTTGTATGATGTCTGTTTGTCGAAGTCTTCCTTCTAGATGGGCGTGCATGTATGTGAGCGTGTGTGTGCGTCATATCGAGAGACAATAAAAATTTATTACCCTCATGCGCGCAGCCAGTAAACGCGGACGCAGTCAATATTAGGAATGAGCACAAAAGTGGTGTATTCTCCGAAGGCATTCAACGGGTTTGCTGGGTGGTAGAATGCCTTCCAGGCTAATGGCGTTAAGCCTTATTTTTCACAAACTGGGTCCCTGAAAGGGTGTCCAACGTGAAGATTGTTGCCAGTAGATCGACGTAACAGCGAATAAAATTTTATGTCTGAAGAACCGATCTCAGTAGCTAGATTAGTGCACAAAAG
Organism: Opisthorchis felineus; assembly: GCA_004794785.1. Taxonomy (NCBI): domain Eukaryota; kingdom Metazoa; phylum Platyhelminthes; class Trematoda; order Opisthorchiida; family Opisthorchiidae; genus Opisthorchis; species Opisthorchis felineus. The sequence continues at coordinate 446,385 of SJOL01007988.1, read as the reverse complement.
TGGACGTCTTCGCAACACAGAGGTACCGTAAAGCCCGTCTGCATTGCCATTCTGCAGTGACTGTTATTTTCTCGCCTTTCTGATAGCAACAACGCAATCGAACTCGCACCTTGCAACCGGTGGTTAAGATACCTTGCGTTTGTCGGACACTGCGAGGTAGCGAAGCCCTCAGTAGAGTCCACACCATTTTACCTGGTTCTGCCATCGGTCGCTGTTTAGGTGTCTTACTGGCAAACGGTCATTGAGAGCAACATGAGCGTAGAAGGTTGGTGTTTCAATGTCATAGAGTCAGGTCAGTTTACTTAAGCAGAAGAAAGAAGAAAACGGACTGGAGAAGCGACAACATCAGGGCTTTTCGTCACATCCTTCCTTCTCTTCTGTCAGTCATAGTTTACTCGCTTCCAGGTTTTTTCGCCCCAAAATGGTCATGGATAACGACGCTCTCCACTTTTACTGCTATCAAGTATCTATATTACCTGCTGAAAGAGTTCTAAGTGCTTCAGAACAATAGCAAAAAAGTTGTGAACAGTAGTGCATTCTGACTGCCTTTTGCATATCTAATGATCAGTAACTTGGATTAACCCGATCATCAGCAATAGAAGTAAAATTTTTTGCAAGTAAGCGTTTGACCGTTCAGAATTACTCAGCGATTTGTAGTCTCAACCAAATGCAAAGCCTTGCTTAAATGGGAGTATATTTTTACCTCATGACTGATGTTTACGAAAGACGGCTTAAGGATAGCTCTCCGAATGTCTCAGTGTGGTTAAAAGTGAAGTCGTTCTTGACACCCGAGTGAACTGTTCCCCTGAATCCTGCTTTCATGTAGTCGCTGCGAAGAAAGTTCTATTCACCGTATCCCCATGGCGCAGAAGATTTTTAAAATAACTGCAACTAAAGCCTAGCAAACGTTTTGTTGTCAGCCCCTCTGAGGGTTTTTGCCTACATTCCACTCCAAACCAATAGCGAAGAGACCATGAATCGGCTTCGGTCGCACGAGGCCACTGTCACAACCCAGAGGTTGCGACCACAGTGCTGTTCGGTCGTTCTTTGCTGGTTTTATGATGCGTTATATGTCAAGTTGGCTGTGCAAACGCTATAAACGCACGCTCCGACGAGTGCCTAATATTACTGAGGACAACACTCGTCTCCTATTCCCCACAGAACGCCATTGTTTCTTTCCATGACTGGGCTATCCAACTTGCCCCCTTGGTTAGTAGTCATTAGAGCGCAGCTTCTTGAATGCTGGAATGTTAAATACATTTTAACTCTGCTGATCCATCTATGTTTGTGTAAGCCATGCGCGAAACTTCATCTGCATCACACGATTATCAAAAGTTTTCCGTTTGTCTCTAGTGTCTCTAACGAAGCAGTTCCCAATATGTTTGTTCTGATCGATGCGAACCAGAATGCAGTGTTTTATTTTGTTGACTTTAGTCTGTCGTATCATTCTTCTGAGTACGATCAGAGTCTTGTCAGTCTGACCTTTGTGGTAGAGCGAGGCAGGGACGCCTATTATTGACAGTTACACAACTACTCCATGAACAAACTAGTGAGGTTTGTCAGATATGTAAGTTCCGGCCGATTTCTTTATATACGACGTAGTGTACGTTCATACCGAGAGATTTCGACGTCAATGCAAGAATAGATTAAAAAATATGTCATAAAACTACTTGCGAATGCTTTCTAAACATACCTAACCAACCCAGGATCATCGCTTGTCTTAGAAGATTCTAACATCTAACTGTTACCCATCTTCGGCTGTCTCAGCTTCCACATCCAACCAAATTATCAAGGACTAGATGAGGATTTGTCGTACTGAGCGCGTCAGAGTGGCGTTTCTGAAATTAGGGGTTAGCGCTGGCCGGGGATAAGCTTTAAAGTCAAGGCCTTTAGCTACTAAATGGGGTTCCTATGACGAGACTATACAGAGACTAGTAATATTTGCCTACGGATGGCTAAGTATCATACCGAAGACGAGATCAGTCGAACATATCTCGAATGAAGCGGTCGGAGAACATTGCCACGGCAAATAACAAGTGACTTTGCCACCCCAGGGATGTCGACTGGCTTATGTGACATGAATGCATTTTTGGTTGTGATCTTCATGGCTGTAAGCGGGCTTGGACAGGATCAGGGAGCCTACATCTAGACAGGGCGATGGTCAGAGTACTCAACCAAAGCCTTTGGCTCAAAAACCTGAGCGCAAGCCAAAGGGTGGGTGTCGGCATACTACAATAATATAAGCCCTTAAGGAACAAGTCGCCATGTCTGTTCCAATCCCCAACCTGGAGGGCCAGGAGACTGTGTTTTCCAGACCTCTATCTACTAATCAGCCTGGCAGGGGAAACTCTGCGGGTGTCAGAGTGAAACGTCCATTTAAACTCAGCGGGTCATACATGTAGAGAACCGGCCACACCGCGATAAAGTCAAGTCTCTTCAGCGTTGTCGATTGCAGCGATTCAAACACCTACTCCGTATGTGGTTCGTATCGGAGCGGGCGTTGCAACTGAGAGGCAAGTGAATGCTTGGTTGACCACTCTCAGTCAGCTAAGTCTTCTCTTCGTGAGCAATTAATTAATTTTTCGGGTGTTACACACTTGACAACAATCTATTATTCACGAAACTGTGTTGTTCTCTTTGGCTTCAAGCCTTCATAAAACCAGAAGAGAAACAGTTCCGTCAAACCTTTCAGTTGTTTTTAAAATTAGCTACCATGCCGATGATATGTAGTGTGAAGCCTGCCAACAACCTGTATTTTTATAGGGAAGCTGGAGTTTAGTGCGCAGCTTTGCTCTGCTTTTATGACACAGTACCCAAAACGACGCGAATGTCCGGAAAAGACACATATACTAGAGCATAATGAAAAAGTTACATCTGTACCTCAAGTCTGACGGTGTGCGAGTAACTCTCGTCCCCATGGTAGTAGGTTGTCTAGAAGGAACACGAGTGTGACCACTCTACTACATATGAACCAAATTTGTTTGGACACGTTCCATCCCCGCTAACCAAAGTTTGAGGCTAGATGCTGATGGCGTTTATCCCCAAGAGAGCCTTGTGAAAATGTTGAATAAAACAGGCCGTAAATGCCGGTTTCTGAAATTTTCTGTGTGCTTGAAAAAGTAACGTTCAGTTATCAGCCCGTTATCCGTTGGTGAGTTTCCTGACTGTATTTGTTACTCTTCGAGCCATATAATATAAACTGTAACATAATTTATTTTCTCGCGATTGCTTCTCATGCCACGGATCTGTTTTTAATATTGCGACTGGAAGACCGTGTGATGAAGGTAACTAAAGGATATAGGGGTGGTACTAGTTGCACGAGTTTGCCTGCTTTCTAGGTTTTACTATCCAAGCCGTTCATTTTTCACGTTAGGATGGTACGATGGCAGCCTTCAGGGTCCCCAGGAGAAGATGATGATTAGCCAACAAAAGTGAAGTGTGGCCATGACAATGTGTCCAAAAGACGTGTGATTCTTTGGCTTGTGTGTAACACGATTGGGCCCGCCTTGAAACAGTTTAGCTTCTCGTTGGAACATTTTTAGATATTGCGAACATATACCGAGCCTTATCAGGACACAACAAGTGTGGTTTTCGCAGCAACCAGCTGTGGATTTAGATAGAAACTGATCACTAAACTGATCACTAGTGATTAAACAGACTGCGTCATCAAATCAAGAGCCAGCTGCAACGAGGATCAGACCTTCCATGTCAAATCATGAACTGTATAAGACTAATTTACAGACAGCATGTCAATCCTAGCCAAAGGACTTCGTGATTCACCTTATCCACACCTACCTACTGAGCCACAGTAGGAGAGAAAGATCTAGAGTTTTTGAGCTTTTCGGAAGCACGCCACACCTTTCCGGATAACATCTGAAGTCAGTAAAATATTGAAATTGCCATCACACACTGAGTCCTACCTGGAGCATAGTTTTGTCTAGCAAGCTGATTAGCAACATAGACCGATTGGCGCACCATAAGTCAGTCACCATGTGCTCGTATCAAGGAGAATCATCTACCCAATTTATATTAACAACTAATAAATACTTTAATCTGCCTTTCAAAATAGATTAATTCATAGTTACGGGACGAAATCCTCAATGAGATAGAGGAAGAGCGTTTCGGTGGAGGCGCTGTCAAAATTTGACTGGTAGTCGGTGGTAATAGTGATCTTGTTGTCAGTATCCATCCAGATTGCCTGAATGGGCGCCTGGTAGTGTAGAAACCTCAGAATAATTGTGATAATCTTGCACCTAACCCCTCTCTCTTCAATTTTATTCTTTTTTTCACCAGAAGGCTTTCAAATTAATCATGTTTGTACGACAGTGAAGCATCAATGTCGAACACTAATGTTAATTTGTCGATGTTCATGATGAATAAAGTGAAATTTGGGCGTACGGTTACCTTTAAACCGAAGGATGACTTTCCACATCTACAAAATAACAGGACCCTAACTACTAAGGGACCCATTCCTAAGTCACATTCCAATATTGACAGCTATAGCCTATAATGTGTAGCTGTTCAGCACGTTTCCGCCACTGTTGAACTTTTTTTCTCAAAATGGTAGACATGAGTGATTCGGCATCTTTTATTTAGCAGAAGAAAACTATTTGTTGTTACTGCAAGTTGTGGAGATTACATCAGCAAACTCGCTAGCGTCAGCAAAGGTTCCAGTGCTGAAAACACGGCTTCACAGTCATTGATGTTGGTTTGCAGTTATATCTCATGATGGAGGCTGTCGGGCGCAGGGCGGTGATAACAGTACCTGGAATTTTCATGGCCCTGTGCCAGGTATTACGTTGTCCATTTGGTGCTGAATGTAGACGTAGACATCAGCATCCCTCTCGTTAGGTAGTATCTCAGCATGCGCCAAGCCAACACACCCTGTGTTTCCGGGTAATCTACTGAAGAAAGTAACCAGATACACCACCAGATACGTGTTTTGCAATCACCTCACTTCGAATTCACTGAGCTGGTCATTCCGGATTGTGTCTGTAGGACGCCAATGGCCAAAGCCTCGAAAAAGTCTGCTTGTAGCCTCTGCAATCGTTAACAACACAATTCTCACTTCAAACTAATTCACGCGACCCATTCAACCCACTGTGATATATATTTTTGACCCCGAAAGTGATATCAGTCTACATGAAGTAGAGTTCCCCCTTACAAGCGAAATCAAGGTTATCTCATATGTTTCTGACTGTCTTAACGTCCCTTTTCTCCGTTTCTTGCATAACCGTTTAAGTTGATAGTTCAGCAGGTATACTCTCCTGATTGAGTTCAGAAGTATAACGCCTACAACTCTCCACCGGATGTATTCTTGTGTATTAATCAGAAACCAGCAGATTCCCAACCATCGATTAGACTTCCGGTCTCTTTTTGCCTGAAGTTGACACCGTGCCCAGTAGCCTAATAACAGATGGGAGCGGAGAGGTGGGCTTCGAACTGCTGTCGCAGGTTTCATAATCATAACATTGGCATCGATCTATCGCCCATTCTGATCTGTCATCTGTGGTCGCCTCAACAATGTCAGCAGGTAGGTTGTTTACTGTCCTTGGCGGAAGTGAAGTGATTTTGAAGATTTTCCATGAGCTTTTACTGATGACTCGTGGTGTGGAAATAGTGCAGTGTGTGTGACTCCCGACCGCAGAAAACCGTGTAAACATGTGTCCCATCCACACGCATTTCTTCCACCCTAGTTTGAGACATATACGATGGTCATTGAATTTTTTCAAGCCCTTATCCTTCGCTGTTGTTACTTGCAAAGTAGACTGGTGTTCCGTAGTCTAGCAACGAGCGTACGAGCATGCTCACCGAATCTAGCACAGAATTCTTCGTTCAGTACGCGAATGAGCGCCTGGGGGCACAGAGGAATCGCCTGTCTCTGATGGTAGCCAGCGCCCTGCCAACCTTAGTTTCTAAGCCACCTATCATCACATGGTTTGGTACTAAAGCCGATGCTATCATTCACTGGCCTATGACTTCGTCCCGGCCAACTTGAAGATACTGTCACTTGGTCCCGTTCACCGATCATCCAGACTGGTCGACAAACCCAAGAGTTTGCCGGTGTCCTCTATATTTTACGGTTGTCTGCGAAGATAAGGCAGGTCGGCTATGGCATGTGAGGCATTTTGTCCGCATGCACATTCAACGATATCGTTCTGATGACTCAAACTTGCGGACTCCCACTGCTGAATTTGAGGCCTATTACTCTCTAGCCAGCAACAAGTTGGTGGCACATGGTCTGTTGCTGGTGAACCCATATCACTCAAGAATAAGAATCACGTTGTCCTCTATGCAGGCAAGAAAGAATATTTTAGCCATCTTTCCACGGTATTTCCCGGCTCTGACAATGAACGGTTAATGTCTGGAGTGTTCTTAGTTCCCCTCTCATAAAACGGTATTACCACCGATTCTTTCGGCGTTTGGTTCACCGAAATTGTCTATATCACCTCATTGAATAGTGCTGAGACCCATGCCAGAATCGCTGGAGCTAAATGGTGGAGTACTAGCGGATTCAAATCATCTCGTCCAGAATGATCAGTGGTACATCTTGCGCCGTACAATTTTTACGTATGATCTGGTGCTAATATAGTCCTCCGTTCTTCTGCCTGTTATTGTTTCCACGGGTTTATGGAAGACCCTGGAAACAGTTCTAACGTGGAGGAATTCGTGCTTTAAATCTCCTTTAGCCAGTCGTCCTCGGTCATCCATGAGCACAGAAAGTTCATGGGAGCGTCAAAAACTTACATTCGTTTAGGAGTGCGCGCCGTTGGAATCGATCTTCGCCTGTGGTTCCCCTCGATGAGTGACGTGTTTACTCGGCAGTTCCCGGTGTTTGGCGTAGTCCTCAAGCCGACATGCAGGGACCACTTCACGCTAGCAATACTAACCGTTCAACCAGCTTTTTCGATTTTTCATTTGAAATTTGGAGTTTACAATCGCCCGCTTCTGACCTTTAATTTTCCCCATATCTTATCAACCCTACTTGGTGATATATCGCACCTCAGAAGTTGGGCCTGGTGCAAAAGTTTCCCAGCTTCCATTCGTCAGACATTAGAGATGTACGCGAACATAGTCCCTAGGTTTCCGTCGCAACACATCTGTACATATATTTGTAAGGTAGTACTCGTAATCAGTGCCCTGTCCAGGTGAATCGTTCTGCAGCTGTGAATAGTAGGTCCAGTAGTTATTGGGAAGAGACTGTCCTATACGAACCTAATATTTTCAGTTTCGTGCTACGTAGCTTTGTTTGATGATGTGGGTCTCGAGGGTCTTGATGAGGGTCTCGACAAGCAAAAGGCGTTGGTCATCTTTGAGTCTATCCCAGTTTACAGTGCACTAAAGTTGCTAGCAAGCACGTAATGGGAAGCTTGTTATGCTTCTTGGGGATCTGCTAAGACTGATTGTACTGTGGTAGGAGACGGCAAACAAGATACTGGTCATTGGGCTGCAGCCCAATGTACTTGTGTCCGGAACCATCGGGTAGCTTTGTGAACTGTTTAAATTTCAATACTTGCCCCATCTACATTTGTCATTGCGTCGTGCGTAGTACCATCAAAAAACCGACATATTTGTTCGCCAGTAGTTGCATTTTTTGTTGCCGAGTGTTATTTTCTATATAATTCCTTCGATGATATCTATTGTTTTCCAAAAGGCTTTCAATTTCAATAGTCACTGAGATGTTCGAACCCGCACAGTGTTAATATCAGTTGCACTTCGGATTTATATATATATATATATATATATATATATATATTACAATCTAGTAAAAACAAGCATTTGTCCGAAAACGGTACAATAACCTGTCGTCGTACTCTTCCTTACCACTTAGGATCAACAAGGCGATTGACTAAATTAGGTTAAATTAAAAGAAACCTGTCGCGTAATGATGTGATTACGCCATTGGTCACATTGATTATGCGACCGAAAAGCAACCAAACACAAAAGTACAATCTAGTAAAAACAAGCATATGTCCGAAAACGGTACAATAACCTGTAGTTGTACTCTTCCTTACCACTTAGGAGCAACAAGGCGATTGACTAAATTAGGTTAAATTAAAAGAAACCTGTCGCGTAATGATGTGATTACGCCATTGGTCACATTGATTATGCGACCGAAAAGCAACCAAACACAAAAGCCCAATTGCTTTTTTGAATTTCACCTCTTAGAATCGAGGTGGAAGGATCAGACGGTCATTTTTGGCGGGCTTGCTTCCTCGAAGACTGTCTTCGCAAGGGACGTGTTTCTACCCCGGGAAACTGCTCATGGAGGGAGAGAGTATCGCTTCTAAATAGTTCTTCAAATTTGAGCTGATCCACGGCACGGACGCTTGCTCCCCACATGATTCAAACTGGCGATGTTCCGAATTAAATCCTCCTGATTTAAATGACATGGATTGTGATAGATGTGAATTAAATGTTACACGTCCGGCAGGAATCCCATAATAAACGCCCACATATTCGGTTCGGCTTTCTGCTGACAGTTTTTATCCAGGTTTTTGAAGTGTGGGTGCCTCGATTATTTGAAGTACGCTAGCCCTAAGTCATTTCCGCTTTTTCGTTTTTCTAACGTTGTGCTTTACCTTCATAAACTGATATAGTTGTACGGTGGTTAGACACCAGTGCTTTCACGTTGGTGTTGCTGTCGATAATTGTGATGGTATCATTCATTGAAAGGGTGAAAAGGATCCAGCCGTGCTCGGCCCGTCCAGGTTTGCCGCTGCAACTCAGCCTGATACATGTACATAACTCCAAGCAGACGAAAGTTTGGTCCTCTGTTTTCTCACTTACCGCTGCAAAGAGCCCATTTCATAATCGTCACACGTGGTTTGATGCACCTTAGCGACACCTCAATCTCGATTTCTTTCTGTTATTTTTATACGTAAATTTTATTGTACCATCTTTCGGTGGACTTCAAAGATACTGTAATCTCTCAAAAAATGATCGCTTTAAAGGGAATCTACTCTTTTTGAGAGTCGATAATACAGCTACAGTCAAGTACGGCTGTCACCTTGGAGACAGAGATCATACATCACTTTCTATGGTAATATTTCCTCTTTATGTGTGAGAAATAGTAATTGCACTTTGGCGTCACATTCGTCCACGATTTTCATTTACAATCAACTCGTAGCAAAACACCCACCAGATTCGTCCGAAACATGCATCTGCACTATGAGCGTTAGTAACCATATCACTTGGTCCAGTGAGCTGACACCGGATATCTAGACATGTGAAGTAGCTACTCTATTGAATTGAGTCGGTATAGTCTGACTGCCGTAACCAAGCAGCTATCATTTTGAGCACTGTCACTCACTTATTCACTGAAACATGCGTTGCCATTATCTATGAGAGATATAAAGCTGAGGCGATTACTCCCCACCGTCTCCTTTCAGTAGCAGCTCGAACATATAATGGAGTAATATTTTTTTCAGATTTCACAGTTCAAGTGGCCGAATTTCGCCTTAGACAGTGTTGGTTTGGTACGTAACTACGTAATGATGTTAAGTGGTGACTGACAGACGGTACGATGGGAAAGCGCATAGCCACCTGAGTTAGAGTGATCGATCAAAGTACATAACAGACTTACTGAGATCCTTTTAAGACCTGTAGTTGGAAAACACCGGGAAGGAGAATCTCCGTTTAAAACACGCGGGGAGGGACGTGCATTCTACTGCCGAATAACTTAACTGACCAGTCATATTTGTACTTGTTGTTTGTCTCTCCACTTAGCGTGACAAACCGACTTCGATTATCAGAGGTGCTAAAGTGGCACATGAAACCTTCAAATATTTGTCCGAAATTTAGCTGATTTAAACCGGAGTTCCACAAACGTCATTTGATTTAACTTATGCCTAATCTGCTACTCCATTGGTATTGATTAGTTACGGTCAACTAAGAAATACCTGCATTTTCCCAACAACAACCAAGCACGTCGGGCCATCTTGATTCTATCTCCCCAAATTACCTATATCGATCCGCTACCCAGTTCCTCCTGTTCTTCACCTCATTCTAATGAGAGCAAGCGATATACGTTCTGCTTTTCCGATCTCTTCTGAAACAAAAGTGGTCCGCCTTAGCCCGTCTTTGTGAAGTGGCTTTTCTGAAACTGGCCACAGTGCAAGTGGAAAATGCTGTCGTCTAAAGTACCTAGTTGATTATATTGATGCCTCGACAACACCAAGTTCACCAGATGCCGTAAATTGTGGATGACTAAAGTTTATTTTTTGGAAGGAATTCTCTGCCACACAGCCATAGTCTTTCCAGCGTAGTCCAATGAAGTGTTTCCTAATGATCTTTGTAACAAGCCCCTATTTCTTTTGCTGTGACTAATTCATTACCCACTGAATGGTGAAAGTAGCTCTTCTAACACAAGAATTTACACCAAACGTTTTGAACCACTTCATGTTCAGCAGTTCATCAACTTCACAATTAAAAAGTGCACAGTATAAATGGACCACTTGAATCCAGTTTTGATTTTATGGGTACTGAAATGAAAAACCGCTGATAAAATAGTTTGCCGAACTTGAAGCAGTTATTAGTACGCACCACACTACTCATCTGCATAAAATTTAGTTTTTCTAGTAAGCAAACAAAAGTGGAAAATTCAGTCATTAATTTGGCTAAGTTTGCAACTTGATAGATAGCGCTATGAAAACAGAAACCCGTCCCGATCCCCATCGCGAAGTTATAGAAAGGGAGTGTTCTGCCTGGTATGCCCATCTGAAGTTTTGCACAGTGTTCAAAATTTCCACAAATTCATATGGAGCAACTTCGAATTTCACACAAGAACGACCTCATAATTAAGCTGTGGCCTGAAGTGACTGAAACTACGCATCGAAGTCGTGCTATGAACAAAGGTAACAAAAGGCCTTGTACATCGCGAATTTATGCGGTACTGCCCAGAAATTTATTCTATGATCAGACGTTCTTATTGGGGATCATCAACAATCCACATTCCACGAATCCGCAGGGAGATTCGAACACACGGCCTTCTGGCTAGGAGTTGAAATGCGAGTTAATAACCCTGTCGAACAGCCACTTGTAGCCACACGGTTTAGTTTTCAGCTACCAACCAGGAGTTGGTGGCTTCTAATGCCGTCCAGATTTGTAGTTTATCAGCTCGGACGACAGGCCACACTGTCCTATTAAAATGAGAATGGAGTAGGATTACCGCCGCCCAAACTTTAATGTTGACAACTTTGCTCAGCTTACTTCTAATTTATATCCGATTAAATGGACGATATCGAGGTCGTATGATTGGACAGTGAAGTTTTGTACAGTATAACATAAGGATATCTTCCCAGTTTCCTTGTTATTTAGCTTCCCATTTGCCCAGCTCGTTAAAAGTAGCAGCGTGAAATGTATCTAGCAAGCAAAGGCGACAAAATCGTCTTGACCGACTGTTTCCCCGAAGAACCCACATTTGTGCAAGTGTGTTAAATCTCTAGGGTGTCAATCGTGGATAGGACTAGGAGTGCTTTTTTGAAGTTTATTCGTACTCCATTCTCCTTAGTATTATTGCGTCCATCATTCTTACATTTCCACAAATGTATTAGTTTACTAGTATTATATATATACATATATTATTTACATAAGTTGAGCTACCTGCATGTTGTTGTAATTTCCTAAATGTATTGATTGGGCCAAACGAACAATGACTATCGTTCTTCCTGTCTTGCGGTTCAAACACTCAAAGTCAGTCATTATCTATGGCACAACCGATCGCTTGTAAGTTGGGACAAACCAAATTCATGTGACAGCCACTTGTCAGCAGCCAGATTGCGCAAGACTGATAAGCCTTGTGCGATTGCTCGGAGCTCACATAATGTAGAATACTGGATAACTTCGACAAAACATTAGCCTGCTTGGGAGTGGACTCGAGATAAAACTTCGGATTCCTACGCATGAAGGTATTCACTCAAGTTTCTACCTAGGACAGGCGTTAACCGCTGAAGATCAGCGTGTATCCTCCAGCCAACGGATTAACATCGTTCAGTGACTAAACACAAGTGACGCTACTACGGATCCGTCGTATCGGAGGAAGCTGTCAGTACTTCGTTTTAGGCTGCTTGTGGAACACGAGGTGCGTAAATCTCCCCCTAAAAATGTTACTCTGGCAAGAAAAAACGTTTGGCTTCTTTTAGGGTGAGGTGCTGATAACTTTCGGGGGTCACTGTTTCCGCCTTGTCAGGGAAATGACGTATTTTCGAAGAGTCTCTTTTGAGACAAGAACCTGTTGTCTTACTTGATTGGTTTAGTTTAGTCTTGATCCGTCTGGATGGAAGTGACCGCTCCAAGTAGATTCATGCAACAACATGTCGTCCGACGCCCTGACAAAGCCAGAAGTGATGCATACTCGCTGATTGGTGAGCACTCCTCACGAAACAGCGTTTACGGATAACTTGTGTGAAGCTGTAGATTTTCCAGACGGTGACAGCAGCTGAAGTGTTTAATCATACAGTCTTGTAAACAACGCAACAAGTCGTGTAAACGTATGCGCGCAGCTCAAATACCGCTACAAGTTGGCACATGTTGGTGTCAAATCCAACTCCTGGTATTTTATATGCAAGGAGTTCTCTTGATTGCTTTGCAGTTTGTTTGAAATTCTAGCAATAAACATGTAAGTGTTCAATAGAAACACGGCTATATGCTACATGTTTTGATGACCCCAAATTTCAGCCTACCACGGGCAATTGTTATAAAGGTTTTCAAGTTCAACTGAACAGGACCAGTGGGCAACTAAATTTGTGTTCATTCCTTGCGCGCCATGACTGACCTATTAGTAAGGTTAGCCATTTGATTCGGGACGCAATTGGGCTGCGTATATTTTGATCTTCTTGTTAAATTAGTGCCTACTGAAGTGATATGTATCCAATTCATTTCGACGGCAACATCCTGTGCCATCCTATGCGCCCATGGCCATCCCGCAAGACGCATGTCGGCACGTTCCGGACATCCGGGCAAGGTGTCTAGCTGGTGCCGTTTCGGTAGTTATTGTTCAACTCGGGCATTGCACGAGAAAGCCGTTTAACTATGGTATATCAGACCATACAAAGTAATGGAACTACGGGGACTGACTTCTGCTGTGATCACGATCGCACTTTTGGTTTGAACAGATCGATCAGCGCAATGAAAGCACCGCACATCGTTGGTATAGTGTCAGCAAAAAAATAAAGCTCGAGACGTCTGTATATAATAGCACAAACCAAGCTGTGGCTAGTCGTTATCCGTATACGGATGTGGCCCATAAGTTGAGTCAGCTGTACCACCATATACCTATTCACGCTTGGTTCAGTTGAAATGCTGGACATCTCTGGTATGGTTATCCCACGATTGTGAATTTCCTCAGATGCCGTTGTGCAAAGTGCACCGAATAACCACTAATCTTAACCTTACCCACGATTTACGTGGGTCGCCGGATGTGAACACATCCGTGGTCCGGCTGAGTAATCCCCAAATTAAGTAGCCATTCTATACATGTTCCCAACTTTCCTTTTGCACAACCTGCTGACAATCGTGGTAGGCACGCTGTTATCCATAGCGCCGTCCTGTTCGTTCTCGGGTAATGTGCCCTCGAGTTTTTACAAGCCACAAAGTGTTCAGGCCGCCACACGCACGGCTCGGAGCAAATCGATTTTGTTACTGTCTGTTTCCTACGGGCGGCGAACTCGAGTTTGTTGGAAATAATGTGAGCAGTGCTAGCCTATTTTTATGTCCGGAAGTTGGTTAACCACTACTTTAATCACCTCAATTTTGTATCCGAGGTCACACATCACTTCTTCATGTTTCTAACACATGCGATGACTCCCTGCATGATGCATTATAATTACACTTTTTTCAATTTCTCAGCACTCCAGTGCTGATTTTCAAGATTTCATTCCGTTCTCAAGGCAGGGTAGCTTGCCTCTTATTTTGGATGTGTGTGGAAAAACCAAGTCAAGCAAAATCACCCAGAGTGACAGACTTTACAAGCTCTCAAATCCCTATGGTTAGAAGTCATAGTACAAGCCGTTCACTGTGCCCCACGCCCATGTGCTTCCGGGTGTGGACTTGGTCACGACTTGTGTTGCCAGCGGCAACAGTTAGTCACCCTCCTTTGTCCCAAAAAATTGACCAACCATATTTCAAATCACTAGGCCCAAGGCTATTGCTGCTTTCACTTTCTCCACGTGCTAAGCATATCACTAATATTAAAAGTAACTAAATGCTGTAGAAATGTTTGTGAAAGGTCGAATATTTGGAAGCTATAGTTTATTTCCGTGGTTATTTCGCCACGGAAGCTCACGCACAACGAATTCATTGAACTAAAATATCAGAAAATACGGTCGAAATATAATGCGGTCGTTTCAGTCCAAATTTATCATAACAGTTTTTGTGGGCCTAAAGGCATTTGACCCCATTGGAAGTGACAGCATCGACGGGATTACTTGGCGCAAGGTTCCCTCGCTTTATGTGACTATCACCCACTTTCTCTTTGGTAAGAAATGACAGGCCTGCAATTAACTAAACGGTCAGATTCCGGTTTGGACAAAATTATTCATGTCAACAACCTGGTTTCCTCTCCCCACACTGTGCACGTAAGTTTCTTCTTCACTCCAAAGACCGGAGTGTCCCGGAACTACCGATATTATCCATTCTTGCTTGCCTCAGTCTTGTGTAAGTGGTATCCACAACGTTGTTGGTACTTCAAGCGAGCAGTTGACTTATACGCCAATTTCCTGGTTACTCATTATGCAATCCTATTCGCCAAAACAGGCCTAACAATCTTCACTGATACCGACTCAATTTGGCGTTCACCTTACGAGTTCGTACGGATTCGTACGGTTCCTTCTACCCATTTAGCCGCAAACTAATTCAGACACAGTCAATTTTATGATAATGTGAGGAGATTTTGTGATTTCCCGTTGAGATTTCCTCCTGAAAGTGAGGCCAATCTCTGCCGAAAAGCCGAGAAGCACAGTCAGCTTCACCATGGTGGGCTAGCCAAAACAATACGCATAGAACTAAAGGTTATGTAACTTGAGCATTTTGATATTATCTCGGTAATTAGCACTCTCTGCTAGGATTCTTACGCCGGTGAATTCCGAAACCGAAAGCTACAAGCATTAATGACCCTGTGTTATGGCTTACCGGATCAGTTATTTTAACATCACTCTAATTTTTGTCGGCAGAATTAGAATAAAGAACTGTCGGGATAAGTACGCTGGGACCGTCGAGTTGACCGAGAAAACCGTCTGGTACTTTGGTAGGTGCCTATGTTTATATCTGCCGTGAGCAGTCTGTTGTTGATATTGAGGGATATAGGTAGCTTGGGTTCGCTGCTTGGTTCTATTTCTATCCTCTGAGCTTGGCAGTTGGCTCTCTATCTACGGCATTCATGAATCCTGATCAGTTGTGCCTAAAATAAGCAGTACATACGTATAATTTAGGTAAAAGCAAGCGTCTTTTTGAGTGGTAAAGAGTTCTCGGTTGGAACTTTGGATTCTGTTACCCAGGTGACTAAGACATCGCTTGCATTTTTTCTGTCCTCTAGAAGACCTCGTTGAAATACTACCAGCTGGCTTTCTTTTATGATACCCTCTCGGAAGCCGTAATCTTCAGTGAGTTCCACATGGTCAGCGCAAGTTGACTGCTAGTGCGCTGGCGCTCGTAATGGTTACGTGCCTTTGGGATGAAAATTTCGTTTTTGCATACTCAACTGTGTCAGAAGCACTCGGAAACATATATGGTACCAGGAGACTAGGAAACCTTCTCGGGTGCACCGTGTTTTGTGATTGATCTCGAGAAGTTTTTTTGCTGCTGGACGACAGACTTCGACTGCTCTAGCTATAAAGAGGGATCCAGTTCGTTGTTTTGCTGGGAGGGGTGATGAGTAAGAATGTGGTTTCGTTCGTTGTATCCAGTGTTGTAGTTCTTTTCACATCAAACCAAACCGTTCTTTCTGAGCACAACTGGCGAGTAGCGGATTTTGATAATAGCTTGATACAACGAATTACATGGACGCTTGTTAAAATTAATTGCCTATACGAAGGCGCACTTTAATGCTCATGTGCATATCTAGGCCGTATAGCGCATATGATGATCAGTTTCATGCACTAATGTAATTGTTCCAACAGAGTGCTGAAAACACCTCTGAACATAAATAGGCAGATGATCTCAAGGACTTGTTACGCCGGTGTTTCATGAGTACACGATGGTGTCAACCTTATGAGTACTAACGTACGATTCATTAGGGCTTGCGCTTCGTGGGCCAGTGGAGCAGCTATGCGTCCAGTTCAGCTGCTTCCCAAAATTTTTTAAATTTTTGGGGCTCTGAAATAATTTTTTTTAAATCTTAGGATACAGCGTTTCTCGCCTTCACCAATTATTGGTGAATGACTACGCTTTCGTGTATGACATCATGACGCTAGAATTCATTGTGGCACTAGGTCAATATTAAGTCGTGTGATGAAATGAAAAAGCTTTTATGTGAATGAAATATTTCTGACAGTAACCATAACCAAATCGGGGACCGAAAGTGTGCACGAAAGGCATGCGCTCAACGGAGTTCGACGCTGTAGGGAATGCTCTGAACCAATGCTGAGCAGTGTCTGTGGGTAAAGAGGGCGTTCTGAAATTCCAAATATTTGTTTTATACCACAAGATGGATTGTATTGTTGCTAACTCCTGACAAAAATGAAACAGCCGTGCAGTACTTTGTGACTTTATGGCGCAGCTATAAACCATTTGATTGAGCAGTACGAACAGCAGATGTGGGAGTTAGTTGAAGAAGCTCACTTAAAACCGGCACAAATTTTTGCCGTCAGCGGACTGGTCACTGATTCATTAAGGCCCACGTAATGAACTCGACGAAAACGAGCACAAGTAACCACTCCAGAGGGTCTTACTGCTGGAGATGCCGTCTATACATTCATTCCAAAATGCGTTTACGAGTACATCTCTGGCTTGAACATACGTCTGTTCTAGATTTCGAAAACCGTAGCCAACAACAAAATTTTAACTCTTGGATCCAAAACGTGATTATGAGTACTGATCGAATAACCGGACCTACTTTTCGTTCTTATAAAAGTGCGTCATCCGTGCAAACCAGGTTTGCCTTTTCAGACGTGCGTTTAGTGTGCACTGGTTGAGCGGTAGTGACACGCTCACTTCGCATTTAAAATGTCGGATTCGATCTCTGAGGAGAGTACATCCCACTTTTGTGTGAACCAGCTGGAGTTGTCAGGTCGCGACACGAGAAGGACTGTTATAACCAGGGCTGTGAATACGTACGTGAGAAGTATGGACAACGGAACATTTCCGCATTGCATACTTAAAAGGGTCAACATGTTGACAACAAAAACTCCGGCTGAAAACATGGAAATATCATGTCATGACTAGTCAAAAACCGATTATTAGGAAACTGTTTGGGCATCGAGACGACAACAATGCAACAGACCTGTCCATTGCATGGCACTGATAGGTGCGTAGGTAGTAGTAACCGTGGATTAGTGGGAGTCACAAATCCTAGTGTATTGATACCTGTGAGGACCGGAACCAACTGGGATAGGACAAATTGTTTTTGTGTAGACCTCTCATTCTTCTACAATTAAGTATATGAGAAATATCACAGATACGCACAGAACCACTTTGGGGTTTTGTACGTAATAAGGGAAAACCATAGTTCATAAGAGGAACAACGCCAAAGTCAATATTGCTGAAAAACGGGCAGCATGGGAGGTTCAAGACACGGGTGACCAAGTTGGTGATGATTTGCCATCGGTTTCAAAGGGATTAGGCTTTTAGGCGTGTTTTAGGGCGTGTTCTTCTTGTCAAATTAGATTGGCAACTTCACCCCTGACGAGCAACAGATCACCTGAATACAAGACGCACTGATAATCATTCTAATCTTCTAAGACTTAGGTAGCCTCGAATAACTGACTGCATTCATCCTTGGATAAAGAAGATATTTACATGCAGAACTTACTGTTTCCCGCAGTGTTTTCTATGCTTTTCGCTCGATTACTCATTTCCTGTGATCCAGTTTTTGCAATTTTATACCGCCCAATTTGTCCTACATTGCCCACAATTTTGATCACAGCGATCCTTATACCAACTCAATTTGATGGGTCTGGATGACTCAGAAGAAGACAAGCTGTTCGCCCATCCAAACCGTTTAGGAAAAATAGGCAGGGATGATGGAATCGGGATCGGAGCAAGATCTAATCATCGAAGACCCTATGAAATCGTGCAAACAGACCAGAGCAACTCCACCTTGTCATTTCCGATGCCTAGTTATACACCATCAAATGATTCTCCATGTCGTTGGACGGCCGGCGCTGGTTTGACTCGAATGCCCGATTCCGCAGTGTTCTCAGGTGAACCCAGTCATAATCCCGAGCTGCAGTCTACCAGCAGTCCAAGTATACCGTCTGCGGAACCAAAACGTCCAGTGGCCAAACCGCGTCAGAGGCGTTTGAAACGACCTAAATCAACTACACATTCGATCCGGGGCCCTGAATGGAACGAGCCGGGACACAGTTCGCCGATGTTTCCGCACACAGACATGGTGGATTCTAGTAGATGGGGTGCAATAAGTCACCTTTCAATTACAACGGAGGTTGTGCTTGACAAAACTCCACAAGGGTTTGGCTTTAGCATTGCTGGAGGGCGAGACGACGCCATTGATCCGCCCAATGCAAATGTGGATATACTGGTCACTCGAATCAATCCTGGAGGGGCAGCGGACCGGTCAGGAGGCTTACAGTGAGTGAAAACCGTTTTCACTAGTACTGGATGTCTGTAAAATTTCAGCACACCCATTCGTTAGAAATAAAGTAATACGATGCAGGGTGCTTAGATATATGGCCCGGCTCTTTTCTAACTCAGGCAACTTATAATTTAAGGGACGATGTCAACCCTCATAATGTTAGCACGAATATATCAATAATGAGGTAACCAGCGCGCAACTTAAATAATAATGCACCATAGACCAAAGAGAATTATCCCCAGCACGATTACATTCGTGAGGTGACTGCCTCTGAACGACTGCCCGACTAGCTGTCCACGCTTAGCCATCCCAATCCATCCAACATAGAATGAAATTCAATAGAGAGATGAAATATGAAAATCTTTCTAAAAATCCTTCTCGAATCCCACTCAACTTAGATCGTAAGCTATAACTTCGGAAAAATCCAAATACGTTACTATGCTCACCAATGCAGTTCTTTTACAGTCGGTTGATATTGCGATGCGAAACCGGTGTAGATAACAACCATGACTAACGAGTTGACGGGGGCTTTTCAGCCTACAAGCTATTCGACTGATAGTACCGCGTGAAAACTACCCATTGATCAGCTAGAGTTTGAATCAGATTTATGGGGTTTGGGCTGTCAGCTCATCCTGTTTGTGACTTGCGATTGGTGTCTGCTTGTTTCATTCATACGAATGTGCCAAAAGTACAGGCGAGTGGCTAGTATTTGACTTTGGTTGCACACACTCACGCACTACATGTTTTTTTGTAAACACAACCTACCAATTCCTTACTTAAACGTAGAGGCGAGCTTTGACGAATTCTGATACACATTTGTCTGTTCTTCATTCCATGTCATATGCATACCAGCTTAGCTTCAATCCCCTTTGATTCATGTACTACAGGTTGCCTACCTTAAAATACATCATTAGGCCCGTTTTTAGCTTCCAAAGAGTAATTCTGTGTGTCAGTCTATCCCATATTCCTCCCTTCTGTAATTTTTCAGAGTAAACGACCGGATCCTGTCCGTGAACGGAATCAGCCTAATAGGCGTATCGCATGAAGAAGCTGTCCGAGCCCTACAGCTGGCTGGATCTAGGCTCAGTCTGGTGAGCGGCGCGTTCTGTTATGGTACCTTTACTATCCCGCAATTATAAAAACTTATCCCTGGATTGAAAAATCGAGATTGAACTACATAAGGGACGAGCAACCCGCCAGACTGCTATCTCTCCTACATACGCCTGGTTTTAGATAAGATGCAAAAGATATTAACTCGCTTTCTCCGGGAAAGCCGGAGGTATCAGACGCTAGACAATGGTTGACTTTGAACTGTTGACCGTCCAGATTAGAAGCCTCTTTTTAGATGAGGCTTCAGTTTGCTTAAATGGGGGATGTTCGGGCAATGTTTTCCTTGTTCCGAAATCACTGTTCCGCTCTTCAATGTAGCAAGACACTGCTAGCTAAAGAGCACTCCATTCGATAATAAATGCCAATGACGAATATATAAACAAACAAACAAATAGGGATGGAGTTCATCGTCATAATCGACTGTATAATATCAGTGTTCAACATCGACTCTTCTCTGCCATACAACTTTGATTTATCTGAAAGCCTTATTTTAAAGAGAAAAATAAAAGTGGACGGGGAAGCTACTTAGTGCTAGGTTACCACAATCATTCCGAGGTGCCTCCACCTCCAGACATTCATTCAGGCAACCTGGATAGAAACTGACAACAAGAACGCCACTAACATCGAATAACAGCCATCTCTTCCAGCGTCTTCAACCAGGCGCAATGGGGATCACGCAGTCCCCAACCTGGAAGGCGAGTAGCATTGATAGCACCCAGACTCTTCGTAATCTCTTTCATACCAGTCTTCCAGATCAACGGTTCGCCACCTCTCTACTTCCGCCGCTCTGAATTGGGCACGGGAAACAGCACTCCCTTCGGCAAACGATGGTCATGGGCTGAGAAAATGCTTTCAGTAGACAAGGATTTTGACTACAATACATTGATGCTTTTATTAATATGAGGGATGATGAAACATTACTCAAAGTTGGTGCTGAACATGAGTTATCCCTAAATTAGACGCATATGTTCACGGCCATGATAACAAAACTAATTCTAATAAACTAATTCAATGCACTTCAACGCTAGGCTTTCGTTGTATTTTAAAATCGCCCATCAACATATAGAGATGAAAATTTTGCCACTGTTCATCGGAGTTTTTTTCAGGTGCACCCTAAGATCCTTCATCGTTCAAGCATGGAGATATTTTTTCGGGAGTAAATATCCAGCGAATTGCCCTGAGATTAATGTTCTGCGATTAATAACGCCGACGTCACGCCAACAGTCACACATGCACCCACCTTGGGAAAGTTGTTCGTTTTAAGAGGATTATCTCCATCATAAGCGAAAATTTCCAACCTATTTCAAATATCGATCACTGTACAGAAGCACTATGCGAAGCTAAGTGTAAGTCCAAATTGACTTCAACTTAACCATATGTATCCAGTGTAATCTGGAGTTTGTAAATGGCCGCCACACCGTCATCTGACCGATCTGCACTGGTGAAACTTGATAATCTTGAAGGGCGGAATGTGAAACCAGGCAGCTCCTTTCTTGACAGATCTTTAATTGAACCTGAAATTTTGTGATATGAAAGTTGATGGTAAGTTCTAGGTGGGGATGGAAAAGCCTGCTACAAGTTCTTTATCTGGTCGACCAAACTATCGTTTTCCCTTGATGTTCTAAACAGCTTTTCTTATTTTGAGATCAAACTTTTCATCTCCACTGTAAGAAGTGAACCGGATATCCAATCGTCTTGCATGTAATCATGAGACGCATGGACTTGGTGAGGCTGCACAATGGCCATCAGATTTTATCATCTGGGTTAATGAAGGAGATATGAAGAAGACGTAATCCAATGGAACAAGGTTTTAATCAGAGATTCGATAACTATTTAGTTTATCTTGGGTTTTATCTTATGTTTCAACGCCACTAGGATCAGCCGGCATTGCAGTTGTGACATACTACAAAAGTCCTGAATATTGATCCTTCCAGGTTAACTCTAGAAGATTCTGCCGATGTCTTAGTAAGGTAGCACCAGTAGTACAGAGAATGTTAACGTGACCGTCGACTGATGATTGTTCACCAAAATGGCATTTTTATTGTGACGTTCCCTCTTGAAATCAAACCAGGACTTTCGTGGACAATTAATTGTCACCTGTTGAGTTTCAAGATTCGTTTCCCTGACCGGGGATTGAAAAACACATTACCACTCCCAAACGGATGCCGTTCTGCTTTTAGTTTCCTTTTTAAAGAGGAATACTTCGTCAGAATTGTTGTAGGTTATGATTACCAGTATGTTGTGCAGTAGTGAGACCGTAGCAAAAGTATCTTATGAATCTGTCGAGTACGCTTGGCAGTGTCGTTTCTTGAGGTGGTTCCTATCGGTCAGTAATGGACCTGAGCGAAAATAGGTCACTTATAAGTTATTGTCGTAGGCTGCTAATTAAACTGGCTTTTTGAAAACGTCTATTGTAAATTGAATTGTTTTGAAGGGTCGATTCGTGGTTCGCGTACACGAGTTTTATGTTAAATTGCTTATCCTGCAGTCCAAGAAGAATATCATAAACGAATGACTCAGCTGGTATTTGGCTAAGTGCGCCGTTAACTATATCTTAGTTTGAAAATTAATATCCCACTAAGCTTACAGTTTTGTTCTGAAGGTAGGGATAGGTTTGATGTAACCTCGGAATCTGTGCCTATCTGATGACCCCCGAGAAGTGCGAGACCGGCAGAGAACTATCCAAGTTTTCCAGCAACTGTGCAATTAGTAATATATCATGTCATGCGAATCCATGAAGTTCTTCGCCAATTACCACCTCATTATCAGTCTGCATCTTTGGTATATTAGCCTCCTTTGGTGTAGCTTCGTTCATTTGAGAGACTAGACCTCATGTCATATTTTTGCGGGAGTGTGCTTTCTCATTCCAACTACTCACTCCGTAGTTTACACTGAAGGAGGCCGGCCGGGACCTTTAGTGTTCCGAGAGTTTCTGAAGTTTGAAGAATGGGTTTTGATGCAAAGTCTCTTGCTGTGTGTGTATTTCTACTCTTGTCGTCACTGACTTCTCATGAGAGTTTGTTAGCCTATGTAGGTACACCGGTGTTCTGTCAGTTCATCAGTCTATTTCCACTGACTACAAGTTTGGCGGCTTTCTTCACCTAGGCGATAGTCTGTTGAGCTCACTTTGACAAATTAATGTAGTGATGATAATACCTTACGCTAGCTTTCAATGAATAGTATCTATCTCAGGGACCATTAAACTAGTAATCAAATGGCAAACGTGTCGCTCTGGTCGGACTATGTAAGGCTTATCCAGTGTGGTTTAGAACACTGATCACACATAAACGCATTTTATTTTTATGAGGGGAACAGTGTTTTTTTCGTAGTAATGTCGCTCATACCCCTGTGTCATTCATCTATGGTTGTTACACTCACACGCTGGATATAAAATGGTTGGGTGCATAATCCGGCTGGTTTACCTTCTCCCATTGAATAATTCCCAGTTGATTGACATCCCCTCTGCCTGAGTGGCTGACGTCTCATGGGACGACGACAAACAAACGATCACCTGTGATCCACCCAAATATTATGTGGGCGTTTGCAGATGAGCAACGGCTCTGTGTGTTGGAAACAGCGCGATAGATAGTCCCCAGTAAACAGGCCAAAGCTTAACTTTGACTAAGGGATCGCGTAGCAGCTTGCCTCGGACGTTCATAGATGTCTAGCGCACAAGTGAACAAGCTGCCTACAAACATTCATATTGGCTTAAAACTGCTGTGGCTGCAACTGCCTGTCTGGCAACTGTACTGTAACCGTCTGAACCAGGGCCTTCATCATACTTGAAACTATCACAGTGACACTATTATGGTTTTAGTGTCGGTGGGTGGAGCTAGAGGCAATCGATTATTTGGGTTAATTGATGTTCATCGTTACTGAACCAACGGTCCTCGGCTAGTGCCAGTTTGTTCGTATCCTCGTTCTCTTCCGCAAGCATTTTATAAAGTGTATGCCTATATTCATATCCTGAACGGGTGAAATTCGGTTGTTTGTGACTATCCGACAGAGGCCTCCGAGTGGTCCGAATCGACCAGGGACAAGTATACTCTCTTCAATGACTGCACTAAAGTCACAGGCAGGCTATACATTTCTTTGACAATGGCCAAATCCATCACCTTAGACTGAAGGAATTTGTTTAAACGGACTGCTTGTAATTTAGTGCTAGGGAAATCCTGAACTTTGACTTTTACCAAACGTTTGTCGAAGAGTGAGGGTTTCCGGGTTGGTGGAGAATAGTCTTTAACGCGAAAATATCATTTTAGGAAAAAGTGCATACTTTCCTGCATAGTGCTTCGTTTTTCAGCCATTCCGTTCATGTTGCAGGAGAAATTATCCTGGTGGCAATATCTGAAACTTGTCACCTGGTTTGCCGAAAAGCCTAAGATTAAATAGCCTAGTGTCTGTTCGCCACTGTCCATTTAACGGATGTAGCCATTGCATGAGCTTGGATAGTTATGATGCTAGTGCGCCAGATTTTGAGTGCGGCTCAGTCTAGTGGGAAATTCAAGGGAAGTAAACTTGTCTTAAGATAACTTTACAACGAGGATGGTGTATTCTCCGCGGAAGGGAGGACGATATCACACACATTAAATCCTTGCTCTAGGATACATTCTAGATGACACATGCCTTCCGAGAGAGATCTGTGGGTTACTGTGCCAAGTTTTGCAGCAAAATTAAGCCAACTAGTCTCTTAAAAGTTGAAAACCAAAGGGGCTGTAAACAACACAACCCAATGTTTACCCTGAAACTATTTCTTCTGTTGTTCTAGAGTGCCCAATTCAAGAACAGTGGCAGATAAATTCAGAACTTTGGGTGGAGAACCGGAACTAGGAAATGAGCGATGGGGAGGCCCAAAAAGTTTTTAATAATGCCCCAACTACTAACGAGTAGATGAGAAACAACCGCAAAAACACCTGCTGAAGTCCATCAAGGGTAAAGAAGGGTGGGAGTTACCGGATTCCGAAAACATTGTAACAGATAGTGAAGATGAGGACCTAGCAGAGAGAAACGCACAAATTTCTGGTCAAATAATAATTTCCATGCTAAGCACTTGCCTACCCATGATGTTTCCCACTGAAGCTATTACAATATTGAACCTGCAAACTAATGCCGAAAATAACCCCGCCCTTGTAGGTAACGTTGAGTAATAAGGCAATTGCCTGTTTTCCAGGTCATAATTATGAATATATATATATATATATATATATATATATATATATATATCTATATATNTATATATATATATATATATCCAATACTCCCTCTGAAGAGAGGAAACCACGGGGGTAAGAGCGGTTTGGTCTCCCCTGAGGAGCAGCCTTTCTTCGACGTAAGCGCGGTTCCACACTAAACATTGGCTGACAAGGAATCCTATTGGTGTCTTTCTAGATCGGACAACTTCTTTCAGAAAGGTCTTTCCTTTGGGATTACTGTAATTGTATTTTGCTTTCAGAGTAGTATATTCCTACAGAAGAGACTCAGGCTCTGACGACAACTGAGAGGCTTCTGCCTGGCCACCTCATATTTCGTTTTTTGCATAACAGACAGTAAGACGGAGCATTGCACACATTGGGATCATTCAGCACACATTGAGCCAGCGGCAAGCGTTCCAAAAGTTGAATGCGTTAACTACCCGGCAATTGATTGATTTCATAGACCCCCTTTTGTGGGACCGATAACAACCGACTGCTTCGTGGCAAAACAATTCTCATCGATGTATGGAAGTGCTTGGTGGAGGAGAACCAGGCACAAAGACAAAATTCGGTCGAAATAGAAAAAGTGAACGCATAGATCACCAGAAACTGTTGTACCTTTGTCCTGAATTGTCAGATCTTTTTGAAATACGATGGTATTTGACTTGATTCAGTGTTTTACGATACCATACTGTCTCAAACACACTGCTGAATGTTTCATTCTGATATGTAAAAAGGCAACCGTGAGATCCGCACATTGCCAACTTTTGGTTTTGTATCGAAGTTACAATGAGACCAGGTTGCAAGGTAGAATAGTTCTCAGAGTACACGAAAGAACTAATCCTAGTCTGTTTGAAAGTGTTCACTTCTCACTAGATTTCAGGCCTTTTCCGATTGAGTGAGGAACTCAGTCCGACAGTCAAAGCTCGTCTCATGAGTGTCAGATAGTAATCATGAAGAATTTCTTTGCTGTACGTTTCGAGCACTAACGCACTCGGTGGTGATGAAATGTTTATTCACTGCTCTTTTGGTTATGGAGGGAGAAAAAAGCATGACAAAGGCCAGTGTGAATTTTCGTGCATACTGAAATGAAACTGAACTAATGTAGCTAACCGGAGAGTTTGACACATGAAACTATTACACGCGTACTGCTACTTCGAGAGGAGGATTCGGTCCAAACCGATTAGGTTTGCACGTTCAAGTAATATGATTCTTTCATACTCCTATTCAGACCATCGAAAGTTCATCCAAATTCGTGTTTTATAGTCACATACATGGGTGACCTGTCTCTTCCTGTAGTTCACACTCTCCCATCAGAACCTTGTGCTACCCAGCAGAGAAGCCTCGAATTAGTGATACGTGTGTATAAAGGCGGTCTCCAATAACACTCAAGTCATCTACGTTGGAGACTATCTTTTATTCTTGTCCTTCATGTCTCCTCAGGTTGTTGAGCGAAAATCTCCACTGGCTCAGTCGGAAACTGAGATGACCCCAACAGAACCACCTGCTGCCTTTAAGCCACCTTCCACTCGAAATAAATCCCGCATGATGCCTCCAGTCTCCATTCCTCCTCATTCGTCTTTACATAAATGTGCAACCAGAAGGTCCGAAACGAGTACACCTAGTACTGGTGCCATGAGCGTGAACAGTGGCGGCGAAGGAAGCAGAATTGTAGCGCTTACGAACACCAGTCTGGAAAGTGGTTCTTTATTCGATCCTGGATTAAGCAAGCATACTACAACATCAGAAGGCACACAAGAAGGTGCAATAAACGAGGGAGAGATGGACAAAATTGGTGTTAAAGTGACCAATAAGAATGCGAAAAGTCACGTCCTGGAACCATCCAGTCGTCCACAAACATCCGGTCGTCGTCAGCGCTCCATGGAATTGTCAGGTCCCACGGAGATGAATCAGAAAAGCTCGGCTTCCAGAACGGCTGCGTCTACTCCTGGTTATAGACGGAGCAGGAAATCTGTTGGAGTTTCAGGGTAAGTTGAGTATTTTTATGCTAACAAGCTGGTATTGAAAAACGCCTCATTTCCGTCAAGATTTTAGTTGTTTGCAGTGCAGCACATGGGAAATGTATCATCACTGAAGTGTGCTTTTGCTGCTGTGTTGCTTATTTTTCCAGACGGATATCATTTTTATTCTCTTGCTACACCACATTGAAGATCACGGAGTGAATTGCTTAACCCGGTTTGTAGCTCTGGTTTTCTCAAAAAGCGGTCAACCGGTACGCGGTGAACGAGGAGAGCATTAGATATCTTAGTGGTTAAGGCGAGAACTAACCGGAAGGTTCTTGGTTCGAGTGTTCTTGTCTAAGCCTGGGCAGCCTATCAGTAGCTCAGCCTTTATGCTTACTTCGGGCGGCATGACAGCTAGACGCCGAAAGGGTGTTGCTGCTGAAAGATTGTCTGATTATTATGCCAAAGAGCTCGGTCGTTCGACGTTTACAAGCTAGATAGCAGAAGCTTAGAATGATATTTTCCTTGCTGGGAGGTAAGGATAATAACTTTGTGTCGGCCAACCAGCCGCTGATAATTTGATATCGCTGTTTAAGGAAAGGCCTCCTGTCTGAATGCCCATATTAGTCTGCATGCTGAGTCGTTAATCTACCTTGGTTGCCTGCGGAGCAGCAAACCAGTTGTAGTAGGTGCTTGAAGGCACAATTTATGCCTAACCAGCGCCTAAACTTAGTGATCTCAAAATGAATGACTAAGTTCAAAATGAGTTGACTACTTGTAAGAGCGGAAAGGAAACAAGGCCACTTTTACAGACGGGTTAATGGTCATTTATTGTGTGATGCTGGTGGGTTTACTGGGTACCTAGGTGATCTTCTAAGTCGGTATTTCTGACCTGAAAAACAGTGAGTTCTCATCACAAAGGAATCAGTTCAGAGTTAATATAGTAGGGCTTGATGTTCTATGCTTCAAAAGATTTACTTAGTGCTATTGTTTGCTTAGGCTTCTCAGGAGCAGAGTATTCGGGCGCACCCCGCAGGTTTTGGGGGTAACATAACGATTTCGTTGTGTGAACCACGTAACACTTCTGCGAAGAAATATTGAACAGTGGTACCCATCCTACTTTCAGAGATCCGGAGGTTAAAGATTCGGAACCACTGACCGGAATGTTCGTGGTTCCAGCCCAACTCACTTTTCTAATGCGCCTATCTACGCTTGGACGATCTGCCAGTATTTCCGGCCTCGTGACTCATAATTTCACGACAGCTATGCACCGAAAGGAAGCCACAGCTGAACCATTATTATTATTATTATTATTATTATTATTTCGAAAAGTTCGATAAATCTTCACCCCAGAATGCTTCACCTGACAAACCAGTTATACCGTTGCATTTTTAAAAACGGTTTTTCCAGCTCTCGCCACTACCACTTTATTCGATATTATTAGACCGCTGCAGTATCCCAGTCCAATGTACCAACAAACCCTAACATGAGTCACGTGTTACATGTGGGATGCAATATCAGCACCGAAGATTTCACGTGACCAAGTCACGAGTCTCGTCCATCACTGTACTGACAGCTGACGGGCGGCCAAATCGAATAGAAACAATGTGTTTACGATGTGCGAAAGCCCCACCCGAGAATGGGTTCTAAACTAATATCTCGTCGTTAAATCGCTCAAACTTCTGCTATTACCCACAAATTGTTATCGTGTATTTTGACATGACTGAAGACAACGTAACTCGCATGATTTTTCCGAGAGTCACGCAGTTGCAGCCCGCTGCGGAGAAGTTCTACCGAGACTTGTGCAAATGTCAACGAGAATTTCAAGCCATGTTTCGATCACTATTCTGTAAAACAGCGTCACGTGTGCATGTACGTTTCGGGCATACGATGCGACGAAAGCTTGAATTTCTGAAGATCTTTTTACATCGGTACAGATGTTTAAACCTGCTTTGCGCCACGTTGCTCCAGAAACATTACTCTGAATAAACTTTCCCTGTTAGTTAGTTGAATTAAGAAGGCTGCTCCATATAAAATCGATATTTTCTATGCGCACGTGGCTACATGAGAACACAATCACCCATGTTTGACAACCGAGACAGCCACTGTCATCCCAAATCCAACCACTCGGTGAACACTTCAACCAACGAAATTTTAAAGTGGTGCCACCACGGCACGGTGTAATCAACTGGAAGTAAAGCGCCTTGCCCATGCAATATTGCTTCCATACATCAAGTAACCCTTCTCTTGACCGATGATGAACCACGTTTATACTGATATTTCTGCAGTTCCAGCACACGCTCAGTGCCATGGAAATTATGGCCCGTATACAAGTAGCATCCATAAGTCAAGTACAATACCAAATTTGAGCGGTCTTACATGAAAAACATGTACCTCTTTCTTTATGAGGATTAAAATGTACCCCCCCCCCACAACTAAGGCAACCTCATTCCAGTTTCGCGAGACTTGACTTCGAATTGCTACCTTTCAAGTTGCCCCTCACAACTCGCAACAAAAACCAACCTAGGTATTTCTTTGGCGTTTAATTCCATTCCTAACAGAAATCAGGATGAAAAACTTGTGAACCACTTCAGAATCGCTACACAACGACATACTGGTGCCGTCAGGTCGATTGGTGTCGAAATGTTTGCAAGAAAACTGCCTATCTCAGTGAGCAAATCAGCGACCATCCATGTTAACTGAGCTACCGAAATTCTCTTCCTCTAAATTTGGCTTCTACTCCGCCACTAAGCACACTTTCAGGCAACCCCTTAGTACACGAATATGTTTGCTTGGAGTTTGCGCTCCTTAATCAAAGCCACCAATGCCGTTCACCGTTATTAACTTCTGTTCGGACAGAGCTCAGGCTGATCTATAGTGCCTAAGTGATAAAGTACTGCAAGATTCCTGAAGAAAGTTTAATGTATTTAACTGATATGGTCTCTGACACACTACTCAGATAATCTTTGTGTGGAATTTCTGTCCTAAACGTGCCGCTACTCTGTCCTCCATACTTCCCAGATTTTCTGAGACTGTCTGCTTCCATGAGGATATGTGATTATAAATGCTCTTAAATCAAGTTCTAAGAGCCAATATTTGAACTACGAAACAATGAATCTCTCTGACAGATCTTCTAAAGGATTATGCAGGAATAGGACATCCTAGCCAGTTTAGCTCAACTTGTTCAGTTGTGTTGGAAATGCCTTCTCCTGCATCTTACTTGGACCGAAGATAGGACACTAAAATGCCCGGCAAATTCGTGAAGGGGGTTGAAGTGATGTTTAATTGTGTTCTAAACTCAGCATCTCCTGGGTACATTAAAAATAAAGGTCATCAGCCAGTTTCGACAGTGAGATCTAATCTTACTTGTTCAGGAATTTTAGAGGCCACTGTCGTTGATCATCCAAGGAGGAATCTGCATTCATATAGAAGATTCATAAATACCATTTCTATTTTCAGGTGGACAGTGCATACGGCTGAAAGAATGATTCTTTCACTTGTTTTTTGGGGGTTTATTGTGACCTTCGGGTTAGAGCTTCGATCTAGGTCGTGTTCGCCTATTTGTTGGCAATTTATTTCGTCCTCGCATTTGCTTCTTGTATCTAAATAAATGTTTTGCCTCATAGCATTTAGATGAATTAGTTCTTAGCGTGTTCGGTAGGTTTGGCGACTGGTTTATAAATATTTTGTGAGTCTTTGAAAAGACACCACCAGTGCGCGGCTGCAATAGGATAAGCTTGGCCGTGGCAACGAAATCCATCCAAAACAGCATAGTTTCTTGCCTCATCACTAACATTTTCGTATAAGCCTTTGAATAAAATACAACACAAACAACGATCCATCTGTTGAACAATCTTCTCTTTGCTTCCGTGACAGATTCTGCTCGTAGCACAGGTTTTGTGGGATGGTAATTTTGGGTGGACTGACTATTGCTGCTTTACAACTGCAGTATGAGACCGGAGTTATCTGGAATACAACTGTTTAGTGATAGGGCCAGCCACCGAGCGGTTGCCAAACGTGCGCACTCATTGAGTTAAACTCGACTACCAACTTAAACAGGCTTTTTAAGAGTTCATTCGTTCAAACTAACGAACAAATGTCGCATTTGTTTAAAACTATGGGTCCTTTGACTAATTGCAACGCGTGTTGCTGCAGACCTTAAACCTGGCATACATAAATGGTGGACAAGCTTCTGGGTATAAATGGTTTACTGCATTTCATAGGAACCGGTTGGCTTGGATACTGCTTGTAAACACCTTTATTCCATATTCGGCACGTGACTATTTTAATTATTCACTCTCTCCCAGCTGACTTCGTTTCATAAACAGCACTTACAACATACAATACAGGGCCGACAAGTTGTTCATGTGTCATCAATACTGGACAACAATCTCCGAAAACAGCAACCTCAAATGCTCTCTGAAAATATGTTATTTAAGTAATTCTCTAGAGGTGAGTAGACTTTTTCCGTGACGCATGTATGCAGTAAACTCACGCTAATTGCTGGGGTAAACTTTCCTAACCAAACTGCGTCCTCTGAAGTTCACTAATTTTTAGGCGTAAGTCATTACTTCCATTCCATTATATTGATCACAGTCAATGTTCTTACGTCCCCAAATAGCCGTCCTCAGTAAAAGGTATGATCTAGCATATATCTGCTGTTCTAACCTCGAATAATCTCCTAGCACGGCTTCCACAATAGACCAGGCGTTCATAGCGTCAACTTAGTCCGCATCTTCGATTCACTAGGTAGATACCTGGAGAAACATGTGGCACATTTATACGTAAATTTTTGGCGTATGGGAGCTCAGTCAGTTGGACATTTTTTTTCAATAAGCGGTTGTCTGACATTCCCTAAGGACTGGTCAATCAGAAGCAGGTGAACCATCGGGACCCTGTGCATATTTTTGATATGCCACAATCGGTTGCCCCGGAGACAAGGGTGTTGCTACATGTCAGCCCTTGGTACCGAGTTAGACTTTAGTGGATCCGATCGGCAGCGACACATGCAGAGGTCTTTTGCCATCTGTCAGCTGGGATAGACATGCTATCTTCACTACGAGCGCGGCTCATTCTCTTTATCAGTGAGTTGCCTGCGTCATCTACCAATTCCTTTAGGTTTCGGTCTAATAACGCACTCCATTCATTATAATATTGTCACTTAGTTCCCGTGGCCAGTCATTGGCGTGTTTTCGTTATTTATAAAGGCTTGTATAGGTCGGTATTCTGTGTATCGGTTAATCTTGCCTTGGAGTCTTTTGTTTTACCTACCTCCTGAATCGCGCGATGTAAAGACGAAGGTCCCAACCCTCTGTCCTATGTTTTCATCCATAGGAAAGGTAAGTGACCTAGCCTGGTTGAACAGACTGGAAAAGTTTGCTGTTATTATCAGCTGGAAGCCAACTACAGACGCACCTTATCTCATAGAGAATACGCAGGTTACAGATACCAGTGTCACTTATAATGACGAGAAGGGATCCTGTTCTACTTACAGTTATACTGAAAGCTCGCAAAAGTGATACAGAAAGTGACGCAGGAAAGCGTGTTTTTTATATCACGGTGAACGATTACTCCAGAAACCTTTTTACTGAACTATGAGGTGAAGATTTAGGGGCCTACTCAGAAGGCTTTGTAAGAGGAGAAGTCTTTGTGGAGCTCATGTTAAACGTGCATGAATTGACTCGTAAAAGCACAAAATCACAGAAGACCAGAAATTCACCCAAACATTGCTCAGTAGTCTTCATTTAGACCCGTCTTACAACAGCTCGCTGCTTAGAGAGTGTTTTACCTAGTTTTCATCACTTAACCTCTTTTCCAGTTGGGCTTTTTATTTCACCTCACACGTGCAGCACAGGTTAGCCATTTATCTCTCTAAACCATTAGATTTCCGGCCTTTTCCTGGTGTACCGGTCTACACAAGACCACTGGATGTGCCAGTATGCTAGGAAGTGGACATCGCAGTCTTCCAATCAGTGCCACTTCGAATCGACAAAGCCAGTCAGACACCAGTGGCGAGGGGCAGTCATCCAAAGGTAGACAAAGAACAGCTTCCGGTTCTCGACCGGTTCCCGTTCCACCGCCTGGACCAGTGGTGGTGGAAATCGTGCTTAGTCGAGGCACCAAAAGCGGACTTGGGTTCAGCATAGCGGGTGGGGTTGGAAATGAAACGGTGGACGGGGATACCGGGATCTTTGTTACAAAGGTTAGTGTATGGATCAAATATTGCTCCAAACAAAATAGTGACCTGTCGTAAAACTAAGCTTTATCTATTTTTTAACTCACTATTACGTCATTAAAGTGGGTTCCAGTGCAGAGATAACTCGCAAAGTTTCTTGATTGTAAATATTCATTGACCATGGCTGAACAAAGGAAGACGTATTCTGTCTCGCTGATGAGCTGGCTCTCAGTCGTCAGTCAGTTTATGCAAATTGGAACAGGATTAGCTAAGTTTGATGAATGTACGGTGACAATCTCGTGAGCGAATATTCAGAGATGAATTTAGCACTTTCGCAACGTGAATGAGAAAAATCCCACATTGTTGCACCGACTGATGAAAGTTGAGCTGATTTTCTTTGTATCAAAGGGTCAGTAGCACTTGGAATGTTTCCATCCCAAAGAAAATCACTTCTAATTTTATAGGCCAGATTGTAGTTGTTTTTATTTTGCACATGAGATGTGCCAGATTACAATGTGGTTAGCAAGGCTTGTCTTAAGTTTCGCCGCCTTAGGAGACACAGTCTAGATCCGAGAACGAAAGTGCAGCATTGGTATTGATATTAATATTGGTATTCAACTTAGATGACCATGAGCCGATTTGACTCCGGTCAATGGCGTAATGAAAGGAATGAGGTAATTCTGTCAGGAATACATCCGTCAACAAACTGTGTGACCTGTCTGACTGTTCAGCAAAATACCGTCGAATACTTGCCACACTGCGTTTGACTCCCCTCTTGTACGTAGCCGAGTTGGCAACGAACTTCACTTTGACGAAAAACTATTCAAACTTCAGTTACCGACTCTTGCTGTTCCCCAAAAGCAACGCACGTTGAAATCCTACTTCTGCCCAACTAACCTTCCAGATCGCTGCGGTGTGTTTCCATTAGCGAGTGTCAAAAGTATGCAGTCCGTATGCATACACACTCTGTATGTAGAACCTCACCGCTCTCGGTCGTAAGTTAACAATGCCAGAAACACAATTAACCGGCCATAGGCATGCTTAAGCTGTTTGTGGTTAGTGGAGTGTTCGTTAGTGGGCTACAGCCAGTAACCCAACGTATTTGGTCGTATAACTGCCTCAATTCATCTCACATCAGATCTTACATTTCCCAGATCCTGATGGCGGCGATTCAGTTGCCCATAAAGGAACCGATTGGCTTCAAGCAAAGGTTGACTATGGATTCACACTAGTGATTAATTTGATTAATTTATATTTAGTTTATATGATTATATGATTATATATGATTAGTTTCATATTCTTTCGGATAAGCGCACTTCTTGCATCTTTCCACATCTAGTTGGTTACAGGACGCCCGACACAAAGTGGCACACGCAGACGGATGTACGAACGCTCCTTCTCTCAGTAGAATCGAATTTCGAGTGCGAAACTTATTCAAACTGATGTATAATTTTACAAACTCTTGTTTGCTTTCATCACTTAAGAGCGTGTTTACCCGTAAAGGAGTAACCCAGTTCCATCGCAGAATGCAGATCTCACCCTCACATGACCGATATCACTATCTGCGCAGGTTGTAGTTCAGTTTTTTTCGGCAGCGTTGGAAACGCAATAAAATCAAGCAAAGGTTATCCCCGAGGCAACGTACAAAAGCCACCCCCCATATCAGGGCAGTCGATCTTCCTGGGGCGGAATTTCGACTTTATTGCAGTCTCAAATAAATAAAAGAGACAAAGTATCTGCTTTACCCTCATAAAAGGAACATCACAACAGAACACCCTCGACAACTGACCTGCATCTTCTGGCCGATAGCCACGTAGGTCCCCAGCACTGCTGCTGCATTATAGCGTCAAATCAACGCGTTTTTGTGAAGATGGCTTGGGTGATATTACACATCGGTTGGATGTCGACTAAAGCTTCTGACACAATGAAATAGGATATGTTAGCGATCTCCTAATGATTATTCAAGCACCACATTTTTGCGATCTTTGTTGCCGTACAATTGCAAAAAATCTCTTTTTATACAGTTCTACCATTCCGTGGTTCCTATCTGAGTCTGATTAGGTAGCACAGATTCTACTCGTTTGTGGTTGCCTAGGCTACAGGATATATTATCCAAAATACGGGGTTAGACTGTTGACGCGAAGCTGATGCAAACACCTGGAAGACTGGCTCCAGTCGACCTAATAGAAATCAGCACAATTTGACGAAAGCTGTTACACGCATCCAGAAATACTTTCACGTTCCGTAAAAGCAAATCATTCCCTCAAAATAGACCTTTTGATATCAGTTCTAAGTGCCTTCTTTTTCAGGAAATTCTGTACGTGAAAGCCAGAGAATGATGCTAGCATTACTGAGGCACCGACATTGGTCCAAAACATGCCTATAGTGAATGAATTTTAGTCGTGTTCAGCGGTGGATCAAACGGAAATTTTCTATGGGATTGTTTGATAATTCATCACGTGACACCATACATAAACCAGGCGCACGCTAGGCAAGCGTAAACATTGTTATTATCGAAAAGAATTATCGTCAAACTATAATGTTTATCTCTGTTACATGCGCCTAACATCGGATACAATAAGGCGAAATTAGGTAAATATTGGGTTTATTTACTTTTCCATCGATCTACTGATAAATCAGGGGCTATTGAAATACACGATTGGAGATTTGAACCGGAAGCGGGCCAAGTCATGAACTGTCGTTTTGTTACATCGTGACCAGAAGAGACAAGGCGCCTCGCCAGTAAAGTTTTAAAGGAGATTAGTTTTATAAACTTCATGCCACAATAATAATCGCACATTAAAACACAGAAACAGGCTGTTTTGCCAAAACTATCTCATTTGATTCTCTATTAGTTCCGATCACACAGCTTTTGTGAAAAATTGCTCTGTGCTGGCGGGTCTGTGGGTGACCTACCTGCAATTTTCCCCTTTCTAATGTGGATAGAAATCGTAACAGGCTATGCTCTATCGATTTTTATCTTGGCAGTTGCGTAAAAACTGGCAAACCTGTCGTCACAAGTAGGATTCTACGAAAAAGTTCAGCCGAATACGGGCCCCGGTAAATACCAAGATTCCAAAACAAGGTATTTCGTCTTTATACTACAGTCTTTATGGGAACATTCGAGAACTCTAGTTCGTAGAACTACAGGCTACGCTCTTCTGAAACTTTGAAGTGCCATCTGGAGAATGTAGACTGGAATCTTACCATTGAAGAAACATCTTGTAGACAAGGATGGGAGTCACAAGTTATCACATGATGTTTGTTTATTTTCCTCTTCGTTCGACGTTAAGATAACCTCAGGTGGCGTTGCTGAAACCGATGGCCGAATAGGGATAGGAGATCGCATCGTTCAGGTGAATAATACTTCCTTGGTTGAGGTCACCCACGAACATGCGGTCAATGCCCTGAAGCAGGCTGGGGAACAGGTTCGACTTATCTTGGTCAAGCAGACAGTCCACCCATCCCGGTTGATCTGGACAGAGGCCGGTAAGTAGTATTTTATTTCCCTTCTTCAACCATGTTCTTCCCTTTCCCAACTCTCAACCGAAAATCGATTCATTACTGTTGGACGGTCCACTTCCTTTTCATGAGGAAAAAATACAGGTCAGCCTCAACTGTTTTCTTGTACCCAGGTAGACAACTTTTGGAAACAAACAAGCTAAACATTGTATGAGTCAATCGCCCACAGATAGAGTTGAACCTTAATGTCCCTTGACCATTTAGAAAAACAATAACATGAAGAAGAATCAATTGAGCTCCTATGTCACGTCAGACGCTTGCAGCAGTCTCAACTGTACCTGTTGAAAACAAATTCCGATCCGTATTTCACACTACAAGTGAAGTCAACTTGTCCTTTTTAAGGTAAGGTGAAGATGGGATCCCGAAAAGCTCAATAACTTGACCGCCTTCATTCCTTCTGAATTTCGTCAAGTGGGAGCCGAAAGATCACTTTTCGTTAGTAGTGAGGATCCCAGCCGCACTTCCACCGACCAGTTTGTATAGCTGGTGAATTTGTAACTAGTAACCAAAGGGTAAGAGACTTTGGTCCCTCGATACCCAACGAATAAGTCTTACAAATGACGAAAACGCTTGTGCCTTGCTGGTCTTGGTATCCAACTTCATATTTACTTTCAACACTGAAATTTCGTGTCCATGTCTTGTTAACTATTAGGTATCTTGCGAAGATCGATGCCTAGCCAAACAAAACATTTTAACGAGTCGTCAGTAATCATATGTTTTCCTGAGCTAGCAAACAACTGGCAGGACCAAGAGTCGCACCCGAACAAACCGATCTAGGTTGATTCAAGGTCCTAAGCCTAAAAGTCAGTCGGCTCCAGATTCCTTGAAATGAACAAGTTGACTGAGCATTGAGTATCACACTAACCTGTGTAAGTTAATCACACGTTTGATCTGCCATCCACAGTTGAACAACACTGTTTAAGTGCCGACGAAAAGCTGGTGGTTCAAATATTGCTCGTAATTAGTAGGCTGCAGTGTTCATTATTCACCAGGAACGTAATAGCTCTACGGTGCTTCCTGGCTTTTAGCCTTCAAAAGAGTTTTACCAGCCATAAACTACCGAATTATGGAACCCTTTTGAACAGATGTTTCTCAGTACACAAAAGAATTTGATGCACTGAGTCTATCGTTTTTAACCTCTACAATCATTTGATTCTTGAAAGCATACCAGAATACTTGTGGCTTGGTTGCGTTCATTGGTGGTTGATCAGGTGGCCGTTGATCCGTTCGCCAGGTTCGGTGGACCCTAAGAAGGGCCAAGACGGTGTTGGGCTGTCGAATAATTTCCAGCAACCTTTTGGCTAGATGGTTGGGCCAGGCAAATATATTGCGATATCTCCAATATCATGCCAACTGAAACGTAAGGTGGCCTTTTGCAGCACGTTCAGTTGAAGAATATCATATGCGACAGATTCCATTAAGTCTGTTTTCAAAACAAACGTAATTGGCAAATTAGCAAATTATCTCAATATTTCGTTTTCTTCTCATCAATTTCTTTTCTATTCTTGCTTTGAAACCTTAAAGACTCAAAGAAAAGCACAAGAACAGAGAAGGGAAGACCCAGCAGCGGGGTATCAGATCACAAACTGGCTTCTTCCATAGACAAGGCAGCTTTACTATCCCCGTCGGAGACTGGTGATGAGGGTACACCACAGACTAGGGAGTTCAGCGAAACTACTTCATCACACATATCTCCATCTCCTCAACAGATCAATTCGGATGAAGAAGTTGGCAAACCTGCTGAGGATATGGTTTCCCCTTGTTTTGCTCCAACAGGGCAGGAGCTTCTAGAAGAACAAATGGCCGGCTTGAGTAAGTCTTTGTATGAGGTGGCTTATCACTAGAGTATCGATAAATACAGCTGTGGCCGGTGAACCTGACATTAGCTTTCTACAGTAGCATCGGACTTCTTTGGTACAAATGCAATGAAGCATACCATAGTGTTTCCCTCTGAAGTGCTCACAATGGGGCTCCCCATGCACGCAAGGTAGTTCGCGTCAGAAGACCACTAGGATAAGAAGCGTAGAGTAATCTCTCCCCGTCTGTGGTTTTTTGCCTACGATTAACTAGTATGTTCGAATTTTTTCCTCACGTCTCACTTTCAAACTACCGATCGAGTGAATGCAGTGAGATCTTTATTTCCCAATTACTTCGGGGGCTATTCGTCCCTCTGGTCAGAGTGATGAATAACACTGCATCAATTCACATTATTGGGCAAGTTAACATCACGTCTTGCGACTTCACGCTGCGCTTTAGTCTTCCGTAGGAGTTTGAATAGATCGTCTCTTATGTCCATCATCCCCACCAATCCCGTATGTACATATCTCAGTGTGTTAGATACCTGGATACCTAGGGATCTTTCTTTGCCAAGCTATGCTCCATTTTGCTTGATAATACTAATGACGCTATTCGATGAGCTCACTATTGTATACACCTCTCGGTTCGTTATCCTACTTCGCCATCTTACCCATGCTACCCACTCGTATTTTCAGTATTTTTTGCTCTTTATCCTCATCAGTCGACTACACCGCTGCAGCTTCAGTAGCAGATCTGATTTCACGATGGCCCCAGGCACGTATGGTAACTTTGTATAGAAACTTTCGGCCGGCTTCTTTCAGCCAACCACAGGGAGGAGCCCACGTACCCACACCAGCCCGCCGCTCTATCGGTGGAAGTTTGGGGCTGAATATCGTCGGGGGCGATGGGTCGGATGCAACTTTTGTCTCTCAGGTGCAACCTGACAAACCAGCCGGAATTTCAAAACGCGTTTTTGTGGGAGATAGAGTTTTAGCGGTAAGCGTGTTATTCTACGAGTTTGCTTTTCTTCAACATCAAGACAAAGACAGTTGATCTGATATTTTTTTCCGAAAGATGCCGTTACTTCTTCTACTTATTTCATTTTTCTTAGATTCATTTGGAAATCCGTTAGGCGCGCATCGGTAAAAAGTAACTAAGAAGCTTGGAAAACTTGATTCTACATCGACTGCGCCCGAGCATATGAGAGGCATTTCGTAATTTGGTAACTGTGAGCAGTAGAAGTTTTGAAAAGAAGGAAAACGTTTCGGACAAGTTTCGGAAAAGGTGACTAGCGGTACCCAGATGTTGGATCACCTGCACCTGTGCAAATCTTTACCCGGAATTCACATATTTCGTAATTTGTTTGAACAGTCGAGGCTTCCATGGGAAAAAAGGAAGTCGACGTAATTTCTGTACGTATTGAATCCGGTAGTACGAAATTTTTAGTTTGATACTTCAATGAGGGTCAACAATAAATACAATTGTTGCAGGTTTCGCAAAGTTCATTCGAGTAAGAGGTGCGCCATACTACCGAAATGTATAGCCTGCCATCGTTCCGAAATCGGACATTGGTATTTTGATGCTGGTAAGCTTTGAGTTTATTTTCAAGGTCCTACTTGAAAAGTTTTCATCATGCTGAATAATTTCTTCCCTGGCTGCCAGTTAGTTACATATGTTTCTCTTAACTCTTGTACTACCATGCTGTCGTTTTTTACCGTAGGTTGTATTTCACTACAAATACAGTTGAAACCAGAGGACCGGGGGCAAAAATTATTGCATGAACTTTCAGTGTGAAATATTCGCAAAGTGTCCGAGAGATTTCGTTCGAATCGATTGTGCCTCACAGATACAACAGTTTACCTTACGATACGGTATCAATACAACTACCAATTGCTTTAATTTTCACTGCAGCAGATTGTGATACTCAATCTGTGTGTATCATGCAACAGTTAACAAGTTTTTCCACTTTGAAGTAGCACGACAGTACGATGGTCCTTTCCGTTGTAGACTAGGTGTTTTATGAACCAAAAATGATGAGATGATGAGGTCAAAGTCATCTGAAAGAGTATAGGTCTTAATTTGTTTGTTGGTCACCTTGGTCATTTCTGCGCTACTTGCGTGCATACTAGCGCACCATGAGTAGCAATTTCGATTCTCCCCACGTATTTTAGGATGTTTCAAAGAATATTCTTAGCCAGACACCAATCATGCATCCAAATGAACTTGTCTTATCTATATTTCAGAGATGATGGAAGTTTGTAGCGCGTCCTGAGGAACGCAGTGAATTCCAGGCACAGTTTTTCATTGGATAGAAACAAAGCAGGATAGTCGATTACCTGGCGTGCGCTATGCTTCCAAAGTAAAAAATATATGAAATCTTCAACACTACTCATAAGGTCGATGATACTCTGGACAACCAACTATCGGTTTTGCCATTCTTTGGGTTCATCCGGTGGGCCTAGTCCCCAAATTCCCTTCAAGCTAATTTCATACTTGAACAACAAATCTTACGCATAATCTTACGAAATCTTACGATAAATAATCGTTTTGAAATTAACTAGTTGCTGATAGGGGACTCAGCTGAAATTAACCTGGATCTGTCGCTTGTGATACTCCCCAACCTTATGAATGGCACTGAAATAAACTCTGATATCTTGAATACCGTTCCAACTGGAACATGAGATGGTCCTTGTGCAGCAAATTCAGTTGAAGAATGTCACATAGGAGCGATCTGGATGAGTCTTTCGTCAACAGCAACTCAGTTTGCAAGTGGGTAACTTTCGCAGTTTATGAACTCATATAAATGTGGCGAGGTGCTACTGGGATATATAAAGCTCTAACCGATATCATAAGTTATCTAACTCTGAGAAGTTTTCTTCAGAGAGAAATTCGCAACTGCTTTTGTTCAACTAGGGCGGTATGTTATGCATATTTCGCGTGTCATTTCAAAACACTCCCCAGAGTTTATATTGTACATTAGTTTTATTCTGTTGGAACGACGGACAGGGCACAGCAGAGACGGCAAACAATTTCACAGCTTACATTTTTTACTTTTAAAAACAACCTCGATACAAACGAATCAGTGCGCGTATGTTTTGAATGAGTTTCTCTCCGATCAAACTAGATGCACGTTCCAGCCAAGAGGAGCGTCGGAGATCCTATGGCCAACTTTTTACCCCGTGGAAAGTTTACGGAATGATTGCGCTCTCTAACCCAATATGGTCTTAGGAATCGTTCATCAGCATAGACGTAAGACATTCCGTTATATACCGTGGACAACGAACCATTTTCGTATGTCGAACATGGAAACAATTCACAGGTTTTTCCGTGAATGTTAGGTCTGTTCAACAATTTAAATCTAAGCACCACTAACCTATTCTTTAACTCTTCGCTTTCATTTAACTCCATAGTGTCCCACTGCCACTGATTATTTGTGTTTTGAACCATAGGTAAATGGTATTGATGTGTCGGAGAATGGTCATGAGCAAGCCGCAACTGCATTGCGCAATGCACCGGATCGCGTCGATCTCGTTCTAGTCTACTGTCCGGAAGGTATGTGAAATCTTCTTCTAAAAAAGATGTTCATTAGGAAGACCATAAAGCAATATCTCAAGCTTTTCGGCGTTGTGTCTCTTCGATGCTGCTGTCGTTCAAGTGCGGCGGATGATACACTATACCTTTCTCCCAGGCCATGTTTGACCGGCACTTTACAAACTTCCTCTAGCTGGATTGTGACTCCACAAGCGATGCAAATTGCTAAGCTGTCGTAGCTTATTCTGCCTGCTGCCTGGTCTTGAGAGCCAACTTGAACCAGTCAGACGTCATCATCTGTAATTCACTTTGCTATCAAAAATCGTGCCATGAATCTGTGGTGATGCTCTCAGGGGTCTATGATTAACTTTGTTCCCTTCTACAGTCCTAATTCAAGCAGGTCGCCAAAAACACTCCGTCATAGCTCACTTGCAGAGGGTCTGATGAGTCCAGACCCCATGGAATAGATTCCAAGATCCGACGTTAAAGGAGCGGAATAGGTTAAATCATTTGATACTCATCCCAAGAAAGTACAGTTGGTTTGTCTCCATGTCTTGTGCTCCTGTCAGTAAAACTTTAGAGTTTACTGCACAAACTGACTCGATTTGACGTGAATCACTATTGTTGTAAGAGCCAAACGAAGGTGTACCGGTGCTTCCAGTTTTTATTTGTAAAAGTAATGAGGTTTTCGGACAGTCATGGAACTGTAAACTGACCGGTCAACATCACCTG
Organism: Opisthorchis felineus; assembly: GCA_004794785.1. NCBI lineage: Eukaryota > Metazoa > Platyhelminthes > Trematoda > Opisthorchiida > Opisthorchiidae > Opisthorchis > Opisthorchis felineus. The sequence goes on along the minus strand of SJOL01007988.1, from coordinate 403,614 downwards.
TCCTTTTATTCCTTTCCAACTGACAGAATATGCACAATTTGAGAATTACTACTCCCGTCAACTACAAGCAGTTGGACACAAACTATCCACAAAAACTGTCCGTCAAATGAGCCTGGAACGGGGCGTTGCTAGTCGGTCAAAGGAACGACGCCTTAAGCATTCAACCAGACACCATCGTCGCCTATCCGGTTCTGAACACTCCTTCCAATCAATCTCTCAAAGTCTTCCACCTCCGGGGACGAATCTCTTCCTTCGCTGCCAAGTGGACTATGATCCAGCTTCAGAAAGTCACCAGTCCGTTCCAAAGAAAGCATTTACACTACGATCTGGAGATTTACTATGTGTACTTGATTGGACCGACCCCGAGTGGTGGCAAGTGAGTTGAAGACAGCTGGCGAACGTTTCCCGTCTGGTTTTGGACTACTACGTTAATAGTAGTAGTTCAAACATAACTCACCTGCTAGAAAAAGATGAACTGCATGGCAAATGCCGACCCTATCCCTGATCTCGCAGTTTTCTTACGACAGCTCCATTGTATTCAAGCTAAACTCTGTTACGGAATGTAGGAAACACTTAAGTCGATCAGTTTGTATCCCCAAATCCAACAATGTGAAACGCACCGACTAGCGTTATCCGTTGTTTTTTTTTTTCAACACAGAAGCAATTTTTGAAGATGAAACTTTTGAGTTCAAAACACTTCGGTCAAAACAAACATCCCTGAATACAGATGAGTACATCATTTAGTGACGATAGGAACAGCATACATAGAGCACATGGTCTCCGGAATGACTTAAACGCATAGTACTGAGTACACATGGAAGGCTGGATAACCTGTCACAATTCGGAAGTGTTCAGCAGCGGTTCGGTTCAGTTCAACCATGAGACATGTGCCGATCTGCGTTGTTTTGATTCAACACAGCATTTAAATTCCATCAAGTGAAGAAAAAGTTTGAAAAACTTTGTAGATAGTTGGCAAGCTTTTTCTGTCGATGAATGCTAATGTCAGTCACTTGGTCCCTTACGCTTCGTTTTTGAACGAGAGTTATGGTGGTTGTATGACAGATGCTCCAGAATGCACTGGATCCCAGACCTCCAATGAGTTTAATTTTTGTAGAAGTTCAGACATCTGATCATAGTTTGACCCTCTTTCATCTTGGTTTGATCGCATCTACGATCAAATACGAGTATGGAAACGTATGCGAGCAGAGTAGTTCATGTGCATTCGTTTAAACGGTCCTCCTATTGTCTCCACATTATGATTTTGGTTAGTTCACATCAGCTTCCGGAAGCAATGACCACTAACGCATTTTTATGATAGCATCGCATGTCTTTGTCCTTGCACGGAATTTGAATTGCAGACATATAGCATGCGGTGAGAGCGTTGTAGTGCTGATCCACCGGAGCAAGGTGGACGCACCGAAATGCCACATCTGGACGTGCAAACAAATTCACACTTGAACGAGGCCATTTGTAGCCCACTTTCCAGTGATGGAGATAGTGCTAGCTCAGATGGTGTAGGTGGCTAGTGTTCTGTTCGCGAACAGAAGAGACATCTAAGTGTAAGTTGGACTTGGCGCCCTAAATGGCTAGCCTCCATCCGAAAGCCCTAAGAACTAGACAAACGATAACCGGAATCACAGGAGGCTCATGATTGTTTGCTCCTATTCGGTACACCTCGTCAACGTCTTGCTTTGCTATTGCAAAAACACATCCTTTTTAAGCCCATGAGGAAGAAACTGACATGTATTTGGTGCGTCATCTCGCGAGATTTTGATCACCTAAGTAGCCCGAGTTAAGCTAGTTATTATGAAGGTTTCGGTACTAAGTATTTTAATACCCCAAGTGAATTATCATCCCACTGTTTCTGTCCAAAGGCACAACGGTTAGATCCCACCTCAAACGAACCTTTTGGACCGGTGGGTCTCGTACCAAGTCGAGCCAAACTTCAGCGACGCGAAAGAACTCGCACAAGACATGTGAATTTCTTAGCACGAGCTGGAAGGTCATTCGAACTCCTCAGTATGTGCCATCCAGTTCAGATTCCAACCGACATGGACGAACAAGCTTGCGTACCACAAATGTACGCCCAGTCCAGGGGGATGGCAGTATCAGCCACGTCGCTGGGCAGTGGAGGAACCCGAAAGTCAGATCAAAAAGGTACGTAGATTTCAGCTTCTTGTCAAGTGGTATTAAACTGTTATACGTACGCACCACGGTTTCGTCCTCAAGCTTTTGCACCTCAAAGTTCTCGCTTATACAGTGTCTCCTAAGCTGGCTTAATTAGCTGCATCTATTTGTTTACAGATAAGTCACCACCTTTTGTCGTGAGGTAACATGTGAAGCATTCCCAGGTCATAAGGTAACACAAGAATACATTGCAGTATAATACTTACTGGAAACTCCTTATAGGACACCTATATCTCCCCTGGCTACTTTACCACTAGCTTAAATAGTTAGTGTTAGTAAGAATTTTCCGTTTGAGTTTCTTCAGCTCATTCACACCTGAAAAAAATATCTGCACACCAACAGGTGTATGTTACATCCTCTAAACCCAAACATTCCTTTAATCTGTTCCAACTTGAATAGTATGCGCAGCCAGTGGATGGAGGACGTGTTAATTAGGACAGTGATGCTCGCATCGTCAGCGAACAGCTGAATGCCATTGAGACCTGCTTCTCATTCTAGTTATTTACATAGTTTACTGCCTAAAACTAATCAAAAATCGTCCAGTGTTCGTGATTCTACCTGACTGCCTGACGTGCTTGCCAATCAATCAACGCTACCGGAACTGCTGCTGGCTAGTCGTTTGAGCCATCTGGTGAACCAACCACACCGCCCAAGCCTGAACATATTCGCGTGTCCCCTCGTAATTATTCGGGTAAGTCCGGAGTGTTAGCAACATGCTCGCCTCGTAGCTCACATTTGTGGGGTTCAGAACCTAGTACTGTTGATGAGCTTGAAGGGGAATGAAGATATATTCCAGTGCTTCCCCTCTCTAGTATGACCAACCCGAGTAATTACACCAAAACAGGTTGAGTACAAAAACAGTTCACAAAGTTGGACAATGCGTTATTTGATCATTCAGCAAGGACGGAAATTTCCACCATCATCAGGAAACTGCCAATTTGCGTCCGTCATTTAGATTTCACTTGAGAACTCCTAGCTACTTGAAGTGTCACGTTTTATTAAAGACGCCCTGCTGAAAAACAGCAAACTAAAAAATCCATACAGTGCTGCATTTTGTGCATATCTCCCCTTATTCGTATCATCCCATCATGTTCTTTCTGCTCAAACAGATGATTTTGTTCTATCGTACATCACCGTGGCTCCAGTACAACTGAGTTTTGCACGACCTGTGGTTATCCTGGGTCACATGAAGGATCGATTGGCCGACGAGCTTCTTTCTGAATATCCCGATCGGTTTGGGACGGCTGTTCCTTGTAAGTTTCAGGAAAGCTTGTTCTCCCTGTGTGTGGTTCCACTTACTGACTGTCTTGCATCGCGCAGCCCTTAAACACCTATCATTGGGTACGAAACGTATTTGGAACCAACTGGTGACTCATCCAAAAAATTATTTGACTAATCATATTCCCTTTCGAATTGCCCGAACCACTGCTTCACTCTGCTGTCCCCTTATCATGTTCCCGTCGCGGAGGAATACCAAAGAGTGAACTCTGCACAGGTAAAACATTGGTATTTGTTAGAACTATTCCCTGAGGATTTCTTGCGTGCGCAAAACACATCCGTCCTTCTTTTTTCTAAGGTGGTCTCAACTTTTAGCACAGCCAGAATTCAAAGTCGTCTCCGCTCATATTCTAATCTTCCGAAACTTTTCCCTGTTATCCTCGGTCGGATACTTGAGTGTTTTTTTACTAACTCGGATAGGCAGTCTGTTTTTAACATGTTTTTAAGTGTTCCTTGTTAATTCAACGTTTTTATCTGCCTTTTAAATCCCACGTAATTATGAACACTGGAAAGTTTTTCCTGACTTGACGTGGAGTAAAAGTGAGTTCAGGAAAGAAGAATGGCTCACCGGATTCCCTCCATACGACTTAATCATCTCTAGAACCATACGCTACTCATAGGGTTGCTGAAAACTCTTCGACAGCCCACAGCCGCTTTCGCCCTTTTTGGGGCTCATCAGGTAGGCGCAGTCCCCGAGTTTCCGTCAACCTTATGTTATACTTGAACCCAAATTGCACGAAATTAGCGAAATACATTCATTTGTAAACAAATTTGGTTTTGCGAGAGACTCACCTGGAACCCAGCTGAATCTCCCGTTTATGGTGTTTTAAGTGAGTCTCCCGTCAAAACCGAATTAGTATGTAAATGAGTGTATTTCGATAATTTCGTGAAATTTGGGTTTAAGTAGAACATAAGGCTGACAAAAACTCGTGAACTGCGCCTACCTGATGAGCCCCGATAAGGGTGAAACCGGTTGTTGGCTGTCGAGGAATATTCAGCAACCTTATGAGTAGTGTATTACATCTATGCATGTATCACGATATCTCGAAAGCCGTACCAACTGAAACATGAGTCGGCCCTTGTGCAGCACATTCAGTTACCTAAAAACTTTATAAATGAGAGATTCAGCTGGATTCTAGGTAAGTCTCCCATCAAAATCAAATTGGTATGCAAATGAGTGCATTTCGCTGATCTCTAGAACCACTTTAGTTAAGCTGGTCGCGCCCCTTCCAGACTTCGTGCCTTTTTACAGTTTCGTAATTTTCTTCAGATCAGGGTTTAGGTATTAGCCTGGACAAGTAAAAGCCACTTTCCTGGGTAGTCTAAAACACAATTCCCGTTTGCTATGGCCTAGTGCCTCATCGTTCACACAGTTAGTATCACAATTAACAGCAACCGGCCTGTGTGCATGTACAGCTACCATTGGAAACATCCCAGAAGCCGGTTCACCCCTACCCAGACCAGTTAACAGGTGACTGAATGGTTTCAGAAGGATAATACATGGAACTTGGTGTTCAAATGCTTGTCCATGTTCTCAAGTCTGAGATAAATTAGAAGACCTGGGTTTAACAAAAAAGAATAAGCCTGGTATTTGTTCCTGGTAATGATATATATGATTTACATCGGCACTGCTACATGCACTGAAGTAATGTAAAGATGAATAAGTTGTTTTCGAAATAGTTATCCTCCTCTATGAGCGCGCAACAATTGCAATATACATCAACATTAATTTGAACGACACTCGATTGACCCACTAGCCAGCCCCAAGTAAATGACCAGCTTGGGGAGGGTGACGGATGATATCCCGACAGGCAAAATGTTGATCAGACAGTTGCTGTGATTTAATGGAATACAGGGTTAAGGCACTGGAGATAGACCAGGTGAACCCCGATTAGAATTTAGACACCGCTACCTTGTCATTTATACTTCATCAGAGTGACTTTCCCTTGGAAAGCACCGTCTTCTGATAGACTTGTGCGGTATTCCTATATATATATATATATACATATATAGTGAGACCCCAATCCCTCCACTATCAGCATGTGAGGCNTATATATTATTCGGAGGGAACTCACAGACTTGGGAGTCCTCTATGATTCATACTCCTTGATGCTGTCAGTCAGCCGAACTACGTCAACACAACTAAAGTGAAAGCAATTGACAGCTCTGGTCTCCTACTCTGTTAGTGAGACTGTTACTTAAGAGGATGTTGATAGCTCCACACTGCACCGCTTCGCTTCAGCATGACGTACCCGTGAGCTCACCTCGATTGGTGATGAAGCATTGACATCCGAAATGCCCAATCCTATGAACAATGAATGATTTTGGACGTCGTGCGCTCCTCAAACACACATGGACATTGATGGACAGGGACAAGTAGTTGTAGCTCAACAGTGTCGACAGGAGGTCATACACTTAGCCAGTGTCCTAAAAATTTAAATCGCATCCAACTACTCCCTAACCTTGCCGTAGCGATAAGATACATTGCTACAAAAGGCTAGGGTAAATAAAAGGGTATCAGAAAATTGGGAAGGCGTTACATCATTTCCGGCATCGAAATTTCAGTTTGCCTCATTCGTTCAACTACTCAAAGACAGTGAGTACCTCATGATCAATGTACTGCAAATTTCCATTTCTCCATAGCTTCTTCCAGACAGAGTCTGAAAACGCGAGGAACCCCTGTTTGCACATCCTTAAGTACACTTTAGACACAGCTCACTAAGTTTTGCGAGCTTCACTGATTCCCTCGTTCGTCACGCAACGATCCAAATCGACTCGATGCCATTCATACTTTGGTGCGTCACAAACCGTCATTGTTATGCAAGCCATACGACGTAGATACATGCGGTTCTCAACAAAAATGAAATAGGTACCATAATTCAGCTCAGAAGTAGAAATGTACTCATCACTGTTATTCCTGTACTCAAAGAACAATAAATCAACTACTCTTATAGTGAATGAGGGAAATTTCATAATGATAACTTGAAACTTGAGTTTGTTACGGAAAAATCGACTGGGGTACTGCAAAAATAAAGAAGTAACGTCAATCGAAATACCCATGGAACTCAGTAATATCTAGCCACGAGATAACGATTAGAAGGAGAGCATAAACAAACATATTCAACCAATCTTAATACACTCTCGACCTTCTAAGACAATCTGGGTTTGCTTAAAGATACCTACATATGCTACATTTCTGTGTATAGGCTTTCCTGGTTCGCTAAATGGAGCGAGATGGAACGTATTACTCGTAAGGTTACTGGACACTCTTAGACAGCCCACTAAGGGTGTCGCTGTTCTTCCAGCTCATCAGGTAGGCGCAATCCCCGATTCTTAACCAACCCAAACCTTGTGCAACATATTTAGATGAAGAAGAACATCATAAACAAGAGATTCGGCTGAATTGAGTTGAGTCTGTCAGTTAAACCAGATAAGTGTTTATGTCTAAAGACCAGTTTGACTGAACGCGCGCGCTTTATGGTTTATAGATCAAGTAGGCAATCAGATCGTCACTCTGATCAAGGCATTCCAACACATACCTGATGGCCACAACTAGGACGTTTTTTCTTCGATTTTCTTCACTAAAAAAGGATAACACTGGATTCGAAACCAGTGTAAAGATCTTAGGCTGTCGATCTTGGGCTGTCGAAGAGTTTCCAGCAACCTTGTGAGTAGTTTCCTTCATGAAAATATACTGCGATATCTTGAATATCGTAACAACTAAAACATGAGGCGGCCTGTGTGCAGCACATTCAGTTGAAGAACATCATAAACGAGAGACTCACTTGAGTCTCCCGTGAAAACCAAATGGATTTGCAAATAAGTGTTTTTGTCGAAATCTTAGGAACCTCTTTGAAAAACTATTCTTTGGCATTTTAACTTCATTTATGCTCAGAACCGTAAGCGTAGGTTACACTGGGATTCGGCCAGTTTGCGTTTCCACATTCTTCAAATAGCAGGATTAATTCGCTTTAAATTTCCTCTAATCCCACGAGTTAATTGTTGCATGCTTTATCCGCCGTTCTGTCGTTTTATTAAGACACAACACGTGCCTGTCGGCCAAATGAAGTGGAAGGTCGGGACTACCACTTTGTTGTAAGCAGAGAAATAATGGTTGCCGATATTGCAGCCCAACGATACCTTGAAGCCGGTGAATACAACGGTAACTTGTATGGAACACATTTGGAATCGGTGTTCGAGGTGGCCGAATTAGGATTAAACTGTCTGTTAGACGTGGGGGGACCAGCTCTTAAACGCCTTGAAGCTGCAGGACTTCCTGCGATTGCCATCCTTCTTCTACCCGAAGCCTTCCCAACCAGCGCCGATCACTCTCAAAGTTCACCACATCTGGCTGGATCGGATGCGTCAGATCGCCTGACAAATCACTCTTCGGGCATTGTTCCCTCACCCGAAATTAGCGCCTTCTTCAGAATGCAAGCCAAGCTTGCTAAACTTATTCGGCATTTCTCTAACTATCTGACAGGTGAGCTTCATTGAAAACTTATTGGTATAGTTTCCGTGCTTCTTTGTTGAATAGTCGACGGTGGTTTGGTGCTTTCCAAACCAAACTGCATGCACGCAGTAGAATAGTTATTTCCAAGCTGAATAATCCTAACCATCTCATTCCTATGAAGCCATTCTGTCAGCCATTGTTTCAGCTGTCGTTTTCAGATAGAGATCACTGGCCGGTCGATTTTGGACCTAGGTTCCCGTGTGTTTTGGGCAACCAGTCAAAGTAATAATCCTGGTGGTCTCTAATGGATCAATAATCAATAATCAACAAATTGTTAGTATGAATATATTGTTTCTAAGAGTTCAGATTGCTCAGGATATCTGAAAATTCCCTTTCAAACTCTTCTCTTTGCCTGATCGTCAGTAATACCGGTAGATTCTTTGTTATACTCTAAAAGGAAAGGATTCATTCACTCTCACAAGCCATTCTTCAAATACTGCGAGGGTCACTGTTTTCATGATAAGGTCAAGCTTTCTTACAGCGGCACTCGATATAGTGTAATCTGTGTCTCATCACCCAGCAGATGACCATGTTTTCTTCGTTGGTCACTTCAGTACACCTTCATTATCTCGGTTTGTTTCGTTGGTCTTCTGTGAGATCAATCAACTTTCCCCCTCACAACCACCCGTTACTTATACCCATACACACCTCACTTCAGTACCCTTAAACTCAAAATGATATCCACCAACCTTGGTCAAGTCTAACACCTTTCGTAAGTGACCTTACAACAGTCAAAATCGAAGGTGAACCTTCAACGGCTGAGCGACTGGAGTTGTAGTTTAAATTCGAATACCGAAGTTAGCAACAAAACGCTGACCCTTGCTTCACCGATAATGTTACACATGTAATATCTTTTGTGGGGGTCAGACAGATTCTAGAAGACAAAAAACTGATGGATCCAATATTTTTCAACTACATGACTTGGCGTCCTACCATATTGTAGCAAGAAGCCAAGCAGTTAGAAAAAAGTTTTTGCACGCGCACACCCTAGCTCTCACACCCCACCGTTTATGTACCGTATGGACGCAGTCCATAAGTGTCCGTTCCGCTGTGCACGTCTTTTCGCATCAGCACGCTGCATGTGGGCCCATCTTAAGGAAGAGGAGGAGCTGGAACAAACAGGAAGCTGACCTCGAAAAGAGTGCGGACAGACACTCAAGCTTGACGAAACTGAGCTCGATAGCTTTCGGTGGGATGAACACGCAGCCAGGGCGAGACGGAGGACAGCCAGCTGTATTCGAGGCTTTGGAATTGTGGGGGCCTCGACAGCTGGAATCAAGCGATACTGTCGATTTCCGTTTCAGGGTTGATCGTCAGTTAAACCGTAGTATCCTTTAGCATCATTAGACCCAAAAATTAGCAAGGGAGTACCACAATCGCTTTTTTCAACCATCTGCACAGTGCTAGAAAAGTTGCCAAAATCTGTCAGAACGAAGATCCTGGCCACTGCAGAAACCATTGGCTTAAGTGTTCGTAAGTCTGAAGTTTGTATTAACTGGCGATTCGTGCAGACGCCAGTACTAATGGGACCGGCTAGTCAAGCGATCATGTCAAGCGATCCCATGTTGGATTTTACTTACGATAAGTTGACCTTTCTCATTGAATTTTATTTTGAATGAGACCGCTATACAGCTTATGTTCGTCGGAGCCTGGTTGTGAGATTTGGAAAAGCTACCATTTGCTCGATTTGTGTTTTTCCAAAAAATAAAACACGAGGTTTCGGTCGACTGACTGCGGTCATTCTCGTCCGATTGTGCAGTAATGACCTGCACTTTTGGAGCGTAAGCACTTTTGGTTGTTGCATTTTCGTGAACAGATAGGCTTTGGTATGCGCTGACAGAAGGGACATTGGAATAAATGAAATCGGGACGAGAAATACCAGGATAGGTTGCAACAGCTCGGCTTCCTATTGACACGGAAAACAAACGATGCCTGGTTAAAACTTTTGAGGTCACCAGCGGTTACACGAACACAAATCCTGCCATTGCGTTTGTTTTTTGCACTTAACATAAACCTGGAAGGTAGGGCAGGATGTCGAGTGAAACTAGGATAACAGACAGATCAGCGGTGCACTCGAGTTTGGAGTGCCGTCCACTCTCCAAGGTGGTGTGTTCTTGCATCCCAGCCTAAAGTTACGTAGGAAACTGACGTGGAAATTATCCGCAGTTTGCTTGACTTCCAAACGGAGAGCAGGAAGTGAGTAAGTAAATGGATCCCGCCGATGATTGCTGCTTATGTGCGGCAGCTAATCTCGGTACCACAATAGCCAAATCATTCCTCTCCGCGCAGAGAAAGGGGGTAAGAAATTGGAGTACAAAGCTTCACTAGATGTCATTCTACTATGAGAGAGTGGATTGTTATTCGTCCTGAAGCATTCATACCCGGTGATCTTCACATAAACTTATCATGCGATCCACTCACCCAGTGATCTTCACTCTAGATGGTTGTTGGACTTTACTCAGGTATCTCAGCCAGAGAGCACAATTGAAGCTGGCTGTTTTAACATGCCAAGGTAACGCACTTACGGTGAACGGTTTATGCTTGACGTCTCAGCCGTATTTCATCCTAATAGTAAAATCACGTTGGTACACGATGTCACATAATTACATCTGCAACCTATTTCGCTGAAATTCAGTCAATCAAACGAAATACGCAGAACTGAATTTCGTTTTTTTCGTAAATTTCGTTTTTTTGCAAATCGATCAAGGGACAAGGGAAGTCAATACAGAGTCACCTCTTAGAGGTTGCAAATACGCCAACGACTGGTAGCAGTCGTACCTTGCCGCATTTCCCTACATCAGGCAGCCAAACGGTACCAACAAACCACCAGATAAGACAGTCTTCCCAAAGTCGTTCAGGTCTCAAAACTCAACAGTTCGCCGAGATTCAGGCCCGTATGGTTCTATGGTTCTAGAATTGGACAATTTCCAATGCAGCAGTAAGACCAAATGTGGAGAACACTAGGGAAATCCTCGAATGTCCTGGCCAATTGCGGTGTTGCAAGTCAATCGTTTCCCAGGCGTGTGATCATATTACCTCAAACACTTCCCAAACTTCGGTATGCTTCTGAGCTTCTGAGGAATTACATGTCGATGGATAGGGCAGAAAATAGCATACATCTTTTGAGTTGGTGTGTTTCCCCAACCTTCTCTAGTTGAGCAGGTGTGATGCCCGCGTTAAAAATACCTGTTCTCCGTCGGTCAGCATTCAGTCCTAAATCGTGGTCACTTTTTAGTTCTTCAATAATAAAATGTCAAATTTAGTTCGCATGTGATTTTTCTTTTGCTTACGCACCCACAGTCCTAAGTATTCTGCCGCCATAAAAGCGGAGAAAATTGGTTCGTCAGTTCGTTTAATTTAATATTCTTTCTGTATTCATTTCCATCTTGATAGCTATCATAACCACGGACGATTTTGATGCCGCCTATCAGCGAATCAAAGAACTGATATTCGAGAATTCCGGTCCATTAGTATGGCTGAACACTCCACAGCCGATTCCTTGAAGAAATCATGCCCTACTGGAAGTTTTCTAGCCAGCAGTTCAGAGCTACCGTGCATGTGATTATTCCCCTTAATACGGTTCGCCCTTTCAAGATTTTGTGGAACAGGTTGTTCCACACACTTTGTGATATACTTACTATATTCTTACACATAAGTGTAATCCACGATACAGTTGAATTTCTCTTTCTTCTAACATTGTTAGAACGGTAACTGCACTTTTTATTTGCATTTCTCGATCAGCACTATAGTATCCTCCCTTGTTTTCTCTTTGTATGTTCAAATTATCAAACTGCTGCTCGCCTATTTTCTCATCTCTGCCTTTCCTTTGTCACTACATGCTGCTGACTTTACGTATATACAAAGCCTTCCATTTTTCAGCCGACTACAGGAGGCGAGATTATCTTTGGTTAGTATTCGGGATCGTGTAGATATCACACTTATCTTTTATTGAGTTTCGATGCCCTCTGTTACTTAGCTAATAAGCTACAATGTCCAAATGTACATATAACTTATCGTTTCTTTATGTTTTCTTAATGTACTCATTGAGCTCCACTCGACCTTGAGGCCAAGTGTAATGAATTACTTCTCGCGGAGTAGACTGCTGTGGGCACGTTTAGTTCTGTCAATTGTCATGGGAGAGCCGGCTTGATCAATAATGTTTTCTGTGAGACACTGTTTTTCAGGCTATTCTACACCATGTATTCCATTCGCGGTGCTTAAGACATACAGTGCAAAGATGCACTTGTAAACATTAAAAACGGATTTTCAAGAAATTGTTGTCCTCTCCCTTGGAAAAACACCCTCAAGAGAGGCCAGTATTGGCTATCCCTTTCAGGTTATCTTTCCAGAGAGAGGTTGATGTAATAGGCTAATGACATTTTTCAGGTACAATCCAAGAGGTTAAATGGCTTAACAACAACACGATTTGTGGTGAATTTTAAATGAAGCGTCAGCTGGTAGAAGGCTTTTGATGGTTTCCCTTGGCAACTTCCAGGTACCGCATATGAGTACTTCAGAGACACATAGCGCCTGAACCTCTCTTCATTCACTCAAGTCACTTCATATCCGCTTTATGAGATTCGACTCGCAAATGTTCATCGATAGACATGAATAAAATCTGTCCTCATTTAACATTAGCTGCAGCACCATATCAGTTTCGTCATTGAAAATCTAGGTTATCAGGAAAACCAAGCGTCATTCTAGTACAAAGATGGGAACGACGGGGCAGCTACGAATACCTCTACAGGGTTCACGGCTGACGATGATGATGCTCCCATTGTTTGTAGACTGACAGCATCATTTTGACAAATAAGAGCACATTTTCGGACAAGTTCTCCCTAAAGCGATCCCACAAGGTTCATAGTGATTGCCATGGAAACGTGCGATGGACTGAAGAGTAGATAGGACCAATAGATCAAACTCATACCGAACTTTACGAAAACATTTCCACCTTAATAGTACGACCTGCAGTAGAAGGATAAGGGAAGAAAAGATGAAGTGCAAATTATCAACCTGACACTGTAGAAATATCTAGTTTGGTTCATGACAAGCTGAAGAGCCGACCAGACGGGTTAAGCACTGTCACCCTGTTTCGCATCAGGCCAGGTGTGAAAATAGGGAAACGTTTTTCAACTAGGGTGTTGCATGTTCATCAGCTCATCCTCACTTAGTATTTCACCACTCGATAGGTTATTGCTGGTTTATTTTACGGATAGTACAAACAGTGAGTGAGCTTCCTCCGCCCACAAAACAAAACAAAATGTTTTGTTTCTGTATTGTGATCCAAATTTGCTTGCGGTACCCCCACACCCTTTTTACCCTTATTTTGTTTTGAGCCGTTCTACCTTCATAACACGACTGAAGTTTAAGCTGTTGTCCCATACTCTCACCGTAACTATCCAGAGATTTTGTTTAAAGCAACTATGCTAGAAGCTTAACCCCGGATACCTAAATCCTTTTGTGATCTGAATGGAATAAGCTTATAGCTTCCTTACTTGTAAATCACTTCTTACCTGACTTCCTTTCATACACGCACCCCGCCTCTCTATTAAGATCGTCAATTGAATACGGCACTTCCTACGAATGGGCTTCGCTGAACGTCCTGTCCGGTATTGATTGTCCTGAAATACTAACAAACTATTATGTGAACTGCACCATCAGTAATTCTTGTCTCAGTCAAAAACGCGTGCTAAAAACATCATGTGCTAAGAAATATTGATGAACTCGATCAACCATATTGTGAAACGTAACAGAGACATCTCTTCTTCATCACTGCTAGTACAGTATCGCTTTCGCCTCTGCAGTACGTGCAGAATGATGCAGATAGATGCCATATGGTAAACCATGCCCTCAAATCCTGCCTACACGCGTCCAGGTTTACTGTTCAGTCTTCGATTGTAAACAATGCTACCATCCAAATGGTGACGTTCATTTCGCTTGGTTTAGTTTTCGTCGCATGAGTGTTATACCGGCCTCCACTGTCAGCAAGCTAGCTTACCGCGAAGCGTGTTTCGTAAGGTCTGGGAAACAAAGTGCTAACATCGCTCCGCTCTAATCATCTGTCATGAAAGCGTGTTTATTTGACAGTACATGGTGTTCTGGTGTTTATAAACGCATCCTAGTGTTGGATGTGGTCCAGATATCCTGCCTGATGTCCTGAAATTTCAGCGCCTAATTTTACGAATCCAAAATTGATCAAGTAGAAAGTCCCCCTTCCTCCCAAAAGACGGTGCCTATGATGATGCTCAGGTCAAAATTAACCTGAAATTACACCAGGTTACGTTATTTGCAACGTCGTTTTGCGCTCGGCTGTGTGTCTACGACCTCCATCATTATTTCACAAAATATAAACTATTTCTGAAGTTAAACTAAGCCCGGACAGCAATCGCACTGCCTCCTAACTACGTCGAACAGCTTATAAACGCGGAAGCGTTGATCGGCCCACATGTCTCATCAGCTTACATCTCGTTGGTGTTGAGAATAGACAGTGAAATAAGCTCGCCAATTTTCATTACAGCTAAAGAAATCTGTATGTCGAAAGGTGACAAAAACCAATCAGCACTATAATTTTGTGAACCCGCCTGAATGCTAAACAACTCTTCTCCAGGTGTGACCGGATTTTATCGAAGGTGTGTGCGTCTGTGTGCGTGAACCTTTGAACATCTGGACCACTAGTGGAAGTCTCAAGTAGCATGTGCTAACCGCGCTCAGCTGGTGGCGCGGTTTGTCACCTTTTTTCAATGACAAGCTGGACACGTCTGGAACATTATCCCTACATGCGGAACGGAGCCGGTATTACGACGGTGATCGGAATTCTTTACTAGATGTATGCATCTAATATATATATATATA
>SJOL01007988.1:308001-388209 GCA_004794785.1 Opisthorchis felineus | reverse complement strand
CAGTCCCCGAGTTTCCGTCAACCTTATGTTATACTTGAACCCAAATTGCACGAAATTAGCAAAATACATTCATTTGTAAACAAATTTGGTTTTGCGAGAGACTCACCTGGAACCCACCTGAATCTCTCGTTTATGATGTTTCTAAGCAACTGAGTGGGTTCCAGGTGGGTCTCTGGCAGAACCAAATTTGTTTGCAAATGAGTGTATTTCGCTAACTATTGCTTATATTTGGTAGACCAGCTGAAGAGAGACCATCTTGGGTGAAAGGCGTTTTGGCCTGTTCTGGGGAACTACCTGTTCTGGGTGGCATTGCACAACCGACAATTCGGGTATCGAGTGGTAGTAGGGTCTTACAGATGGATTTTTATAAACATTACACTGATCAACCCTAGATGAGTGTCCCCAGATGTAAACGTGATGAACTCGCACTGACTATCTCTCACCCTGGTCGTAAGTCTTGGACGTTTTCTTAGATTAAAATTTATAGGCCAGCCGGCAAGCCGAAGGGCGTGGGTCAATATGCCAAAAATGGTTAACCAAGCCCCCGCTTATGCTTTAGGTTTCGGTATTCGAAAACTCAAACCTACGATATCACAATTTGCGACGAAATTGTGCTCACTTCTCAAGCAAGTATATTTTAAGCTGAGTTTAGCCATTAATTGACAAAATATGTACAAATGAAATCCATCCTGACTTGACAGACTACTTACGTACATCCCCACAACATCAGAAACTTCGACACTGTTCACGTAAATCAATAAGCAGACAGCTCGTTCATATCCACGCGATGACTAGTAATTGAGCTGGGGGCCGAAGTGGTGGTAGCCGTTGGAACGAAGAAGTCGTGTTTACTGTTGTCCAATCCAAGGTGGTGGTAAGCTATTGTTTCACTCCATGTTTCATTCTCCGTGTAGCAGTAACCTTAGGTTTCTGACTTTGAATACGATATCATTTTTTCATTACCTGCGCCAGCTTGGTGACCATAAAAATGCGCTGGCCTTTTCCGCACTACTCATTTCGTTCGGAATGGTCACATGGATACCGAAAAATCTGGAAACTCAAAGCAAGAGCTCTTAAACGCAAGTTGATCAGTATGCACTGAAAACTGAAGAAATCTTAAAAATATGTGCTTCAGTAATTTCACGCAAATGAATCAAGAGTGATGCACTAACTACGCTGTCAAGCAACTCACCTTGTCTGGACGCACCCCCGTAGAGCGACCTATTTTTTCCTTATTTTATTTATTATTATTTATTATTATTATTTATTATTATTATTATTATTATTATTATTATTATTATTTGTTTACTTATTTTTCCACCATAATTTTACCATCTCGTCATTCAGCTATTTTCCGTGTAAGGATAGTTTCGACAAGATCATTTACTACATCACACCACCAGTCGGAAACTCAGCGCCCAAAGGCGACTACAAACAAAATAATCTAGTATCTTTGACATAACCATAGAAATCCATGTGACCAAATCAATTCCACGTGCTGCAAAGATCTGCATTGTGAGAAATCCATAAAGCTGGATTCATGATAGCATTCTGTCTACACGAACCTCATATGCTGGCCGATGTTGACCATAAACCGCACTGACAAATCGTTCTGCCCCTTGTGTCTTACATGCAAGCCTCCTTCAAACGCGCTGGTGGATAGGTATCATTTGCTCGTAGATTAGTCTCCCAATGAAGGCATCTAACTTTGCAGATTGAGTGTTATTCCGCACCTACGTGCAATTAGTTGTTCAAGCACAAAATCAGACTAACGAATCATGGGATATTGGAGTTACTTGATGCGTCCTAAAATGGTCGAAACCGTTGGTGAGCTGTCCAAGAGTCTGCACCACCTTACAGGTAAACAAGCATCACTCATTTTGATTCGTGAAGATGAGGTTTTAATGAACAACGGGAGTGAAATTTTCGGACAGCATACTGACTGCTGTGTGACATTAACGGCTACCATTTTTTGAGCATATATTTGGCTAGATGTCGGTTATAAAACGAAAAGGTCACCAAAATATGCAGAAGTTTACCGCTAAGATAATCTTATCCATTTCGGTTAGCCGATTTCCTGCATGACCTATGAATTACAAGGCTTCATGCGACTATCACAGCCAGCATGACCATGTTAATGGTAGCCTTCATTAGTAACAATGCAGTATGCCTTGCAACACCGAATAAGTTGTAAAAATGAGTGTTGTCAGCATGTTCTGGCCGCGTCCTACCAGTTAGTACCCAAGTTGCGGCGGAGCTGATAAAGTTCACCACTGCGACCCAACTATCTTCGTCCCAGTCCTAATTTAGGCATCATTCAAAGACTCTCCATCACTGTAGCATGGACAAGCAATTGAAAACTCATACCTAGGCAAGTGAAAGTAAGCTATACACTCCCCTTCCTCTTACCGAACATCAGCAGAGTGTTTTTAGACCAAGTTTTATAAAGCTCTAGGACCGTGAAGGATATTTCGGAAATATTTTATGCTGACGATTTCTTCTACCATTTGCCCTGACTTTACTGGTTCCAATTTGCTGGATCACTGGCTTTGCTACGCAGAGCTTACTAATAGCTGTATAATAATGTATTAGGAACCCATCAGTCTGGAACTCTGGAATCGCTGACCATCAAATACAAAGAAACGGATATCAGCGGACTGCGACATACACTGTTCACATTCTAACACTTCTACTAACATCGACATACCGGTGAGCAAACAGTGTTTTTATTAATCACCCTGATGCATGCGCATTGGTTGCCGACTATTTTTCCGGAAGGGACTTCGAACTGGCCCAATGAAATTGCAACACTCCCTAAGGAAACCTGTTTGGAAGCGATGCTGCCGTAAAAATTAGACCGCAAAGACCCTCTTTCCCTAATGTCCTTTCTTCGAGTAGAGTATTTCTATAAAAGAAATCCTCAACAGTACATGGCTGTCATCTCCCTACTCTTGACCCTGCCTTATGCCACACCCACCTAAACCAAATGGACTTGTCAGTATTTCGGTCCTAATGCATCATTAGGACTACATGGCTGGTACACACCTAAAAGGTGTCATTATTGAACGTCCTGACCATTTCCAATGTTGTCTATCCGAAGACTCTTTTGACCAAATGTTTACGTGCGTAAGTCACACGAATTCAGTGCTTCAATCGTGAAACAATTGTGAGAGGGGCACGTGTAAATAGCAACAACGACAAAAATGACAATGACCAGTATTCCAAATCGTTGTTTTTCTTTCAGTAAGAAATGCGCAAGATCATATGTAGAAAAGCTAGTGCCTATCAAAAGCTGTTTTTTAACTTAGACAGTAGCACGCTGTTCATACTTAGAAACCACAGTCTTGTTGCTCCTTGGCCCACCAGGTTAACTACAAAGAGTTCTCCTGTGAACATGATTCAACAACCGCATTGGTTTTCGAATGTGTGCTGGCTGTTTCTGTGGTAGGTGAGTCTAACAGAGAATCTGTTCCCGCCAAATCACTGGTATCACTAGTTATAAGCTGAGAGTGAGCAGTGTTCAGCGAGTACTCATCTGTGTGTTGCTCCACTGTTTCCGGTTTATCTTCACAAGCTTCTGAAGCTGTCTCTTCCCCCATCACTACATCCTCCTCCACCTCCCGGTCGCTGATTTCCACGTCTTTTGACCAGTTTACGGAAGAAGTAGAGTGCTGTCGGTCATGCTGTTCAGGTGCAGAAAGTCTTGGAGATGGGGGTTCAGGTTCCAAGGCACAAAAGAGGTTAGGGCTCGCCTGAATGAGGCATTCGGAATCCATGTCCCGCTTCTTCGTGCGAATCTTTACACGCTTATTGTCTCTATGCTCGGGCCGCATTTGGCGGGCGTCCACCGAAGCTACGATTAATGGAGGTCTGGTAGCCAAGACGAAGGGTCCGGATCCGGATGTGTTCTTATTGTTGTCCTGTTGTTGCGTCAGTAACGCTTCAGAAGAGGATTTGTTTCTCCAAGTTTGCGAATCGACAACACTCCTCCGCTTCAGTTTTTCCACACTCTTACGCCGGAAGAAACCACAGGCATAGAAACATATACCTAACACGGTAAGAACGAATATGCCAGCAACTATGGCAACAATGAAGGGCCAGAGAGGTATGCGGTGTGTTATTTTTGGTTTTACCCCACGCAGTATGATCGATTGTTTCAATTCAAAAAAAGGTGGAGGGGCGGGATATTCAAATTTGAGAATAGGTATGGCTTCTGAGACATTGCTTTCAAGTGCTTTGTAGACTACCAAACTTGATGGCACATCTCCCCAGTGTTCAACGCGCAGGCGGCTTACAAAGCTGATGTCAGGAGTCTGCAGGTTGAAATAGGTTTCAGCCCAAAGCCATCCCGTCCAGCGTAGGCGTACAGCATCTCGTTTCCCAAGATGTGTCAGTGTGCATTTGATCGACACGCATCGTGTCGGAATGTTCGTGGTGCGCGGGTCACAGCTGAAGTGAAAACGGAATTTTTCACTCCGTCGGAATCTAATTCCAAAACCTTCGTCCTCTTTGGTTGGATCGACCTGCTCCAATTTTGAGTCGTCAAAATCTTCCGTCCTTGTAATGATATAACCTACGTTCCGGCTCCCACGTTTGGAACGCAGTAACTCTGACCCGGCAGAAGAAGGAGGTTCTCCTGGTTTTCGGTGACCTTTAATAAACCAAGTGCAGACAATCAAAAGTATGAACATAATTTCAACTGGCCAGTTATCAGTTCGGTAAATGTGGTCACGTGAATATCAAACATGACGTCTAACCTACTCTCGACTGTTAATGCAATGTTTGAAGTTGAATGTGTCATAATGTTGAATGCTGGCATCTGATGCGCATCGACTACCTAGAGCTTGTAAGAAGGAAAGGGCCTGATTAGAAGAAGTCGCAGCCAAGATGAATAAATTAGTGGAAGACAACTGACAACTGGTATGTCTATGCAAAGCTTCAAACAGTATGATTGATTGAGTAAGCACTCTCATCTTTCGGATCGCCTAAAATGTAGGGTGATTTTGGAGTCTCACTCGGTTATCGCCCTGCCTCTATCACACAGAGGAGCACTGCTTCAAGGGCAATAGTTATCGGAAGCTAACCCTTTCCCATTCTTAAAATTCTTGTCACTTTATCATAAGTGAGTATCAGACTTGTTCAATAATTGTTCATTTCAGGTCTATAGGCACAGAGTTTTTAAACAAATCAAGATTAGCGGAATTTGAAGGAAGGACTGCAGGCGCTATGAAAATAAATAAACGATCAACAAATAGAACGGCGAAAGTACAGACCAGTTGCTGACAACCGTTTGTATGTGTTTATTGTCTTCCCGGTACCATGAGCGACCATCTCCCATCCTTAAAGTTTTGTTGACAGGAGCGAAATATTCCAAATACTATGGTAGTTACTCATGAGTAGTGCGTTGGAAAATTACGTCCCCATCAGTTTGGTGGTATGTCAGGAATGCAATGCAAGAGAACGATGGGTTACAATAAGCATTCATTATGAAAGCAATAATCGAGTTTGAAACTGAAGAAACGTCACTTTTAAATCCCTTATTTCCTCCCTTGTTCGATTTAATCGATAAGCGATTGGAAATATCTGACTCAAAGAGGTACGTCAGCATAAATGTCCGAAATACACAGGTGACCTATTCGGAAACTTCAGTCCAAGAGGGGCAAATCAAGAAGCGAATTTCTTGATGTGGTCACACAAAACCTACATCATCAAGGAATCCACGGGACTCCGAGTAAAATTAATAAGATCCGGCTGACACTTGACAACGAGGAGTATTCGCAAACCACCCTACAGGTTCACGGAATGTTGACGGCATCTGTAAAGTTTGCTCACATCTTTATCTTCTGGGATGAGAAAAACACTAATGTACTATCCTCTGTAAGGTGTGTAATCCACTAAATTTGTCCCGGTCATGGAGTAATTTCCTGGGAACATCAGTTCAAGTGGAGCTAACTTTTCCTCAAAGCAAAACTATAAACATAAAAACAGTGAAGCTACGCAATAGTATGTAGCGTGCATATAAAATTAAGGTTGATTCGACTGCACTAAACATCACAGCCGAAAGTAAAAGGAAAAATGACGAAGAATCAACGTGCAAGCCATCCCGTTCTGCCGCCTGATCAACTGAACAAGTAACATGCTGAACAGTGTGCTTCTACATCCTTTTGAGTCCATCTTAAATATGTGACTTGCAAAAGCTTTTAAACGCTATCGTTTGTTTGTTCTTCAGACACAACTCACTTATCGATTGATTGTCTGTTACAGTGTCCGCGATTCTCTTCTGTGCCGACTAGAGCTGGAGATGGCTCAGTGGTTAAGGCGCGAACTTACTTTCACCTTATGGGTCTTCTCTCAAACAGAAGGAAACACGTCTCCAACGCCCACTTCCACCTTCTGGCGACAATATAGAAGGCTAGCTAGTTCGAGAACAAACAGGTGTCGAATAATTCCAAGGCCAAGCGAAGCCAACTGACCACTAGCACTTCAACAGTAAGTCTCTCAATGATCTGGGAACAATTCGCACTCATAAACCTTTGGAACTGCCGCAACTAGGAGAGAATTTCCGTCTGGTTGTGAACCAGTGATGTGGACAGAAGTCAAGTCAAGAAGTATAGTGGTATCTACGAGAATCTGGGTTCCGGGGGAAACTAATCGCCCACTAGACCAGAATACACACAACGAACTGTTCCACAACATTCACCCCAACATCAAAAGAAAATCAGGGAAGTCTTAGTGGGCGAACTGGTAACTGGGAAGTTTCGGCGATTGTATTGAAGACAAACCCACGTCACTCGTAGTGTTTAAATTAAAATAAATCTTCACGGAAAACTTGCATTAAAAAGCGTGGCAGTGCTTCAGACGCAGTGAACACACCCGAGCTACGAATATTTCGACCCTGATAATCAATACATTCCTCCAGAAGTACTGACTTTGAAGGACATCTATTGCCTTTACGTCCAGTTAGCTGACGCTGGGACAAAAAGTACAGCCGAAAGCGATTGACCTTTTCAAGGTCGTACTGGAAGTGTCTGCGTTCTGCGGAAGGACGAATATCCTAGTGCCTGCTAGTGTCATGTGCAGCTACGCGGGTGCACCAAAGGGATTTGCTTCAAGGCGAGTTGGAGGACAGAGTACTACCGTAGGCAGTAGCAGAGACTGGCTTTTAGTCTAGCACGTATCGGCTCATTCTTCTGTGCAGCCGGGTGGAATTTATGGGTTCGGTAAACGTACCCTACTTGCTTTGCAGGTGGCATCGACCGCTTACAATGCACGTTTGTTCAAAAGGTTTATCCTGAAAGACTTTGACCTCGTTATTTTTACTAGAGGCCTAAACACCCATGGAAATTTCTGTCCCGCTTTGAGTGATCAAGCCGTTAGCCGCTCTCAAAATGCGGAAGAATTTGGGACCGGGCCACTTAGATGGCTTCTCTGAATTGTCTGATCCTGTGGGCGCCACTACAATCGTGGGTGAACGAAGAAGTACAGTGGATCAACCGCACAATGATAATGTTTCCTCGGTTTGTGACGTAAAGTTTGCAAGTCTCATTGCTGAAAATGTTGAAGATATCAACAACCGAAAATTAGATTAGATGTCTACAGTGAAGCAAGTTGGTGATTCAGTGTTCGTAAAGATGGCTAAGTCCCCGCATCTACCCTGGTGTTTTACAAACGAAGTAGCAACTGGATTAAGTTCAACCAATGCGAATTACTGCTACGTAAGAACTATGCCAGCCTACCAAGAATATCTCATTTGTAACTCCTAAGTCGGGTGCTACGAAATACTACCGAAAGTTTCATACTTTTCGTAATTTCATACTTTCATACTTTTCATACTTTTAACTCATTTTCCCGAAACCTGGTTAACGTGATACCCACAATATCATAACAGACGAGCGTCGCTGATGGGGCTACCGCTGGACACAAACATGTTTAATTTGGGTAGGTGCCGGCCAGAACTCGAGCAAACCTCATCCTGGTGAACACAATAAATACTCAGTATCATTTTAACAGTGGGCGAAACGTAAGGGGAAATATTGTTTCACTCACTTGAACCATAGAAGTCCACAACAGTCAGACCCAATGGATTCAGGTAATCCGTTGGCACAACACATTGCCCCACAGACTGGCCATCAGCTGAGAAAATTTGCGGAAGCAGGTTTTCCCACTCTGAACAAGAAACAAAGTGCTGGTCAACACACATAAAACAATAGTGGAGGGTATAGTAGTCAGATTTTACCATTTTACAGAAAAGGGAAGGGATTTTCATACCACGAGATAAAACTACGACGGAAATACCCTGGCCATTGACCCGTATCTAGTGATCGATTGTCACGGTAAATGGTTGGCGTCACACCAGCAGACGTTTATGATGGGAATTTGTTCGGCCTGTGGGATAATTTAGTCTAGGACGTGAAGAAGGCCTGTGAAATACGTCACAGGTGAAATGCGGATTGGAGGTCAAAGCATGGGATGAACCAACGTACGCAATGCAATATCTATCGGGTTCGTCGTAATTCCCATTGTCACACAAGGATACATTTTCACTTTGGCAATATATTTGAATATTGGTAACGCGGGTGGGATGACTAGCTTTTGATCAGGTGGTAACTGATATATTCATCGGGCTTGACTAATGGCTTAAAAACGCTTCGTCACCATGCGAGGGGACATCGTCAGCCTGCGCACCTTGTGGTTCGCGTTCCATTAGGTGACACAGAAATGATCTCAATGACAGGATCCGCCAATCAGTATAGTAGCACTAGAGCATTTCAATCGCGGATATGAAGAATTCAATAACTGGAGTCGCTGCTTGACACAAAGCGAATAGTTCTGCCGCATACTCAGAAAAAGGCTGTATAAAACACCTCTATGCAAATGGCCTGTGATATTGGCCTTATTACTCACCCCTCCCACTCGGGGACACCCCGTCCAGCAGATGTTTTGGGATCCTATAAATGTGTTCCCTCAATGAAAAACAATACTGTAGGATATGTCAGAAATCTGACCGACATTCGTACACTTCCTGATGCTCTTGGCAGTTCAGATCAAGAAAAGGGTTTTAAAGACGGGCTATGTTAGTAACACACCTCATCAGATGTAAATGATTTCAATTCTGACCTGAGTTTACACTCACTTTTTAACGAAAGGCTAGTGCTTTAGATACCTTCTCCACAAACACATAAACGAGAACTTTGAACTTTTACATCCCGAATCTATTAATCCGCGAGTGCACCTAATGAGTAAGCTGGCGTTCAGCCACTACCCTGTTTGTTCCCATCAGCAATGTCTCAGTATCCCTAAAACGCAAAAGTCGGCAACATCCAACCGAACAATCGGGAACTAGATCATAGTGACCGAAATATTCGGCTCGCTGTTTTGCCGTTTTGGACCAAAGTGAAAAAGAACTTTTAATGATCTCTTGGTATATAGTTAGATAAGTGATCTGTCCGTTTAGATGACGTGCGTTCAAAGTCAGTTATAGTTCAGAGGTCTGTTCGTTGTCTTGGGTTTGGCAAAAACATGGGCCTTCTTTTGGACATGCAGAATGCTTTACAGCAACTTTCTACCTTTCGCAACTATTCTGGACCACTGATACCCACGTGATTCGAATGCAACTCTGTGCTACCCCACATGGAGCTACCCATATTGCTGCCTATTACTACTTATATAGCGCAGTACCGATGAGTTTGCCATACATAGGTCAGCCTGATGTGTGCACCCTTGTTGACTGGTGCGAATGAGTGTTTAGGTTAACATGAGCTAACTGCGACCATCCACGGAGGTCGCAGGTTCGATACTCCCTGATAGAGTTTCGTGAAATGCGCATTGCTGATGATTCTCAGTAAGGGCGAGACAGCTGTGCAGTGCTCTTCAGCTTTTCAGAACAGACTGGATTCACTTACAGGACGAAATCCTAGTTGAAAAATTCAAAAATCACCTCATATTACCAAAAAGTTCAGTATCACTGAGAAGGAAATGCACCGGTTGATATTGTTAGAGTTAACAAGCTTCTACCAGGTGCTTGAGGAGTCCTCGCGGATGAATAGCAGTTAAATCAAATATGAAGACAATTTATGGTAGTATCGTGTAATAAAACACCGTCTCGTGCCTATCTGCCCCGCGAGTGTCCGCTAGCAGACGTTCGGAGTGTAAAATTATTCAGTGAAGACCCTTATGTCTTAATTTGCAATCCATTTGAAAGTGAATACAATCTACGTATTTTTCATGCCCATTAGATCAATTTTGTACAACGTTCTTATCAGATGGCTGCTGAATTTTCTGTGTCTATTCTAATCCTTACATAGCTGTTCAGGTTCTTTTAACATTCTCGCCGCTTACACTAGGGTGTCGAAGTCGAGTTTCCCGAAGGCTTATAATCAAATGTTTATTCCTTCACTAATTTGAGCGTCATGTCACGCATGCCCCGACAAAAGGATATTTATCACTTACAAATAACAGTACTATCATGCCACATCGACTGTCGCGCGGTGTCACCACCCGGGTCGCCTTTATTGCTGCATACAACAGAGCGGGCCTCCCTTCTTACTCTTTCACGTTTTTCCTCTTCTATCCAACACAACCCCAATTCAAATACTACCTCCGTAGGTCCCAGCAATAGGACTGACCGCACTGTTCGCCATGCATCACAACCCTAAACACTTCAAAGTCTGTTTTCAGACTCCGGAAGCCTGTCCAGTTAACCACTTTTAGTGTCCTCAAAGTGGAGCAACTAAGACAACAGGTGGCTCTTGCTCGTACGCTGGATTCCCTCTGCATTGATGTATGCTGTCTGTCACAAATAAGAATACAAGACGTAAATATTGTGATTGAACTTCCTGCCCCCTCGCTCTCTTCTAGGTTCCGGCTGCGAAACTCTGTTGGGGCAGAAGCCGCTGCAGGCGGATATGCACGTGTGGGTATTGTATTGAGTGACCGAACGGAAGTGTCTCTACTTGATTGGATAACCGTTGATAGTCGTCTCTGTGCGGTTTGTGTGACAACATCTGTGAGGGAATCTAGGGGAAGTGAGGTCCATCGCACCCTGTTTATTGTGTCTGCTTACGCCCCAACTGACTGTAGCTCTGAATCTGACAAAGACAGTTTCTGTGACACTTCAGGTGTTATTTTACAGCGGAATAAAAGCTCCGATATCGTTGTGGTTTCTGGTGACATGAACGCCTAGGTAGCTAGACTAAGCGCTGCTGAGGCCCAATTGGGTGGTCGTCTTGGATTGGACGCGAAACGCACGGACAAAAGACATCGTCTTCTTCAGATGTGTACGGATCACAGACTGGTCCATTGCAGTACCAATTTCCGGAACAGCGGAAATCGCTTGATAACGTGGCGTCCATCAACGAACTAGCCCCGAATCCAAATACAACACATCGCTGTCAGTTATCGGTGGCGAGGGTCGAGCACCGCCTGCCGCTCCTTCTGGAACACCAGCGTGGACTCCGACCATGCACTTGTACGCTGCCGCTTTTCATTGCGCTTTTCCGGTGTACGCAAAACGCCCATATCTCGCTTAGCCATTGAGAAGCTAGTGGACCCAGAAGTCAAACGAAATTATCAGAACCAGCTCCTCGAACGCCTGCCGGACGGTACGATGTCGGATATAAACGGCCACTGGGAAAAGATATCTAAAGCGCTATTCAAAGCCGGAAAGTCTGTTTGCGGTACAATCCAGCCAACCTCATCCAAACATTGGATCTCTGATAAGACTGTGTCCTTGCTGGAGACCCGGCGACAGATCCCTCCTGGCCGCAATCACAACTCCACCCGACGCATCATCCGACGCCAGGTGAAACTGAGTATCCGTGCAGACCGAGAAGCTTGGTGGACCCGAAAGGCCGAAGAAATGGAAGAGGCAAAGAATGCTGGTAATGTCCGCAAGCTGTTCCACTTGATTCGTTCGACTGGTCTTCGGAAGCCCCTTATCAGCGAAATTATCAGGGACCAAAATGGCCCCCTGATATGTTGCAGAGCAGGATGTTTGGACCGCTGGGCATAATACATCGAACAGCAATTTAGCTGGCCACCTGTTACCTCCAATCCAGAATCCTGGCCTTCAACAGAAAGGTGGACCGTGAATACGGAGCCGCCTTCAACCTCAAAAGTGTCCGAGTGTATTTCTCTAGTCAAGCGTCATCGTGCTGCTGGTCCTGACGAACTTCCACCTTCTCTGTTCAAGGATGGCAGTGGGCTTCTCAGCCAGTGCCTGTCTAGCCTATATGTGTTCATCTGAGAGAAAGAGACCGTCCCAAACAACTGAGTGAATCGATAATAGTGCCCATTTTCCAAAAGGATACTCGCAGTGAATGTCGTAACCATAGAGGTGTTAGTTTGACTCCTGTTGTGACAAGGCTTCTGGCGTCACTGATTCTTCATCGTCTAACGGTGGCACGCAAAACCTTGACTCGTGAGAATCAAGCGGGATTTCGACCGGGTAGAGGATGCATCGACCACATTTTCACGTTCCGTCAAGTGTACGAGCAACGCCATATGTACAGATGATTCAAAATCTTGTAATTCCTTGATTTCAAGGGTACGTTCTATTCTGTCGGTCGGTCAGTGCTGTTAGCTACACTTCATCAACAGGGTATGCCGAAGAAATTTGTGAACAATCCGTTTCCTATAATCACATACTTCTGGGCGTGTGAGTGTATGGTGAACTCTCCAAAAGGATTCCTACAAAAAGTGGTGTTAGACAAGGATGTCTACTCTCTCCATCCTTGTTCAACTTAATCATTGATGAAGTAATGATGATAACGCTGGAAGGTCTTCATATCCCTGGTGTTTGAACTGTTGTCGGTGAGGACCTTGTCAATCCGGAGTACGCGGGCGATATCGCCCCTATCTTTGAAGACGAAGGCGCAGCACAAACTCTGTTGAATAGACTGACCACAATCATACCATCTTTCGGCATGCGCCAAGTACCTTCAAAGTGCAAAGTCATGCTTCATAACGTGTAATATCTTAACTTACCCTTTACAATTCAAGGAGAATAACAGGAGGTTGTGGAGATTTTCACCTACCTCGGTAGTTGTATTAGCTACGACCGAAGAGTGTCTGATGAAGTTAGTGTAAGAATCTCAAAGACTCGAATCACGTTTGCAAATCTGCGTCACGTGTGGCGTCAAAAGGCATATAACTGGGTCTTAAAGGTCCCGTGTACCAGGCTACAGTTAGGGCTGTTTTGTTGTATGGTTGCGAGACATGGTCTCTGAGTACTGGTGATTTGAGGCGTCTTCAGGTTTTTGACCACCGATGCCTCAGAAGCGTAGCTGGTGTCGGATGGCATCAACAAATTTCTAATGACGTGATTAGAAAACGGGTACTCCAGGTACTTTAATCGCGGAAAACTTCCAACACCATTAACTGCGGTAGCTCGGTCATGTGCCATACATGCCGAACCACCGTCTACCGAAACGAGCGTGTCGTTCTCCGTGCCTCCTTCAGAATGACGCAAACTGCGATGTGGACAACGCATGACTTGGCAGAAGGGTGTGAAAGAGACTACGAAGAGTTTGGGTGTCGTTGGTGCAGTACGCCTTCCAGGATGGGATCCCCGTGACCCCGTCTGTGCTTGACTGGAAACATTACAAGAAATGGCAACTGAGTGATGTCAGTGACGTTCATGCTGTCAGTTGGTTTTCAGATTGTCTGACTAAGCGCTTGGAGGTGTAAGCACCTCAAAATGCTCGACGTAGGTCAGCACTAGGTCCCCTCCCTCACCCACTCTTTTTTCGTCTCTTCTTTCTAAGGCTTCAAATATAATTAGATATACTTTGTGGCTGTACGGCAGTGAAGCATCAGTGTCAACACTGATGTTGCTCTCGCTGATGGTGATGATGAAGATCACTGTAAGTCATCCAAATAGCATCGGAAATCTTTGATTAGCTAATGAAAGCTACACTGATTTGTGAGCACTTTCTGCGAAGACACATGTATCGTAAGTATCGTACATCGAGTTATAAACACAACCTGGTACTGACTTTGGCCCATTTGGCCGGCACCAGACCAGGCGTTTGCAGTCACTTTGGTTCCGGGATATCCATCGGCTGACTGATTTTACGCGGCCATCTATTTTGTAGCCTGTTGCGAGGCTGAGCCGTTTGCGCGGCCTAGCAATACTTCTTGTTCGTGGTATTGCCAAGGTCTTGTGGATTCAGTGCGGCACCTCGAAGGTCTCTACTGTTACAGGCTACACTTTTCGTCCACTGGCATTGGTACAGCAATCGGGTGCCCCATGACACTTACTCGGGGAGCGACCTAGCTCAACGGTAATGTTTAAATGTTTTAGCAAGTTAAGCCCCGAAACATCCGCGCGACCAGCTATTCGTCCGTAGCTCAGCCCTATCTGGTTTCAAAAAACCCAACTGAACTGTCGACGCTGATACTGTTGCACTCCAGGCAATCAGTAGCTCAGCAACAAATCAAAAACACTGACAACCAATGCTTACGCCATTACGCTAGGCGACGTTTGAAAAAACAAAAATATGCTCACAAATGTAGCGGAAAATTTTCAATGGACTTGGAGAATGTTATACGCGGTTCCTTTTTAAAGTTGCTCACAATTCTTCTTTCAAACCATCCTCCATCACCAGCTACGAAAAGATGATGTGACAAGACTAACTGTGGAAATTCAAGTAGTTAATTAAGGTATGCAGGCCGTAATTTCAACAGATTGCTCAGGAGGTCCGTGTACGCTTGAGCCAAAACTTCAAATAATACGTATATGTACATTGAGTATTGAAGGCCATGTAATATTTCCTTGTACCTCTTTTTCATGACCATACAGCCACTACATGCGTCGACAGTAGCACTTTTATGAAATACAAGCCAGTGAATGGACTTCCAAGGTTTTACAACGTACCAGAAGAAAGTCCTCCGCTTTCACTCTCGTTTCTCTCTATTGAGTTAATATTTCCAAGCTACTGTTAATGATTTGCATTCCTAATTGCATGAGACTAGTTTGAGGCTATATTTTTGTTTTGCTTTTAAAATCCTGAGAATCAGCTACGGTTTAACTGTTGACCACGGAGTTTGATACCGACTTGGTAGAACTTAATTTCAAGCTAGAAGCAAACTACTCATCCTGCCTCGTAAGGATTGTATTGGAATTTTACATTCTATTTTTTAAATCCATCTTTTAGATCCATTTTTTGTATTCTTGCAATCGGAAGTTATTGTGCAATTCAAGGAAAAAATGCGTAGGGCGCCGGAAGTGAATGTTTTCCCCTGTGTGCTCTGCTTCAAAGCTTCTCTCTCAAGCAAAGGCTGCCAAAAACAACCAGTCTATAAACGTCTACGACTGTTGTATCTACCAATAAAGCACTTTCTAGCACACTTACCGGAATATGCACTGCCCTTCTGAGAGAGTTTCCTGACTTCTGGAACCAGATATACAAGGGGTTTCCTGTCCACCGTTGAAAAAGGTAGGTCTAACATGAGGCTCAAATTCGCAAGATCTGTATTTCCAGGATTTTCAATCACAAACGTATGTTCCAACTTCGGACCAATATCCTCGGAGAATACCTTACGCGGACCGTGTGCTTTTAAAAAGAGGAAAGAAAGAAAAAAGAGATGAATGGTGACAGCATCTGGCCTAAACGATCGTTACCGGGTAGAACTTGAGAAAAAGCTCATATTGAATGGGCCTAATGCACTCATAAGTTTGCTGAAAACTATTTGACAGCCCACGGCCAGTTTCGCCCTTCTTGGGGCTCATCATAGACAAGAGATTCATCTGGGATCCAGGTGAGTCTCCCTTTGAAACAAAACTGATACATAAATGAATAGTTTGTTTAAAATAATACTGGAAGCAAAGTATCATTAAAACTCCAGTATTCAACCGTAGTAATGCGAACAGAATAGCGTGTTGATGATCATTATGTTGATGATAATGATAATGATGATGGTGAAGGTGGTGATAACGGGCGTTTGATACTCAACCGTCAAGGGTTATAAAACGCCTAATAATAATCATGTTTTAATGGACTATTCTTTAACCAGTGCACACATTAAGGTAGGTCTAAAGGATAGGAATGAAACAGTGTCCGGATATGGTGAACTGCGAGCAGTCTTCCCCGTGCATACGTGATCCTAATGGAATCCGACTTCAAATATTACCGGCATTCGTTCGACATTCGTTCCCGCGATGTCCTTCAAGATAGTAAGAATCTAAACACTGAACAAATGTTTAATGTCCATACCTCTAGTAAGAACTTCTGGAAGCCCAGACGTTTTCAACATTTAGCGATCTGAAATGTATATCGGTCACACCGCGTCAGCACACATATTACGGTCATGCAACAAGTTTGAAGAACCCTGGTAATAGGTTATAAAGGGTCAGTCTTCACAGCTTAAGCACAGTTCATTGAGATTCCGTTTCCTGAGTCCGACTGATAAGCCTCTAGCAACATGAAACAGTTTGCACAGTCCCCACCACGAATTCCTACTCAGGCAATTTTTGGTCCTCCTAAGACCGTTGAAACACAGATTCCTTCCCTTTACCTCATCTCTCCTTCCGTGATAAATACCACTCGGTGCTCCTGAAAAATTTCTAAATTTGATAATTCAAATGGCCTGCACTCCGTCTTTAGTGCATCTGTATAAACCTGGTCCGATACGGCTGAATTGATGGCCGCATTCCTAAGCGGTCATTGAATGATTTTACATATCAACAATGAATCCATTAGTGTACAGTTTTTAGCCCCTGGTACTTATGAAAGCTCGCCGAATACACAACATAGGCCACCTTACCTTTCAGTGGTATGTAAAGTGTGAAAACCATCCATCAGTTCCCATTGAGGAAACAACTTGCTTTTCCCAAACCTGTTTCTTTTGGGGATAATGCTCATTTCGTAAACTTTATTCACACTGCTTTCAGATTACTTCGAGTGAATATCAAAAAATACCGTGGGCACAATGGATAACTCACCACCAGCAAAGACTGTCGGTTCTTTTCTGTGATCGATTAAGGAAGCTGGCTGTAATCCGAGACCGATCAAAACTCGTGGCTTGTAGACAATTTGGTAATTAACCGAGATTCCGTTGTTACTTAGGTCTGGATCGTCTGTTTCTGAGAGCACACGCATTTGTATACCTGGACGAACGAGCTGACCACCTTCTTGGAGTTTGTTGACCAACTCTTGCGTTGATACAGTTCCCTTACTAAGATAAGCAAAAAATATCCCCACGTCAATCCAGATTGGCTCGTTTGGATGCAGTGAACGTCTCCGTCTGGAGGTAATCAAAACGGCATCTTTCGCCTCAGATACATGAGTCATCCATCCTGCCAATGCTGGTCGAGCAGACTGAGTTGCATCCATTCCGGCTTGAGTTATATTTACTTCTGTTAACTGAAGTTCGACTCCTGCGGGCGGACTGGATGATAGTTTTCCAAATGTTTGAATTTGGATCCGAACTCCAGTGGCTTTTGTTGGCCCCATATTTTCCAGCTTCAAACGCAGGACTGTCCGGCGTTTGCTGAAGTCAATTTGTACTGTACGTGGAGCAGAATCAAAGTGAACCAATGTGTCATCGATATGGCTCAAGTGCAAATCAGAGCTGCAGCCTGATGGTGACCCAGGGCACACAGGCGCATTTAGGACAAGGTTTGCTTGACACTCTGACCAGTCGACCAAGGGTTGCTCGGTCTTATGGCACAGCTGCTCTTCGGAGCGAAACGAAGCGCATTCTTCCGTACGCACAAACGAGCGATAGGCTATGCGAAGTGGGACGATATTCAAATCTATTGACTGTGCTTCATAGCGCGCCCGAAGACGTGCTAAAATCTGCATCTGTCCTTGTCTAATTCGGACAGGCTTTGGCTCACCAACTACTTCAAAACGTGGTCTATCTGGATCCAAACTATAGGGTGACGGTGATTGGAAAAAGTCATCGAATCGATCTCTTCGATGTGAACCATTTTTCTCGCTTTCCATATACCTATCATTCCAAAGCACATCTGGATTGATTTGGTGCACACGAATAGTTGGGCTTGTTAGACCATCCGGAATAGGGAGCAGCTCATTTGAGTACATATCATTGAGCGATACAAGAATCTTGACCTTTATCTCTGTACCCTTTCTCAATTCTTTACTTCTGTCCTCCGCTGCAACGGAGATTTTACAGTGAGCTCTTACATGTTTGGGCATGGTAAAGATGTAGGGAACCGATGTTGTGTTTTTGTTCTCTTCTCCTAGCGCAGTGACAATCAATTCTGGCCAACCGTCGCGATCTATATCCACACCACGCGCCACTGCGATTCCGAAACCATCGCCTGGCTTTTTGTCCGGTGCTTCGAGGACCTGTGAGAAAGTGTATCAAGATAGATGAAAGTCGCTCAGTGGGTCAACAGATGAATTCCTTGTTTAAAGGAAAATCGTATGTGGAGTTAACCAGTCTACATGGCTTGCAAAGAACCGCTCCCGTAAAAACTGTATCAGGCACAAGAAAAGTGTGCGAACATTTGAACACAGTATATTTTCAGCGATTTCTTTCCAAACAGAAATCCTACTCTCGGAGTGAACGAAAATCTTTGTCCAGTTTGTTTGTCCAACGGAAGCTGTCTGTAAGTGAACGCTCCATATCTAAGACAATGAAACCATACCCGGTAAACACCAGACATAAATCGGACTTCATACAAATCCCGTGCAACATATCGCGCGCACAACTTTACACTATACAGTTATGCTGTAATGCATAATCCAGCTGACAAGTGAACTGGAGTTGAGCAAAGTGCGTAATTAAGAGGCACACAACTCTCATAAGGATCGCCTTCTTCACCTACTGAACATGTGTTTGCTTCTGACCGGTTTCTTCTTTGGTTGTCGTAGTGCAAATCGAGCTATGAGATACCTCGTTCTCCTGATACCTCCTCGTTATGTCATCAAGGAAGGAAAGGTACAGTAGTTCTGAAGCTCTTTGAAAGATGGAACCTTAAGCAAGCAGACTTTCTGCAGAAATGGCAGCAGATAGAGAGGTCTACTTGTTATCAGAAGCAGAACCTGCTGGATACATGCTCCGATTACAGTCCGGGCTACGTTAACGTACCCTCAATGTCTATCAGTTGCTGGTCGCGTGAACGCACTGAAAATAACTCCACGTATGGTGACGAAGCTTCTTCAAGCCAGTCACAAAGATCAATGGACAGACCAACAGCCTTTTGATCAACACCCAATACACTAAATCCGAGTTACCAGTATTTCGGCACTCCTTCTCTTCATGTCTGATTGCGAATTCCCTGGCACCAGCCTACATGATTTACGGTTGTGAGATAACGGTTATTCTGAGAGACCACCGGGGAAAATAATTTTGTATCGCGCGCAGCTGGTTAACCGCACCCCTGATCTCATTTCCAAAAACGAGGAGTGCATGTCTCGTGTGTCTTTGAAGACAGCTGCCGAATCTGTATTACCCGAGGACCAAAACTCCGATGGACAGATTAGTTCGGTCCACAGGTACATTGCTACACTTGAGAGACATATGTGGTTTTATCTTGCTAGATGACATAAGTCCGAAGCTTTGCCACATGTTCCGATGAAGTTTAAAGTCAGTCGTTGTGCTTCGTATTACCATTCAACCTAAACACAGTTGACTGCTTAACATTGCGGTCAAGCCTGACGATGTTTTCGTCGGTTGGTGGTGTGCAAATGAATGTAGCCGATGGCCGGAGATTCCTAATACGGAACTCTATTGAACATCGTACTTCAGGAGGCCAAAATGACGATGCCAGAATGGTCCCCCACAAAACCTAGTCGTTACAGGACATAACTAGCCAAGGTGTCGTTGTCGCATAACATTGTTGTGTATCCATGCCATCTTGTGAGAATTTTCGTAAGGCCGTGGGCGAAATACCGGTTGCCGAGGCAACAAAATTCCCTTGTGTGAACGGCTAAACGAACCGTTGTTCCACCTGTGGCATGATGGCAGAGGTGCTCCGTGCCCTTCCAATATCACGATTCACCACAAGGCGGTTCCATCTAAGTCCGGTGAGATAGACTTTCGATCCACCAGATCTGCACTAGGATTGCCTGTACTAGTCTGAGAAGAACAAACAGTGGCTGGTGCACAAACAAGGGAGGACTTGCAACGCAGGTTGCTTATTTGTCACCATGTGTCACTGCTATCATGATAAGCCCCATGTAAACTAAAGCCAGCTGTCGATTTTTTTCCCACAAAAAATGAGAAGGTGTGGTATGTGGTTGGTAGACGTGCATGAGCAATGAAACGGCTTCACGCAAAAGAACGTTTGTCTTTAAGGTTCTCTTTACCATGAACGGCCGGGTATGTTGGTAAGAATGTTTTAAGGTAAACACTGCGAAGAGGAAACACCCAGTGATAATAATGTTACAAGCGTGCTCTATGAGTTACTTTGTAGCAGACGCTCCGGGATGTAGCGAGATTTAATGACTGGTTTTGAAAACCTTTCACTAGGACAGTACCAGAAGTTGGGGACCTCACAAGTACCCAATTCGTGGATCACACTGAGTCAAGCTGGTATCTAAAATACGGATAGTGTTATCATCTTTCCTTCTAAGGTATGGGTTGACTGTTGGTGAAAAACGGCGTTTATCCATAATTCAACATCTCAATCACTGTGGCCGACCTTCTTCAGGAACAAGACAAGCTGAACTTCAAGGTACAGAAGAAGCGGGGGTTGACCGGTACCTACCGGTATACAATCAACCTTCAAGAGACTGCTTGTGTTTCATCAATGTACAACAGTCATGTCTGTGTGGGTTGAAGTGGAGAAGTCTGTCACGCTATTGGTTGGCGTTCATAAACGCTGACCACAAAAAACGTATGGCCGAATATCGAGACAGAGTGACTACACAGGGGTAGGAACAGGTCAGACTCACTTTCTCCTACCTGTTTTTTATTCTGATGACTTCACTGCTGATGAAGGTCATCCACGGTGGTCGCAATGTTAAGTTATAAAAACCCGCTCTTATCATTGCGGTTTTTTCACCGATAATCAACTCAAACACAGCACTCAGTCTAATCGATCTCGTTCGCACTCGATATGTTCAATGTATTTCACCAAAAGAATCTTGTAGATGTTTGTCTATGATCAACTGAAGTAAGCGTGACCGCAATGGACGTGATGAGATTTGTTTTTCTGCGTGTTCTGTCGGTAAAGTTGTGCGACCGAAAGAAATGCAGGATGGGACAACTGATAAAAGTACAGCAGCGAAAAACGACTCTAGCACAACCGCGTCCTCACTCTTTGTTGAACCTAGCATTTGAATGAATGTCTCCAAAACAGCTTCTTAAGTGATTTCTTAACTTATACACCTTTTATCCTTTTGAAAATACCTTATGGTGCTCAAGTGTTATACTATTTAGTAGACAAAAATACTCACGAACAAACACATTGGAATCCGACTGTAGATTTCCTCGGTTAGCACTTTACGAATGAGCGTATGAAGATGCCGAAATGGCTCAGTGGTTAGAGCCAGAATTTACTGACCGGAAGATCCATGGTTCGAAAACGACCTCTGCATCTCGACTTCTGTTTAGGCTTGGGAAACCTGGCAGTATCCCAGCCCTCGTGATTCCTTCGGGTGGCATAGTAGCTAGGCACTGAAAGGGTGTTACAGCTCAACGGTTTCTTTCTTATGGGGATGTCCTTGAAATTCACACTCTGTATTTTTGGCGAAAGATTTATTCCTCCTACTGAGACATCCACCAATAGGCATGGTAAGCTGGTTGGACCAGAGGTCAGGACTGATTTCATGTTTGTATGCTCCCTTGACAAACTCAGTAGTATAAAAACAGTGAACTAACCATTTTTACGCGTCTGACGCAACCGCCTGTGAAAGTTATTACAGTGTTTGCATGCAGTGTCGAGTAGAGAAGCGTCGTTTAACGCATTTTTCAGATAGGTCATAATGATATGAACGAGTGGACAAACTGTAGATCCGCAATAAAAATGGCTGAAATAGTTCAATCAGGTGAAAAACGCTTGAAACCGATTGAGTAATCATTGTTTTCGGATTGTTACCGATTGTTACCAAACTTTTACGAAAAGAATGAAATAGTTCATCACAAAGAACACTTCGTTTCCTGGGTTAAGACTTATGCGGGAACGACAAACGAGAGATGCCGACAATGGTAGGTTACTGGACAGGCTGACGACGATTAGAGATCCGGCTGGAGAAAGCTGCAAACAGTCACGTGACTCATTTGATTCACAACAGAGACCCTGTTAGTAAATACGGTACGACTATTTGCATCCACTTATCGTGAGACGCAATTCCGAGTGATCTGAACTTGCAAGATGTCATGCTCCACTTGAGTCAGAAGAACAGAGGACCCTCATATAAAAAAGCAGTCCGTTTAGGTTATTTCTGACCACGTATCAGCTGTTCCAGGCGAGACGAACTTGTTCGTTGATAAGATTTGTAGCACCGAAACAAACAGAGTTTGTGGAGTAGATGCCAAAAAATGCATTTGTTCTGAGGAAAAACCAGAGTAGGGTGGATTTCACTATTCAGAATTCTTGAGCATGCTATCAGAAAGCTTAGGTCTTCACTACCATGAAACAACTTCCGGCGACCTTTATATAGGATCAAATTGAACGAACGAGTAAAAACAAAGGCATTCAGCCTACATTTGGGATGGAGACACTAAAGACGTTCATTCGTGAGGCAAAGGCACACCAACTGGGGATTCTTGAAATCAGCCAGCCTATTTAAGTCAGGAGCAGTGGAATGTAACTTTTGAAAGTTTGAGTAGCTGGTATAATTCAGTGGCTAGATGATGCTAGGTTATGTTAGATGTTCATTTCAGTCAATTTCTCGTGTAATACACTGGTTAAAACGAGTCAAAACTGTCACAAGAGCACAAAATTCGTGATAAATATTTCTCCATTAAAAATCTACTATAACGGAAGTGTTTATGCTTTTTATTAACCGTTCTTTGTTCTGTTCTTTGTTAGACCTCATTCGAACAGAAAATCAACTACATCCGTAGTAGAGTGGTATAAGTGGAGACTGAGTACTTTGAGGGGGAGAGACGAAATAAATCAATTGAATGCGAAAACGACCGAGTCAAACTCTAAGTCGAATAATACGCAAAATATAATCAGTAACTTCACTTACGACGATACAGCTCACTGACCGGATGCTTCACCTAGTCTGGATTTCGTGGAGCAATTAATGTCACTTTTCATACAAGGTTTAAACCGCCGGATTTGGATAACCATTCACAATTACAGTTGACCGTCACATTAAAATTTAACTGCACGTCACAGACCGGAAGTCAGAGAAGATCTGATTCCTCAGATCACTGCTCAGTTTCTGTGCATGAACGGTGAAAATATGATCAACTGGATAGGGTTCTAATCGTGAAGCAACAAAACAAAATGAGCGGCATGCACGAAAAATGTCGTTGGAGCAGAAAACGACCTGTAGTAGACTGATGCACCTGGACCATCTTTCCTCCAAAAAGAAATGACTGGACTACAGTGTCTATGAGAGTCCACCCAAAAGAAACAGTTTAGTGTGACAACCCAGCCGAGGGGGTAACTCAGGATAGGCAAAGGACTCTAGTTCGCCTTGATAGTATCTTTCGCAAGCTTTCTGTACTGCAAAAACTACTGTAATGTCAGGTGAAAGGAGTGAGCAAGTCGGGATTTTTACTTTTAAGTTCATCAGATTAGTTAGTCTCTCAAAGTGACACATTATCACGAAACACTGATATGTTTTGAAGGACTGACAACGAATCGGGTGGCCTGGAGGGTAGGCCAGTGGACTACCCTTCCAAATATACGGATATGGTCCAGGTTGATTCTTCTTGACTTCCAGTCCCGGTCTTGATAACCTAGACATACATAAATTATTAAAACACATCTTTCGAGTGCACCAAACCAAATATCCACCTTCATTAATGCGAGATGCATTATCCAACAGCACAGAACTTCTTTTCGACAGCTCAGGATAGCTCAAAAAATAATTACGGGAAGGTGAGTGGTTGGAACCCAATACCGGCTTTTTGATTGTTCCTGTCTAGGCTTGGGTTGCCTGAAAGTATATCAGCTCTCGTGCTTCTTTCAAGTTCCACAGCAGCCGTGCAATGAAAGAATGTCATGAATGAGCCATTGTTATTTTTTTCTTTTCATGGTGACCTCGGAGCATCCCAGAAGATTTGGTCGCATAACAGAGATGATTGTGCTTCAGGGAGACCATTTTTTAATAAACCAAACGATAAGTTTTCCCTCACTGGGACGGTGAAACATTTAAATGAGTTTGGCAAGCACCAGGAAGTGATCCATTGGTTTCCCACGATTATTGATTATTCGTGTCATACCAGAGTGAGATGCAGGTAGATCAAACAAAACTGAGTTAAGGTTAACAAATTCGTTGAACCACGATGACGGTAGCTGATTAGTGACACACAGTGAACCTGTGCGTATTAGCCAGGTTGACGGCGAGCAGATTATAGGTTGCTTGGGTACAGATAAGTCTGGCCTTTTGCGGACGGTCGCTAGGTTGAGAGGTTACAGTGAATACTGTGCCAAATTTTCGTCCAGTTTCTTAGATTCACTAGGTATGCTACAACAAAGCCTGTCCGGTACTTGCCTCTGATCAACCAATAGGAGACATGTTAGTGCACACTATAATAAGGAACCCGGCACTTGCCAAAGGAACGAACAGACTGGCACACACAGTTGGATGTACCTTGTCACAAAACTTTGTCTTCCTCCATTTCCACTGAAGGTATATGAAGCTCAGGCATTGCTGAGTAGCAGCCAAATGTGTTGAAACTCATACTATTTAATAAGTCAGTGGCTATTCCAGCCATGATGACAAACGAAGTTTTCGTTTTGAGTGTACCTAGGTTCTTCCAAGAAACCATTTCGAAGAGTCCATATTTTGCTCAGTGCTAAAGTTGCGTTCGAATTCCCTTGGAGATTTTCCTAATATGCAGATATTTGATGCTGTGTTACACCCCGAGCGTCCGAAAGTTTCTCCCCTATTATTCACGTACAACGCAACTTATGAGGTGTTTGTGCTGGCCTTTCAGTCCAAAAATATTTTGGTGATTTGACTGGTTTACCCTGATCTTCTAAGAACCTGTTGGATGCTTTTCTGAACGAATTCTTCATTCACTTGACAGTTGTCAATCCAGCAATGAGATATATTTCGGCTGGACACCAGCAACTCGCGGAATATATATATATATACTCGCACTGTGGGTTGCTATAGATAAAGTGATTTCATTTATTCCCATTAGTATCCATGGGACGACATTCCATTAAATGTCACACCCGGTACCAAATGTTCTAAAGGCTGAATATTCGATGTGCATTCATCAGTTGTGTAAATATAACCCGTCTGATTCATTTTCCAGTTTTCGATACGTCCCCATTAGGTTGATTCGAAGAAACTATGCAGAAGAAAAGCACCCACGCACCCATATGCTGCTAATCAAGCAAGCCAAATCGCATTAATGTATACAAAAGCACTTCATGTTACATGACGTCCAAGGTGAAAATGTCGGTCTATCTTACATGGGCCGCACCCTAGTCTGGACAAATAAACAAACTTGCTCATTGCATGGACGGGCATAAAGTGTATGTTATTGCATGTCAGGCTAGGAAAACGTTCGTACATATCACAATGCAAACTTTGTGTGTACAGGTTATATTTGTCGAGGATGAATAACGGTCAGTGTGAGTCACTCATACCGAGACAAACAGTCAAGAGATAGGCAGTTGCGCTCGCGGTCAGATAAGATCGCGGGAAATAACAAATGACAGGAATAACTTCACACAAGCTGGTTTCTGGTAATGAGGTCTGGGATTCCAGACCAACTGGTCACCGGTAAGATAAACATTGAAAATGACTTGGTGACACTCTCTTCCTCCAGTCTCTCCATCCCAGTCCCGATGATTCCTGTCCGTATGAAAAAAAGATATCAAAAATCTTCTGACTTGGGCTGGTTGATGTTGCTGTGCAATGCTCAAGGGTGGTGAAGTTCTCTTTGGTCAGTACGCCATAGGTGGTCGTCTACTAATGTGATTTAATGAAGACTGTTTTGTAGCCCATCTACTACAAACGAAATCTACATGGCTTCAGACTGAATGCCGTTAAAGGGAAGATTACCCATGTGTGTGTGATAAAGGTTAGGAAGGCACCAAGAATACACTGATAACATTTGTTTCTGTGCATGCTACACCCAAGTTATGGTACTTTCTCTCTTTAACGACCCTCCCTGCAGCAAGTCGCAATGTAAAACTGCTATATTATTATGCAGTGAATCTTCAAGGAAGTAGTCCTTTCACTCCTTCCAAAAAGCAACTAGTTTACAAGTACATCTCAGTACGCTTGTTCTTCGAGATCATTATAAACAGGTAGTACAATGTATAGTCTTTGTTATCATCGGACTACAACAGAAGTATCAATCTGAACTTATGCATTTTCATGTGATGCTTCGTGACTGTTCTATGATGTGAGGACGGCCTGATATATTATTCTCCTGGGGTTAAGCTACTGCTTCGTGGTCCTGAGAATTTTGTACACTTCTTTTGAGAAGTCGGACTGTTTATTACGGTTTCTGTGACAGAAGCAATATTTTATTCATCCTAAGGCACAAACGAGACTTCGGATCAAGTTAAACCACGTCAAGTACTAAACAGCTTCATGCACCGAGAAGGTGAATTTTGGACATTATAAACCGTGTGTATTGAACACATAGTTGCGCTGTCTTCAATCAATCAATAATTTGGACGTGTAAGTAACACATGGGGGTTGTTTTATTCAGTCGTCTTGGGAGAAAACAACTGTATCTATAAAGCGAGCTGGCCCCGCCGTTGTAATTTCAAGGCCTTACATAGGAAAAGATTCTCACAATGGTTCACACGTCAAAAGTGAGTAGCAGTCACTCTTTATAGAATGGTAAGAGGTTTAGCTGACGAGTATAGGCAAATTCTAAGGATGGATAAACGTGAATCTCAAGTTAAAACATGTCAGTATGCAGCATCAAAAATGCCAAATTTGTAAAACACCAATTATATTATGCCGTCTCGCAAGAGGTTTTGGTTCAAAACCCATATCGGGGGGAAGAAGACAGAGTATTAGGTGAGAAACCCTTCGCAAATAATGGACCACTTAACGTCACACCACACTTTGATACAGCACAAATGTAGGAGGTTAGATGAATTGCTACATCAAGTTAATCAATAAGTGAACATTACCTGGAGTGCTACTGGAGCCAGTTTGCACTCTGAGGTCACACGATGAACGTACACCCTGCCGTTAACGGAATTCTGATGTGAATCTCCTCGCATTCCAGGAGCACCAATTGCGATGTCTTCAATCCCATCACCATCAACATCCCCCAAGCGTGCCAAAGAATATCCAAAAAAGCTGTGACCTTCCGGACCATCCAAATTAGGGGCGGATATCTCTTGTTCAATACGTCCCAGGTCTGGACATACAATGTAGACACGTCCAGTGTTCGGACCCTTAACCGAGTGGTAACTGAAAGGGGCACCCACTACAACTGCATAATCCGCTCTGCTCTCATTTCTAAGCAACGGTACCCAAAGTGTCTCCAAAGCTTGTCCAAATCCAGAGAAGTTAGTTATATCACTGGTCTTTGGCCTAATTCGAAAGACCACATCACTGGATCGAAATCCATTATGTCGATAAGCCGTAATGCTGGACCCAGCCTTACCCGACGGAGAACTAACTAGCGCCAGGTACTCTCTAGTTGACTGCACAGGATTCGCCTCTTCAGAACCTGGACCCGTATTATTATTGCTAGATCTAAATGCCTCTTCCTGAGGGGGTGTCCATACCACCTGGGTTCCGAAATTAACTTCTTCCGACTGAAGCATGTCAATGGACTGTTTTCCGCCCTCGGTTCTTCCCTGAAGTCCATGTAGGGCATTGTTAATTAGCTGTGCCTCGCCAAACGGCTGGCTAAACGGTAGACCAACCAACAGTTTGGTTTCAGGGAAACGTCCATTCTGATTGGCACCCACTTCAAGCAGGTCCACCGAGAACCCTCCACCACATGGATTCGAACGATCAACGCTGCTACAGAATGAACGGAAGCTGGTTGGCTCACCGTTGGCCGTTTTGGCCCACCGCCCATCTTGACGTAGTCGGATGCGACATCCTCCTCCCGGATGCTTCATGTCATCCCTCCATAAGGGGTCACAGTATACAAGTGCAGAGCCGCTTCCAGTGTATCTTAGTTCCAGACTACGTAGGGACATACCAAGTAATCCAGCTTTGTTATCGCTGGTCGACACCCTGCTCACTTCAATAGGATGGCAGTCATCCAATTTGAAGCCCGCAGGGTTGTTCTTTTGGGCGGATAATGTGCAAGCAACCACAGCTACGGCGTCCTTCGTCATTGAAGTCAAATTCGCCTGTCGATTTGGGACGGAACCGCCGAGAGCAATCCAAGTGATGGACATATTGTTGTCCAGTGATTCTCGAAACCCGGTTACACTCACCCACTGAAAGCCATGTGCTTTAGCGTCACCAAGTTCATGATTGATGGAGTCGGTTAACTTCCGTTCAAATGTAGAGTCTATAAAATGTTGGTAAACTATGCTGTCCGTAGAAACATTGTGGATGGGATACCAAGAGGTGTTTATTAAACCGGGGAGAATTATAAGCAACTGACAGAACAGGTATAGGAGCCGAGACATGAAGCGTCATACACATAGAAACGGACCTGTGCAAAACTGACATGCGGTCAATTAAAGCATGATGTTAATGGATACGTGTGATTGATAAACCAATAAAAGTACCGGCACTCAGTGTCCAATCGTACAGAACCTACGATTTATCTCAAATTCGACGCCCTTCAAACGTTTTCATCACAGTATGATAAAAAAACACTTGGCAGAATGTGAAGAGGTGTGAAGAGGTCCTCTGTTTGGATGTGATAGTGCGGGTGCGTTCAGCGTGTGCTGGTGGAGTAGTGCTCGCCTAGTACGTCAGATGTCTTAGGTTCTAATTAGGATACGGTTAAAAGTATGTACTGCTGATGAGCTTTAATAATGGTGCAACTCTAGACCAGTGCTAACAAGTTAAACAGAGTGCAATCAAGTCTACCACACATCGGACTTGATTGACGAAACAAAATGTACAACTTTTAAGAACCTGCAACATTATGATCTGCGCCTTTCCGGTAATGTTATAAGCAATGTAATTGTGTCCAGAGTCTCGCTGCGAAATGTAACTACAGAAATGCTCCGACACACGTTTGGACGAGATCACTTCGAGAAGAAAGTCTGATTTCGCATTGC
This sequence comes from Opisthorchis felineus, assembly GCA_004794785.1. Classification (NCBI taxonomy): domain Eukaryota; kingdom Metazoa; phylum Platyhelminthes; class Trematoda; order Opisthorchiida; family Opisthorchiidae; genus Opisthorchis; species Opisthorchis felineus. Next base: position 358,928 of record SJOL01007988.1, on the reverse strand, counting down.
AGTACGCTGCTGTCGATCTAAATTGTGAAGGACAAGTGATCTAACGTAGATAATTCAGTTGAGGGCCATTCGACCAATGAGGATGACGATCGTCGGTTGTAAGTAAATCCACACCATTTGTTCAGCTGCAGTGCCCTATCGGTGCCTAAATGCTATACCACCTGAAGGAAGCGCGAGGGCTAAGATAATGTCAGGATGCCCGCGCCTAAACAGGAGCAGTCTAGATGCAAAGGTTGGGTTCGTATGACGGATCTTCTGATCAGTAAGTCCGCTCCTTAAACTCCGAGCTATCTCGAGCAGAACCAACACCATAGAAGAACATTATGAATTCTCAGCACGTCGGGCTGTGTTTCTTTAAGGGGTAGTAGAATAACTAATTTAATTGAGAGGTAACAAACGTCAGAAAAGTTCTAAACCTATCCTATTCCGGGTAGGCAAAGCAGTAAGTATGTTGTACAGGTTCTAAATACTAATAATAGGAAGTGAAAGCATTCGGTGGATTGTTAGCAACTTTCCCAAAGTAATGACAACTACCGCTCATCCTTCCTTCCTTCGTATACCACTTAATTACTGAATTATTTTCTAGTAACCTACATCAGTGAGTAAAGAATCTATGAACCTCGGGATGTTAGTGCATGAAACCATGTGTTTGCCGTTAAAAAATGAGGTATGCGAATGACGGGAAAACCGCTAATATTTTATTGCATCGTCTGTCATTAATAGTTATTGGGACACTTTCACGCGATTTTGAGTCACGTCTACTACTACTAAACCTTTGGATGTATTTTCGCTACCAAAATAATCGTTCATCTGTAGTACCCATTCGGTACCTATCTGCCATGCCACTCAAAGGAACCACGAAGGCTGAGATACTGTCAGGTTGCCCGAGTCTAGACAGGAGCAGTCGAGATGCTGGGGTTGGGCTCGAACCACGGACCTTCTGATCAGTAAGTTTGCGCCTTAACCGGTGAGCCGTTTCGAGCTCTAACTTCCAACAAATTTGTTCGAATAAATTCGGTCAGTTTGTCAATAATGACTCTCCGCCTTGTATCTCAACCAGTTCAGTATGAGAGCGGTGTATACTTGCCACGGTCTGTGAAGTGGTAAGTCTTCGACGTCTTTCACCGAACGATGTTCACGCTTGTTTGTTCAGGCCTGTGACTGAGCACGTCGCCTTGATTCTGTCTTTCAAACATCACTAGAATTCACTAGAATTTTGTCCGGGTATTATTTCCGTACTCCATTTAGATGGGAATCGTAACCGTATGTGCCAAGAATATGCTTACTATCGGCGTTTGATCGGGTGGCCGTTGACCTGTTTACCGAGCTTGGCAATTAGCTTGCAAACGCCTCATCACCATCGAGGTGACATTACCAGTGCGCGCAATGATGAGCGCCATATGCTTCCAAAACGTCAGTTGCCCCTTTTTGGAGACAAGATCACTCTTTTAAACCAGCCGAAAGGGTGCTGATCACTGGAGATTGATAGGCCAGGAAATGTGTTTCATGTCTTATCCAAAGAAGGACTTGATAAAATTAGTGAAATACAACTATCACCACATAAATCACGGAACATGGTTACCCACACTAACAGACAAATACTTTTAACCGACAGTTAACACGGATTAGTCGGAAGAGAACTTGGTCTCTCAGGCTGCCTTAAAACCTGAACAGTTTGATAATCAACCCACTCGTCCTGAACAGGCTTTTGGTCAAAAACGAAACACAGCCCAACAATAAATCCACCGTTTGTTTACGGAACCTTTCGTAACGATAACTTATCGGCCAATCTCAAACGTTGTTCCACCAATAGCCGATTTCTCTGTTTCATAATAATAGCTTTTCAAGAACATCCGACTAATCTAACGGGCGAGTGAATAACCAAACACAATTATTTTGGGTAAGTTTAGAAAACAGTCTGTAGCACAAACGTCTATGATAAATCGACCCCACCCTGTCCGGTCGTGTTCGAATGGTCATCTAATAGCACGGCTGCCCTTTTTTGGGGATAAGGGTTAGACTGCCCTTAGCCGGCTGTCTTATCTGCCGTGACGTGTGAAAGACTTTTTTCACCTCTCTCTTTGAAACCTGAAAGCAAATTTCACGAAAACTGCCCTCAGTTTCTGGGCAGATACCAACGGTAGCGGTAATACATTCCTCGCAATGAATCTGCGCACGTTGGAAAAGCGTACATGTAGACATTTAATTGCCTCCTCAATCCTACTGGAACTAATGACTAAGCTGCTGTTTGCCTCCACTAGAGCAACTGACTGAAATATTAGTCAGCTGAAGTGGAGTCTACCGGTGACTGCCATTAGACAGTGGGTACACACGTATGCGTGATTACTGTCGTAAGCATAATTGCCATCCTGTCTGAAAATGTGCGTCGATATGTGGCCCATTTGGCAGATGTCAGCACGCCACTTTGTCGATTGTTTGCGTGATCTTGAACGCGGCATGCACTCTGAGCTGAATGCATCCGAGGAAGATCGGTGGGTGGATGCGCGTGGGTTAGACAATGTAAACAGTCTATTATTCTAGCGGTTTCAGACTGAACCAGGCCACTGAACTACTGAACACTGCTTGAAGCTCAGAGGACAAAATTCCATGGCTTGTTGATGAACTAATTACTATAGATGTTCTACCTTTTAATTCTTCCACGTTTACTCTCGTTAGCTTTCTCTGTAAGCAGCGACCATAGTGATATATTTGAAGTAGGAGTTGGAGGTGTTAGGCGATGAGTGTAGCACCCTTTCGGTGCCTAACCGTCACCGGAAGGAAGCACGAGGGCTGAGATACTGCTAGGTTGCCCAAGCCTAGACAAGAGCAGTTGAAATGCGAAGGTCGTATTCGAGCTACGAACGTTCCGGTCAGTGGGTTCGCGCTTTAACCACTGAGCTATCTCGAGCTCAGTCGGTTGGGGAAGAGTTGCCTGTAAGTAAATCAAACCGGGATCAGATAAAATCCACTGCAGCTTAGTCACCTAGTTAGCTGTAGTGTGACTTCTATTGAAAGAGTTAAGGTAGTCCCTAGAATAAGAAGACATTTGGCCAGGAGGTAGTTATTCTAGAAAAGCTGTCATACCCAGGAACCAACTAGGATTTTGTGGCTCTTTATTTGAAAGTAGTTTGCAATACCATTCAGAGAGTCATAGCGCGCGAGGAACTACTTCAGAGGCCACTGAAAATGGCGCATCAACAAGCACTTCCCACATGGAAGTCTAGCAAAAGTTCCAGAAGATTGACCGCGGCTTCAAAAATTAGGGAGATTCATGGTCAGTATTGTGAGCGTGTTATGTAGATTGCTCCAAAGAAACCAAAAACGTAGTTTTGATATCGGAAGGAGAGGCACGGTCTAACATCTACAAATTAGGTCTGCTTACTACAAGTGTCCACTGTGTAATTTATATTCTTATGTGCGGAGGGCGAAGGGGCGTACCACAAAATGGATTTCGCAAAACTATCCCCATAATACTAGTCAACTATGACCAAAAATCTGAATCTAATGCCGATGGCAACGTGGTGTACTATGCTTCTTTACCTCGTGAGACGTTGCAGAAGAAGCTTAGGGCAGACAGTAGAGATAAACTGTCCAAAATGTTGAGTACCTCTGTTGTGGTGTAAAAGCATGGAGGATGAACAACTTACGCCTCTCGTAGTAGGCAAATGCAAATCCCCAAGGTTTTTCAAGGGTGTTGAGTCAAAACAAACGCAAGCCTTCACGATGTGCTTAAATGATGACTTCTTTGTTCCAGAGTTGATTACGGGATATAAAGATGAGGAAGATTATTCGAAAAGACGAATGCTCATAGTAGGTAACAGTGTTGATTCGCCGAGCTTGGTGTTCTTTCGCACTGATTGCAAGTCACGGTAGCATACGTCGTTATCCAGCCGATGGTCCTATTCTACAGTCGACCACACAGAAAACAAGGTTGAAGAGGAGTTGTTGTGCCGCTACGGGAAACACAGATAACCCGATAAGCCCAGAATGCAGTTGATACTGATATATCGGTAAACGCCTTCTGAACAAGGGGATTTATGTCGCGTCAGAACAGCGTTCGTAAAAACCATCAAGAAACATAAAATTTCTTAGAATGTGTTGAAATCAATGATATTTTACTACATGAGATGAATTGGATTGGCAAAGACCTAAGCGAACTGAGTTCGAATAGAATAACCGGATTTTGCCTGTCTTTCTGGATCGATCGGAGAAGACGATCACCAATGTTTCGCGTCTTCGTTTGACGAAGTCGAAGAGGATGAAAACGACTAGGAAGACATAACGACTGGTAAGGTGACCAGAACCCTTAGCTCTTTAAAACGCTTTGCGCTTAAGCGTAGTTTGGTAGTTGAAAGGCTGACAGAGTGCCCCGTTGAACTTGATTCCGTTTTAGGTACCCGTATCCACCAGTTGGAAGGAGCAAGGTAGCTTAAGATCTATGACATTTTTGAAGAATAAATGATTGCACTGAATGAATATTTTATTAAATGTTTTCAGAAAGAAGGTTGGTTTGTTCATTGAGTTCGCCACATTTACGGTGGTGTACGTGTGTTCCTTGATGCCGTTTATACTTGCACTATTATCTCAGCACCTGGACCCACACTGTAACGACCACTAAAGTGAATTTCTTGACAGTAAACCAAATGGGGTGTATGGAATGGTCCTAGATGACCGTGACCTATGATGAAGAACTAGTAAGGACGCTTTAAAGCAAATGGACTAGTCCTGCCAGTCGCTCTAAGTGCCTAGAGCGCTCTTGTGGTGGTGTGCGGTAACGCTCAAGCCCGATGCCACCTATTAACGTGCGTCTAATTGATTCCTCCGAGACATATCCACCTGCGCAACTTTAGGCGGGCCACAGCTTTAGTCGTTTATGTGTCCAGTTCGAGTCAGTTACATCATACTTAAATGTTACACAACACGTGAAATATCAGTTATATTTATGAGATGTGGCTTGTCCGTGTAGTGTTTGATTCACTTAAATATAACCGCGCGCGGTAAGCTAAACTGTGCGGCAGTATAGCTGGTTAAAGAGTTTCTGTAATGGTTTTGAATACCTGAATAACAGATAAATCAGTGACAGTCCTCAAAGCTTTGATCTACGAACCGAAATTTACAATAGGTAAGCCGATCATTTTGTTACGAATCGATATCTGAAGACTAACAGTTCTTGAATTGTATCTGTCAGCCAGTTAGATATGTCAATAGATCTAATGGCGTAGACATGAGCAACATTGTTTTTTAGTCCGGTAACTAGTTTCAGGGAAATAAGAATAACATCAGCAAGTTTGACAACGCCTCCAGTTTGATGAGTCAAAATCAGAGATGATATGGCGAGTTAGTAATCATAGCATAACGGTAATTTCGTACTAGGTTGTACAGAAGTAGGGGACTAACATCCGTTTCTGATTTCACCTGTTGCGTCATCTTGACGGAATCTCGAACAGGGTAGCTAATACCAGGTGTCGTTGTACGAGGTGTGGGCGACAGCCTGAGCGCAAATTTAAAATCCAGGATTTTGAGACCGGTGGAAAAAAGACAGGGCGGCTCTAAGCCAACAGCCTACATAACCGATAGACTGGCTGTCAAATAAGGTATGGGAACGCCTATTTCGCATACCGGATAAACGAATAGACCAGACCATCTGCCAAATCCATCAAGGTCAAACTCATGTAGCTAATTAGGGTGGGGTTTGTAACCAGGTAGCCGTTGATCCGTACGCCAGGCTTGGCAGTTAGCTTGCAAACGTTTTGTCACCAATCGAAGTGACACCATTGCCACCCGCACACTGATGGTGTCAACTAGGTTGATGACGATATGTTTGCAAGCCAACTGTCAAGCTCAGCGAACAGACCAACGGCCACCTGATCAAACAAAAATGGACGCATCCAGTTATCAGTATGCCGGTAGATTTCCAATTAGGTGGGAACACTACGCAGCGTGATCTAAATTGTGACAGTAGCCAAGTGGTAAGTTCAGCACAATCACAGGTATGGCACGCAAAAAACTTCATTGTGAAGCGGGTGAGGAACAATACACTCCAGTGAACGACACTGATTCCAGTGGTATTCTACATTTAACGTTTTTACTATTCAGACTTGCCTTAGAAGCCTTGCCTTATTTTTCTAATGTGAAGACGGATAGCATGACGCAGTTAGACAGAAGACTATACGCACGAACCTGCTACTCATTTAGTAAGCGCAACCGTTCATGGAACATAATGATTTGGGCTTATTCATTCCGGGAGTCTACGAGGTTCTGCAATACAGTGCGAAATCTAACAGCCGAAAACGCCTAGCTTCAACATTCACCAACTCAACGTTTACGGGTGCGACATATGAAGGTCTAGTCGCGGCAAAAATCACCGCAGCGTCCTGAAAAAAATAGGTATGTATGAGGAACTGCGACATATTTACACCGTGACATTCGAAGTCAAGGTCTCTATGGAAACTCGTAGCCCTTGGTCGGGCTGATCAATGTCTGACTAAATGTAATCGTCTGCAACTTTTAAGGTGTAACAAGGGGTAGACTCAAGTACTGTTACATCAGTGCAGAAGAAGCGATACTAATGAGAGCACTATGAATGAGGTTTCATTCAGCGACTTCTGGCTCATTTCAGGTAACTGATAACAAGAATAAGAGCTGTCAGGTATCCTTGCTTAAGTAAAAATTATCTCAGGTACCAATGAAACCAAGCTGATAATGAACACTTTTCCGGAGTATCACCAAACGCGTAGGAAATTCCTTAATGGTCATTGTAAATGGGTCGCAGATCAAGGTTGCATTGTTCGCTGTTGTCTAAGGTGCGTTAACCTTCACTGTACTCTCATTGTATGTTTATTGTTCCCTTCGCCTAACCCTTCAACGATGGAAGATTTTCCAATTAAGACTGTATGGGTGCATGTTTACATGCTGGGCTGATGGACACAAGAAGGCAAAGTCAGAGAAACTGAAATATGCTTCGAGGTATGAATCATAATTGACCCATAGAAAACTTTCAGTAGATCAAAAAGAACTTTCTGAAGATAAACTGGACAAACGACTTTGCCATACAGAATCACTTGTTTCCCTGAAGATTTCAACCTCCAGAGTTCTCATATGGCAGGCTGGCATCAGTTTTCACGTTGACCCGTCACACAGAAATGCGTCGATTGAGCCCCGAGCACAGTACTCACCGAAACTACGTGGCTTGCACTCAGCCCCATGTGTAACAAGCTTAATGTCCTGTACCCAGCGTAAACCCGAAGAATAAAACCGGAGTGCGAACAGAAGGCTATCTGAAGTCATCAGCATGCTTAACTGATTACTCACGTGGAGACAACTAAACAGATGAAACCCATATTGTATACTAATTGTCCCTTGATAGCCCGCATCACTCACAAGAATCATCCAAGGGGACAGTTAGTGTTATTGGACGATCAATTTGCTCTGCCACATAGTGTTCAGGGAAAACCACTTCTAACACCGTTTTAGGCTTACCGCTCCGGAATATTCGGAATGTCAATGTAGACCACTTGCAGACAAGTAGGTGGAACCAACATAATATTCTATAAAACTACACACGGTAGCAAGATTCGATTCAACACAATAAAAAAAGTTCACACAAGATAAATTAAGGCTACTAGCGAAGCTGATGAAAACGATCCGGTGAGCCACACAAGGGACCTGAAACAGCGAAGCAGCTAAGATACCCATAGTTCTGGTTGGTGGTACTACCCCACAGTCACGCTGAGCTTGAGATAGCTCAGTGGTGCGCGAACTTAATGGTCGGGGGGGGGGGGGTCCGTGGTTCGAGGCCAACCAGACCATCTCGACCACGCCTGTCCAGACTTGGGCAATCTGGCAGTAGTTCAGTCTTCTTTCTTACATCGGGCGGCATGGCAGCTAGACACAGAAAGGATGTTGCAACAGAACGATTGTTTACTGTTGTTTACTACCCCAGACCACATCGAGAGCCACCTACCACCCAAGTGTTCCCACACAATACAAACAGATGCAAACAACTTAATCATATTAAGAGTACGGTGCACAGAATTTGAATTCCAGCCATGTTTGACAGTGGTTTCGGTATTGGGGCCAGAATTTGTGTAATCAGACACAAAACCGTGACCTATACCATGCGTCTTCCCACAGGTATTTACGAGCACAGACTTTGTCGAAGCTTATGAATCCGGTCTTCTAGTGAATGTTGCAACGATAGATGACGCAACACACTGGAAGCTTCACCATAACCAAGATCCGAATTTACGTTCACTTTGCCGGAGAATCAAAACACAGGAATTATGAGCTGAGATGTCAAAAAATAAGGCGTCTTGATTTTGTGCTACTCATGAGTAGCATGTATTCTCATCCTATGGACTGCTGGAGGTTCCAGGCACAATGAAATTGTTGGGACTTAGAAACATGTTGGTTGTTAAAGGAATTCGTTCAAGTTACCCGTGATCCTCGCCTACAGGTTAACTAGGTGAATGACCGAAGTGTTGAAATGTCTCTAGGAACAACATGGGGATAATCTACCGTTACATCAACATCCACAATAGAAGACTATTGAGAAACTTTCTCAAATGCAGGCAAGTGTAACTCTATGTACTCATTGTCTGCGTCAGATCTCATGCACAGTACCCCAGTAAATATTATTATTCGTCTGCTGCAAAGCTTCCCTTCAGAACCACTGAAAGAAAAGCAACAATAACCCTTGTTCTTACTATAAACTAAATTGCAGTGGAGAAGTTTGGGCTTCGCTAGTGCTGATTTCATGATTTTCATACGGAAAATTCACTCTGATTCATGGCACACCACGGTGAACTTTAAGGGCTTTGTGTACTCACCAATTGAGGAGACAGATCTTTGTCTTCTGAGATGAACTGATTCACGGGTAATGTCAGTTTTCATAAAAAACTACTGAAATAAAATGAGATCCTCTATGACCGTCGCCACATCCTTGGCTTATTCAAAATATAAGGCGTGATATTCTTAACTGCTATTGAGTCTAATGCTCACCTGTAGCAAATTTGCTGTCAATAGGGCGATTTTGTAAACCCTCGAGCCGATAGATTTATCTAAAAAGGAGGGATTAATGAGCAGCTGACATATATTCCAAATTTCACGCGAACCTGGCCATAGCTTTTCAAAGGGTACCTCCAGTAGGTCCAGGCGAAAAATGGTGGGCAAAATTTGCGGATCTCATCACTTTGGAATCTGGGCTAGTAATATCCTCCTCCTGGATCAAGGCTGAGGTAAAACAGTGCAGTAGCTGATTGGAGAAACGAGATGCTTCTTAGGCGGCAGAAAGGTGTGTAGTAAACATGTGATCGATCATTCGAAAAAGTCCGTTAACATCCTTATCCGTTAAGAATTGAACTGGGAAGGGATTTGATTTCCCTTTGAAGAAGTTATCAATTTCACTGGTAAAAACGCACCAACAGCTTCTACATCCTTCATTGTAATTTGAGCGAGATTAACTGGGAAAGGGGTCGGGGGATCCAAAGAATGTGAATTTATCAAAAATTACGCAACAGCGGAGCTGTAGTCGGGCCTACTAGTGTGCAATTTATTTCTTTATTTATTCATTTATTCACTAGTTTTTTTCAGGTATTTGGCCTTTAGTAAGGCCTCATTACTCAAGCGATCCGACATCCCTCTGCGTATCCTTTCATCAGAGTAACTGAACAAGAAGTAATTGACGAAAATACATAAAAATATTCTTCTAAAAGTGACCGCAGCACGTGGCAGACCAAAGAAAATTTTTGCTGATGGTGACTCATCACCCGTGCCTCCACAGCCGAAGCCAATCAACTGTGAACAGATGGCGGTAGGTAGTTGACGGAAAGTCTAGTATCGATGAAGTGTAGACACCAAAAGATTCAACGCTGATGTGGAGGTGATGAGGTCTTTAACAAACCGGCAAGTCAGTGTGGTGACAGAAGGGAAATAGGCAGTGAAAGATACACACACATACGCCCCGCTGCATTTGGACAAGGGCCATGTTAGCCGCGGTACCTATTTCCATGAAGTCGCGAGACATGTTTGGACCTGTTTGATCTCATCATGGACAGAACACAGCTGGATGAAACACTGGTGCTCTACTAGCATACATCGATGCCATGATATCTGATGAAAACTATGTCGCAAGTGAATAATAACAAAACAGAAAGGAGCACATCTTTGTTCTAGCATTCCACAGACATTCCGAACTGCCTCCACCACTTACTCTATCAAACTGGTTTAAACGTGTTGGCGTGAAACCCATTCACATTGATTCGTGACCGTGCGTCTTAGCTTCTCTTGGCGATGGTAAACATGATCACCTACATCGACCATACAGAAACTAGCTAGACATTTCGTATGCCTTCCAATAAGGTATACACTCTTCCTGGTTTATACAGTAGATTATAAAACACTTCTTGTTGGACAAGGAGCTGGCATATGTTAAAACAAACAGAGCTCGTTGCTAAAAAATTACCGAAGATTAACAGTGGTTTTCATGGCCCATTCGCAAAAGGAGTGTCCATGTGCTCAGTAGCATTCACAGCTACAGACCAACTGATAATCTGGGAATACATCCAATACGATTTAGTTAAAGAATCATTTTTTTCACATGAAAAAGAAAGGGATATGATGCTTCCAGAAATGATGTCGTCTGACCACAAAGTATCTTTCTTTTAAGAAAGAAGCTGTTAGGAAAAGAACAGCCAATCCAACCAGGTAGAAAGTTATCCTCCGTGTACATACCCTTCTTGGGTTGCTAGATGATCTTTACTGCACCGGGAGCATGTACATTATGTCCTCTGAGACCGTGAGCAATCGCATGTTGAATACGTGTTAGGTTGTCCGCGTTGGTTTAAGTAATGGCGTGTGAATGCCTGTCTTGATTATCGGAATGTTAGGTGGTTGGGTGATGGAGTTGTTGGATCACATTGAAGGGGGAGCATTTTGGGCCCTTGGTCACCGATCAGTATTTTAACTAAACACCCCCCCCACCCAGATCATCACACAATACGGTTCTCGCGCTTTCGATCTGATACAATCGCTTGTTACACACATATTGAAATCAAGATCCACAACCAAGATGCAGAAAACCGACGCAGAGCTGGCCAGTGGAACATAAGTCGAGTGGGGTTCATGATAAGATGCCCCATTTTCTTCAAGTGGAGATGAAATTGGTTGTGTGCGTCGCTTCAAGTTCGCATTTCCCAGAATAACTACAAACCACTTTATATGACTGACGACCACGCCAGTTACGCTCTAAGCAGGGAAGTGAGACCTGGGAGGACACACACGCATACAATATTTTATTTTCGGAAACTTCGGAGATTTATCTTTGATCTCCTCGTGAACGGTTTTCCGATTGCGAACAACAAAATAAGTAGTACGCGAAGTAGTTTGCTCATTTTTCGATACCACTCTTTTGTTACACTACAATGTTGTTTGGGGAAAGTATTAAAAGTACAGTTGCATTTATTGTGGAATTAGGGACCGTTTGAAGGGAACCCCCTTCTAATGAAAGGAAGTTCATCCACTTCATAGTCGTTCACAATCGAAGAATATTTATTTCTTCAGTTTTCCGAAATAGGTTTCATGTGGATCCTGTCAGGTTCGTCTTTCTAATTCATAGATACTCCACAAAATGAATACGTCTACAAAATTCTACTGCAGTTGCTGACCCCAGAGGAATTCATCCGTTTGCGAATGTCACTATATTCCACTAAGACTGAGATTTTCACGATATAGATTTCTTAGAGTGGACGGAGTACAGCCAGGTATCTTTCGAATCCTTCACTTATCTGTGTTTGCTATGAAGAGACAATTACGTGGTTTGAAAAGAAATACAGTGCTCCTTCTCTAAAGCGATTATTCTTCTTTTATCTAGCAACCATCTCCGATAATGGGACTTCCTGCGAAACTCGGCTGAAGGATTGCTGTCCTAATTCTTACAGCGACTACTTTTTACCCCACTTCTGAACGCAACTCCTCTCTACAAGAACCATTGGCAGATTTGTTTGCCGCTTACCACGTGTAGCGACCGTATCCCTAGTGGATTTTCCGTGCAAACAAGGACGGATGATAAATAACCCAAGATGCTTACGAATCTGACAAGTGTCAGGCAGGATGGATGGCGTTGTATCAGTCCTTATCCCATTATGGTGTTTTCAACCCTTGACCTGCAACCCAAGGCCAATCGTAAGCACCAAATTGTCAGTTTCTGTATTGTTGACCGACTTCCCGAACACTGTACAGTGAGTTTTGCACCGATTCATATCGGTGCAGGCAACTAGGAGCAAATTTCCAGGCTCAACCGGATCGAACATTCTGTTTATCCACAGTGTAACTTGATATGGTTTGGGGTCAGTTGCATGGGACGAACAAATATGCCTGTGGCTCCAGGGTACATGTATCCACCAGTCTTATTTTGCCCAGATGATACGGCACACCATCGAAAAGGGCATCAAAATCTAACTTAACTGGCTAGCTATCTTCAAATGCGTTCCCGTTTGTCTGAGCTCCAGTCAAGCTAGGTCGAGGCCGCAAAACCCATCTGACACTGAAACAGAAAGTCGAGGCAAGTTACATTGCCAAATATCACAACGTAAACGACACACAGTTGCAAAGTGGGTCGGAGCAAAGAGACGTAGTAGTCAGTTGATGGATTGAAGAGATTTCGAAGGAAGATGAAAGATCGCACCCACCGCGGTGCGCCTACGGTGGTCTGAATATGAAGTGATCTATCAGTGCTTTTTGGATGCCCGCAGCAATAGTATACGGGTATCAGGCCCAATGACCCAAGATTCAAAATTTGTACCGATACACAGGATCCACAGAGGGCAATAGCTGGTCGTTTGGACTTCAAAAGGAGACGAAACAGGCTGTCGGTATTCAGATAGTTAACCAGTAGTGGTCTCTAAAATCTCAAGTGGAAGTGGGTGTTTGCCTGCTATGGAAACGTTGAAGAACAGGGCCCAAAGAGTACACTCAATTAATAGGGAACGGGGCTGTTTTACTGTATACTTCGAAGCAGAGTCTTTTATTGAAAGGAAGCCAATGAGAGAGGAACACTGACCATCTGCTCTGTGTAATTTAGAGGGTGATAAGCTGATACCGTTTGTGGTTGGAAATCAGAATTGCACCAAGTTAGGAATCAAATACACATCTGCTGAGTAGGCTTAGCTGACTAGAAACATTTTCAATATCTAGCCAAAGCCCCTTCTTCAAAAAGGTGCTGTCGATGATAGTAGTATTCTGCCTTTTCTGGACAACAGCGTGGCTAATCCTGATGTTTTGTTCAGTAATCCCAAGCTGGTCTTCTACCGCCAAACATATCAACCATTTGACGTGTGCATTGTCCAGGCGACGATACTGATATACATGAAATGTCATCATCATCTACTCTGAAATTATGGATTATGTTGATACAGCATACTGAATTGCAGAAAATCTAAGGCGACTGTTTTCCATCACAGCTGGTCAATCTAGGGGAGGGGTACTGCATTAAAAATACCGAGAGAAGCATTAGACTTCACCGGTAACGTGACACACTGGTATAAGTACTGGCGCTGCATTGGGACCATTTTCGTGTAGACGGTCACCAACTGAAGAAAGAGCTTTCTAAACAGTTTTACCACGTTTTTCCTAGCCCGGCGATGCCTGATATTTGTACTGCACGTACTTCTGCCTGGAAAATGAACACTGCGGACACAATGAAGCTCTGTAACAGTCCCCTTCGGTTCAGAAATGACGCTTCAGCCTGACGCCACTCGGCATCAAGTGAGCCTGACATAACATGCTGGCCTAACTATCCGATATATTTGGATACAATTCGAGGAGTAAATACGGGTCAAAGTGGGATGAAAACAGTATGCTTATGAATGCCGAGATGATAACATGGAAATTGGAGCAATTAAACATGGCTCCAACTTACCCTCAGTGATATGGTTTTGTAGAACTTGTTAGTATCAGAGTGCTCAGGGTTCATAGTTTTATTATGCGCTGGCACGCAAACGTAACAAATTCCGGAAGTCGATCCAGGCGCTGGCGGGCAATTCAACGTTGATTAGCAGAACAAACAGTACTTGAAAGAATTATCGCAAAAAAGCGAAATTTACGGTAAAACAAATGCTGACAGAACAGAGCAAATCTGCGCTTAAGTAAACACGACTGAACAGGCATTCAAACGTAAGCAACACAAACAGCAACAACATTATGCAAGAACTGATCGCCGAGCGACAAGGCTGGTCTCCTTGTTGATTTCAGGAAACGACAGAAACAGTCCTAGGACAACGAAAAGCTACGAAGATGAGATTGGCTTTTCCTGACAGCCTGTCCAGAAAAGTATAAACTAAGGAAAGTGACAGCTCATACAGAATAACTGCAAAACGACAGTGTTTCCAGTAATTCGTTGGATTTCTTTCCGCTCAGCAAGACGTTAAGCCTCGTTTATCCGTGTCGCCGGCGGATCAAAATGTCGGTTCTTAAAAGTATAAAACCAGTAGTGGGTCAGTGTCCCATGAAAAAGAAAAAGCAGAAATATTTCCATGCTTGCCTGTACTAAAACAAAGTTGGTTGCTAGAAATTAAATAGTTTTCATCACACTGGGTTTTCTCGCATAATTTTTAGTCATTTTGAGCTTGTTGATAACGTGGGAAGATGTGCGAATATTTCAATGAAGATTTCGTAATGTAAGTAAATTAAATCAATGTTGAAGGGCCAAAAAGCATTTTACCGACGCCTCGTCCTTATTAAGGATTATCCGCAGTGCATATCCGACGAATTTTCAGCCTCTTGGTTAGTAAATGAAACGGAACCTTTCGACCCCGAACGGTCAGTGAGAAGGTAGCGAGTTCAAATCCCCCGAGAGGTTCATGAGATGCACGCGGTTGAGGAGTACCCCTAAGGATGAAACAACGGAGCAGTGCTCCTCGGTTTGGAACTTTAGATGACTGTCTCCCATTTATTCCAAGGTAAGCATGGAAACTCTTATAATACAGGCTACCAAACACCCAGAGAGAGGCGGTAAGAAATTCGGAAGGCTAATCTGTTGGGAGATTTCACCTTAATTCTTGGGATAACTCTAGCTCTAGACTACAGAGAGAACTCTAATTTTAACATTTTAAACTGTGACTGGAGCATTCAAATGGTGTATATAGTCATTCCTGAACAGTTAAACCATCTAACTAGCCCTATATTTTAAACAATATCCAGCAACCCACTCTAAACCCAGCCGCGTTGTGCGCCCCAAAAAGCCTGTTTGCCTAAATTCGGGACTCCTTGGGTATATAAGTCTGGAGGTAAACAACAATTTTGCCCCCACGATGATGGACTGAATTTCATGAGATGACAGTCGTGGATATCAGAATGTAGTCAACAGCGCCGTAACGGAAATTTCCTGCCAAAGAATTTGCAAACGTAATATTGTATTGCAACAACAGCAGTTGACCTTAAACTTTCAAGGAGCGGCTGCCACATAGGTTAGTATGTAGTTCGAATGTGGAATAAATTCCTGACGTAGCTGGATAAAACCAAGTGAAGTTGAAAAATGTGGTATGATTTTGGCCTGACTTGATTCAGTCCTCTTGGTCCCGGTTACCGAAGAAAACTTACGGATGACAAGTGTACCTAACAAAAGAACTGGCGGGATCTACTAAGAGAAAAGTGTGCCACAGCTGATTATTCTATCTAGATGAGATAATCAATAACCAGTCAGCAGACCGCTAAGGATCTCGAAAAAGACGACACCACGTGCTACACAAAGATATACAGATATACGGAATGGAAAAATCCGAATGAACAAGATGCTCTTCAAAGGACACATCGAAAACCGTAACATACCTGTATTGCTATTGGGTCCAAAGTACAGTGCGGAGTCACTCGATGAATGTATACCTTGCCATTGGCAGACGGCTGAGATGAAGACGGTTGAATTCCGGGAGCTCCAACCACAATATCATCAATTCCATCCCCATTCACATCACCCAAGCTCGCCAAAGAATAGCCGAAGAAACCCTGACCTTCTGGGCCTTCCACTGAACTCACAATGTCTTGTTCGACAAGTCCTGGTTTCGGACACAAGATGTAGACCCGTCCAGTGTTTGGGCCTTTCACTGGGTGGTAACTGAAAGGAGCACCCACGACAATTGCATATTCAACCCTGTTGTCTTGGCCGCCCAGTGGGACCCGGATTGTTTCCAAAGTTTGTCCGAATCCGGAGAAGTCCGTCGTACCATTAGCCCTTAGCCTGATTCGAAAAGCTACTTCACTAGCTCTGAAACCAGTATGCCGATAAGCTGTAATGGTTGGCCATGGTTGGCTGGAAGGAGAACTGACAAGTGCAAGATTTTCCATGGTCCACCATTCCGGTATCTCTTGCTTGGCTGCCACGGTTGTTTCGTTTGCGTTAGGTCGGGAATGTGGTGATTCTGCTGGTATCCTGTTACCCTGTGTTGGTGTCCAAACAACCTGAGTACCAAAACGTAACTCTCCTGAACGAAGTATATCCACATTTGATAGGTCAGTCGATGGGGCTCTTTGAAAGCGCAGTAAGATATTGTCAATCACCTGCGCTTCACCATGGGGCTGGGTAAACGGTAGGCCGACTATCATTTTCGTATTGGGTAAACGGTTGTTTCCACCGGAGGCCACCTCAAGTAAATCTACTGAAAATCCCCCACCGCAAGGAGTTGAATGATTAAACGAACTGCAAAACCGAAAAAATTCAGCGAATTCGCCGTTGGCCAGGGTAGTCCACCTCCCATCTTGACGTAACCTGACATGACATCCACCCCCGGGATGTTTCGTATCATGCCGCCACAACGGATCACAGTAGACAAGTACAGCGGTGTTTCGAGTGGACTTTAACTCCAGACTGACTGTAGTGAAACCAAGTAATCCTGCTTTGCCATTGGACCCCGACACTCTACTCACTTCAATCGGATAACAACCATCTAGCTTGAAGCCAACAGGACTGTTTTCCTGAACAGACAGTTGACAACCAACAACGGCAACTGCGCTCTTGGCCAGCGAATTTGCACGCACTTTTAAATTTGGGATTGATCCACCAAAAACAATCCATGCAACAGAGCCATGTTTATTATCTGATGCCTCCCGGAAACTGGTAACGCTCATCCACTGAAAACGGAGAGCAGTTTCACCTCGAATTGCCTGATTGACGGTGTTGGTTAGCTTGTGTTCAAAGGTTGGGTCAAAATAATGTCGAAAAAGCGTGGAGTTTGTTGACGCATTGTGGTTAGGAAACCAAAGTGCACTGACATAGCCTAAGGTACATAAAGAAAACAAACTCCATAAGTGGAAGTACCAGGACATAGAGGCTCACACACAAAGTACTGAGTGGAGGTTCTTTTCGCACCTGTTTGGAACGTTCGTCGTATGTGCTGCACGTGCCTTATTTGACCAATGGGTGCACGACCACAGTCATCCAATCAATTTCCAGTCTCTCCAGCCCATAACAGCCAATCAACAGCACCTGGGCGACCACCATTTGCGACCATCATCTACTACAGACGACATTAAACTAAGTTATTTCAACTCCTAAACACTGTCCTAGGCCGAAGGTTTAGTGAAGGAGAAAATGCGTTGGTGTTCCTACCCACCCAATGAAGTCACAGGAAACTGCGCTAGGTAAAGCTGTGCGAGTTATCTGCTCCGATTCGTTCACTGTCCATGTGGAGGATCTGCAACTGACTGTTTAGACACCATGACAAGCCTAATAACCGAAAAGAGCCCGTTCTTGGTTCAATTCCGATTGGGACCTTCCAGATGGCATGGTAAATGGTTTGTCACACAATACAGACTAAAAAGCTGATTTTGTGTCGGTATGGTAAAATTGCTGTACAGACTGAAAATCGTGAACAAAATAAAAATTCTATAGCTTTTATGGTGGGCTGAAAACAAGGATATTAACCTTCAGTTTGAATGGGCTTTAACAGAACGAGTGAAAATACACGATTTTCCAATGCCAGGTAAAACACAAGGTTACTCAGGCATCGCTGCATGAAAGCTCATGAAGTAAACAGCAGCTCTGTTAATACGGTATGATAAGTTACTGCTTCCGAATTAATCTAGAACCGATTTTCGCATTATTTACAGATACGGTTTCTTGTTTCCGAAAGTAATGTGAATTTTTTGCATCTTGGGTGTTATAGACGTAATCAGTGCAGGGAATTGACTGTTTGTGGCCGAAACCAGTGTAGCTGTTAGAACATGTGGACCGCACTTTCGTTACCTCAAGAAAGAACAAAGACAAGTATGACCGGTCGTCATCCACCTTGTGAGTCCTGGTCACAGTGAAACCTATAGTAGTGTTAGATCAAGGGCTGAGTCCATCCTAGCTTTGTGACGAAGGAAATCCCTCTTTTAGGATCTTAGGAAGTCACTGCGCTAATTCTATAAGGTGAGATTCACTCAGGTTAGGTCCAACCACTAAATCGCTACGGCATCTGCGATTCCGTCCCCTTTGGAATTATGATCCGATCATTAATTCTGAGAAAGTGCCTCCGACCTATCTGATTAGGGTACGTTCGACAGCGGAGAATAAGTCACGAACACGAGGAATCCAATTCAGTTTTTTATTTACCAGCGGAAGAAAAGTGCCCACAAATTCCACGATGCGTCAGTTGTAGGGAAAGAAAACTACAGCCTTCCTGCAGGCAGCAACGGTACATTTATAAGATAACTGAACCGAAGTCTGGCCAGTACCACAGACAAGTGAAGTTTTGCGTGAGATAGATTCAAACAGTTAGACGGATCCCCCGGTATCACCGAAGCATACAATCAAGCATTTCATGACGCAGGAAGAAGAGGTGAGGAAGTGTGATTGGAATCACTGTTCATTCTTTTTTACAAACCTTACAGAAGCTCATGTCCCGTCTAATAAGACTGGCGTTGGAGTTAATCATCAATTTCTCTATGTGTTACTATATATCACATGTGGTGTGCGCGTAACTCATTCCACCGGCATCATCGATGGGCATGTCAAACTTTGTATACTTTCCGCCTGCATTATTCATACACACATTGCATTACTTAATACATCAACAGCAGAACAACATCACCGCTGAACATAGTTACAGAACTATGTGAATCCCGGTCATTCATAGACAGTCTTGGTCACAATGTGGCTTCACGAATGCTAATCAGTCTGTTGTGATGGTCACAGATTGATCGCAACCACATGAAGAATTTACCATGGTGTAAACAAAAGGATGACACTGATCCGTCATTTGAAGAGCTTTTGTGACAAGGTCAAACTCGACCTAAAAATGGGTTAATTGCGTGGACTGGATGACAATGGTACAACAAAAAAGGAAATGGGGTGATAAAAACCGCAAGTGAAATAACTGTTAACTGTGAGCACACAGCCTGGTTAGTTGACTCCACAGTTCTATCTCGATTTGGGATTCATAAAGGAACTCTTCTAAGGTCTATTCCCGCACTACTCAAATCGTCTTCGTCTTCCAGAAACTTGAAAACGAACTCGACAGAATGTAAAACAAGCTGAAGGACTGCTGGCTTTAGGTGGGTTTGATTCATAGGCACCCATATGGTTAAATTGTAATATGTAATTTCCTCAATAAAAGTCACAAAATATACTGATTTTTAGGGGACATTTTGATATATGAGTCAACTTGGATGCTGTACATGCATCAGATGTAATACACAAGCATAGAAACATTAAATGAAGTCTTGTCAGTTACACTTTATCACAGATTCCTACCATAAAAAGACCAAAAGCGACAGTGGACTTTCCAAATTTTTAAATAACCTTATGAGCAGTAATGAAATAACATAGGCCTAGCGAACAGAATCAGGAGTTATCAGAAGGCGGAGTTGAGAAATCACTGTCAGACGTCTCCCAGTGTAATGTTTGTGGTACAGAATACTGTCGCAACCGAAAGTAATATATTGGTACAGCCTAACAACGCTAATCAAACTGGTGTCATAACGATAGGAAATTATGTGAGCGTCCGCCAGCGCTTGTTTTAACGTGCGATTTGTTTAGTGCCCGCTGTAGTTCGCTGATCACGATGGCTATAAATCAAGTAGAAAACGGTCTGCCAACGTGCACAGTATTCAGAGGTCTGCGCTCTGCCATCAGCATTCTGTTACACTAGACGCAAAACTCTAAACAAATTTGATTAATGCAGCTAAACAAAAAATCCCAATTTTTCTGTTCAGAACATACAAGTTGTTCTTGCACCCGGAATTATCCATCTTATGGATCTATTATTTGTCCCACTTGAATTTGCTTATGGAGGAAAGGGTAAAATATAATAATGCCCGTTTCGAAAAACATTGCATGCAGATAAACTGACATGATGATAGCTAAATTTCCTACGACTACTCCAGCACCATTTTTGAATTCGTTATTCGTTTTCAGTATAAAAAAACTTAAAGATATCATGAACGAGAGATTCAGCTGGGTTCCAGGTGAGTCTCCCGCAAAACCAAACTGGTCTGCAAATGAGTGTATTTCGCTAACTGCGAGAGATATTTTTAGCGTTCGGTCATCACCCGTTAAACCAGTAGAGTGTTTCTTCTCGTTAAATGGTAACAAAAAGTGATTTACCCCTGATTCCAGTGATTCATTATCCTAGGTGTAAATCGGTCACTGTCAGTTAGGCTTGCCGAATGGCACTTCAGAAACCGACCAATAGTCTCACGTCATTATGGCTTCTTCGGCCTACTTCACGAACCCTGTCAGTTCTTCCCTTCTGTTGATGTTTACTCATTTGAATCTCGCGGGTCATTGACGAAATACTGTTTTCCTCGCAGTGGATAGGCGATCTCCCACGTAAAGCTTGCAAAGTGTGCACGTGATGCAATCTGGATGGAGTTTAAATGGCAGTAACCAAGCCAGTATTACACGGAACACCAGGGACCTACGAATCATTTCAGCTGAGTTACGGCAAGTTCGTTCAACTTCCTCTCCGTTATCACTGCTTCACTGCTTTGGAACCAGGCGCCCGCCTCCCGAAGAAAAGTCGTTCCACCGTAATAATTGTTGAAATAATGATTCAAGGTGAGGCATCCAGGCTCTAGAGGACAAAATAGAACATAAGGCTGACAAAAACTCGGAGACTGTGCATATCTGCTTAGCCCATAAAAGGGCGAAACCGGTCGTGGAATGTCAGGGAGTTGCCGGCAACCTTGAAATTAGTGTCCTGTTAAGAAAAGGTAGGATGCTTTTGTTCTCAATTAGAATTTTTTCAAACTTAAACAGCATTCAGGCTGAATCGACATTAGCACATCTTGTGATGCAAACAATTACAGCCTATACGGAAACTGGTACCATTTAATAAAAATGGAATTAAGGTGTCCAAAGCTTTTTTCGGTACGCCAAATGCATCACAGCTTTGGTGGTCAGTCTGCTTGTGTGTTCCGCCATCGGATGACGTAGACTTTCTATCGAACAAATACGTCCGGATGGCAGTACATTTATTTGGCACTGAGCGTGACTCGCAGCTTTGACGCAAGTGAATATCTAAACAAACATGTTTGAACAAGGAACCCGGTGAATGCGTCCCTAGAGAAGAACAAAACGAATAAGCCAAAACGAGCAGGATCGATAACTCCTTTGCGTCCGGTGAACGTGATGGAACTTGCATCTGTTTTAGTGTAGGCTTTCCAAGCCCGATGGCAGCTTTCTGCATATGGGGCTGGAGGAGTGAGGTTAAAAAAACCGATTAGATCAAAATTGACTGAAAGCTTCTCTGCTACTTCTCTGATATGGTTGTATCGGGCACAGAGATCAGTGTAATTCAAACATTGTCCCCAGTTGCTGATCTATGGGATTATCCTAAAAACTTTCCTGTCGAAAGATGAACCATGTTTTCCCTAAATCTATTGTACACTTCACGGATCTACCAAGTCCAGTGGTGGCTTAAGTGGGTTCCCGTCCCTATACGGGTGGAAGTTAGTATCCAAGACTAATCGGGGAAATAGGTTTAGACGCCTGTTCGTCTGTCCACAGATGCACAAACATCTCATCTTCACGTGACCCTGTGTGTTACAATGTTTCATTTCTGGTGTCTAGTGTGGATGTGAGCCTGAGAGATGCCTGCGAACAGTTGATAACCGTTTCGGCTCGTTGTGCTGATTCAGAAGTATTGCTTCTAAACTAGTAAGAAGAAGGTTGGATGAAAACTCCCTGAAAGCCCACTACTGCTATTCCCCGAATTTCCTCCACCATTTTTTTCTTACATGAACTGAAACCCCTTTAGCACGATGGGTTTCAGTGAATGATTTCCACTTCGTCATAGTCAAAGAACAGACAACTACTCTGTGTCATATCAGATACACAACAATCTTTGGAAGAGTGCATTCACAGTGCTTTCCAAAAAGAAATCTTGGGGGATATTAGTCATTCCAACTGGATACACAGTAAACGGTTATAGTAGTAGCAAGAAAAGTTTGCAAAGAGTTTACGAGGAGTTGGATGGGCTATTATTGAGCACGAGATACTTATGTTAAGGCTAAGCGTTTTACTCTCAATATGAAGAACATTTTGGGTCTACAGTATCTCAGAGATGCTCATCTAATGTTGTATAAATCAGTATAATTGTCCGAAGTTTGCTGTGCCTGGCCCGTTTGCTGACGCACCGATGCCATCAGACAGTCATTCCATCAGAGTCGACCACGTTCGACATTTTCCAATTCAGATAGATGCAGACCAAAAGTGAGTTTGTTTTTACCACAGGAACCGAAGAAATGTGTCATCAAACCCGTGTGCTAATGGATAGGCAGTCTTTGGTTATTTTAGCTAACAAAACAGCTCCTTCTTAGGTTGGAATTCCATGTATTTTTCAGTAATTGGACCGTGGTTTTCTGCTAAGTACAAAACCTTTAGTTTGAAGTTTAGTGGGTTGAGGGCAACAATGTAGCATTATTCGATTGTGTATCATGATAAAGCGGTAAATGGCTACTCTGGTGCATCATGAACTATGTTATTCTACGCTACATTCAGCATCTGGTGCGTCTACAGCGAGCTTTTCACGTCGTGGCCAGTATTATACTAGGGCCGTTTTGAATGCGTTAGCCAATTACCTTAGAAAAACAGCCACCAATGAAAGAGACGGTGTGTATCCGTCAGTTCAGCACGTTGTATTTCAGCGCGTTTGGAGAAAAAAAACAAAGATGAGTTCAGTACGAGCAGTTTCCCGGTGAGTCATCAACTGGCGTAGTTGGACACCCAAATCGGCGCATCCGCGTTCAATAGCTACGGGTACAGAGAGATAGTGTGTTATAGGCGGGATAAGTCTCACCCACTCTATCAACGATGGTCGGCTGAAAAATTTAGTCCATAGACAAGACTATTACCTACCGGTACAACCAGTGACAAGTGACAGAACAGAGCAGTACCCTTATAGTCGTCTAGGGTAGTTTTAATGATTATCTTTGTTTGTGCAAGCGGTTACCCGCCCGAGTAACCCTTTAAAAATAATCCCAACCTGTTCGGCGAAATGAGGGAGATACTGTGTAAGGGGTCCACCACCGACCCATCGCTACGCTCCACCACGCTCCCCAACAATGCACTGATGATGTCACCTCGATTGGTGATGAAACGTTTGCAATCAAATTGCCCAGCTCAGCGAACAAACCAGCGACCACAGTCTCTTTTGCTGGTCATGTGGAGGTTTAATCTGAAAGCTACAGTTCACGCTACATTTCGGGGTGGGTCCGGAGGAAGCGTCATCCATCCGTACATGTATTTTTATAATTAGCTTCAGTGAAGGCATGTGTGACAAGTTTGGAAATCAGACCTAGTGAGACGCAAAAGTTGATTTTCGAAATCCCAAATTTCCCCAACTTAAATGCCAAAGATATAGTCCAAAACGTTATTTATGATGCATTTCCGTACAGCGATTATCACTCTACAGTGGTCAATTTTTGGTCGCACTGGCACTCTTGCGGAGTGGGTTGACATCACTCCATTAACAACATCAGCTGCCAACTTTAGCTCTCATTCTCTTACTAAGTGAGCACGACGTACCTTCGATCATTACAAATTGGCGTATGGAAGTACCAACCTTATGAGTAGCACGCTCCTTCAGCAGAAGTAGCTGTCTTGTAAGTGTTGCTCCTAATGAAGGTAGCCAGAGCGATACTGGGGTGTTTTCATTAACTCTGCCATCGGCTAATGGAGGTGCTGACATAACGTAACAATCAGCTCTACAATTATGTTCATAAGCATACTCTTGCGATTTCCCTCTGATTACGGACAAAGTAGTTAATACCAACTGTCTAGTTCACATTCGATAGGCACTACGGTCTGATACGAAATCCTATTAGGGAAGGTAACAAAAATAGTGTCTTGGTCAAAAGATATATCACTCACGGAAGCCTAAATGTCTAAACTGAATGTGCATTCCTTTGCACCGGAGTAACATCCAAGACTTCGCGTACCTGTTAAAACTCCAGAGTATCTGCTCGCAATTGTTACCGGAGCATCAGATATTAATTCAGCAAACAGCGGAAAAACTCCTCTCAAATATACGCACCTACGCCTCTCTATCAAATAATTTTGGTCAGTTGTGATCATTTTTTCCTGTGGCCATTATAGGATGAGCTCACGAATTTCTTCACTAACAACCGGAACCATTTGTTCCCGGAAATTTGAGCGGCTAGACACTCGTTCGTTACTGTGGACAGACATCTCGTCGTGCGCTGCGCACTAATTGAAGAAGTTCCATTACGTAAAAAGGTCATGCTACCAGCGACGCCTCAGTGTCAGTCGGCGTTTTTGAAGATGCATCTCTAGCCTGTTCATAGCCAACCGGGAACAACGAATCGTTTGAGGAGAATGATTCAACAGAACCGCCCATATGATTGCTGGATTTCGAAGGTAATTACATCCTATCAGATTACCGGAAACCATTCATGTCTGTCCTTGCTAGATAAGAGTTAAGTCAGCTACTACGGACGATCAGCCAGTGGGCTGTCAGCCGGACTGTATTGCATAAAGTTATTTAACTGAAGATAATGAGAAGGGTGACTTTCAACTACGTGGCATTTGCTAAGTTTTTAGTATTATGGTGTAGGCAAAAAACAGCTTCCTATATCTGAAAAGAAGTGGCTAGAGCTCGTCATCTTCACGATCACCATCATCATCGACAGCAAAACGTCAGTGTAGAACACTGATGCTTCGCTGCAGCACAACCATTATTTATTTGAAATCCTTACTGTGAAGAAAAGAACAGAAGTGAATGGGGAAGGTACTTAGTGTTAGCCTCGAGATAGCTTAAGACAGCTCAATGGTGCCAACTTACTGGTCGAAAGGTCCGTGTTTCGAACCCAATCCCAGTATCTCGACTACTCCTGCCCAGGTTCAGACAACCTGGCTGTATCTCAACCCTCGTATTCCTTCGGATGGCATGGCAAATATGCATCGAGTGGGTGTGTCAGCTGAAAAATGACCACATCATTACTATGCTAGAATATCACGCAATTTACCCTATCATACTCACAGCCGATTGCAGAGCACTAACTTGGATCACCCTAACAGACGCTGTAGTGGCATTCACAATTTTCGCAAACCAACTTATTGTAAACAGTCACATTTATTAATGCTCTTAGTGGTGTATATCATGGTTCGTTAGCAAAACATAATTTGAAAATTATGAAAACGTTCGATACCATTTTGGCCTAGAAGTATAACCAGCACAAACACAATACGGGTTACTGAAGAGAGGAAATTTACCGAGGACCACAGTTTAAAAGTCCTGTATTGAAATGGCTTCAAAGACTCACAAAAATGCACCAAACGCATATGTCGAACTTATACACCGCTTTGAAGGCGTAGTACCATGGAATTGTTTGTTCCGAATGTGGCGTTTTGGTTGTGTTATGTGGAACCTTCTCGGGGATCCTAAAGGCTGTTCATTCCATATGTTAATCCCAAAACCACTCGTGTTCGATCCTCCGTAATCTCTTTCGTTCAACCTAGAGCACGGGCAGGCACAGCAGACATAGGTTAGTGCATACTGCTTAACCTATAGTTAATATTTTATGGTCAGGATGACGGGACCGACCTAGGTCAGGTTTATGATCCCAAAAATTCCGCCATCGAAATGTTTCCCTGAAATTTCCAAGGTCTACGGTGCGGTATGAGTGAGGCAGACGAGGTTAGAAAGTCCCAAAGAGAATTGCCAAAATTTAGATTTTCGGAATCCGACAATTTCATAGGGCACAGAGCGAAACTCAAATGTGACTAGATAGCCTCGTAGACTTAACAACCCCAAAGTCAATTTATCAGCTTGTAGAACAGCAGTTTAATGCATGCCACAGGAATGTGAAAAATAGCTAATAAAAAACAATTCAGAGACAAACGAAAACCATTTGGAAGCTACAGGATTCGTCTTCTGAAGATGACAAGGAAAAGGGCAGTCAGAAAGAAAACAAAGAGTGGATTTCTCCAGATACTCTCACTTTAATTTTTTCTAAGTGTGACCCAGCTGAATCTCTAGTTCACGATAGTCTTCTTCAACTAAATGTGCTGCGCAAGCCCGCCTTTATCTAAGGCGTCATAGCTTTCTGAACACTGGAGGCGCTTTAGGATATCTGCGTAGGATCAGTTGTAGTGGAAATTTTCCGATGTCTGGCGTCAGTTCGTCTTTTTGAGATCCTGTCATAACCCCAGATTTACCAATAATTGGTTTTAGGGAAAGTTTGCTCTTCTGTTAGCCTTCAGAACACGGTGCCTTAGTTATCCACTGGACGATATTGTGGGCATTCCACTATTTAAGCTTGACAGATGTTTACCCACAGATATGGCTAAAGGTGGTTTTTCGCAACATCATCCCCTCAGCAAAGTGAACAAATCTAGCAGCAATCCGATGAGGGAGAGTAAATAATGAGAATGGTTGAAAAATGTCCGTCAAACGGAGGAACAGTATCGTTTATGTAGGGGTCACCCTCAGTGTCATTTGCTTCGATCATCGTGTGGTTTTAAAGACACCTACAAGTGGGTTTTAGAGTAACTAAAATTATGAAGTGCCATTTATCAAGATTTCAGTACATCACTAAATGGGTTATAGCTATCTGCAATTTGATCACCGTAACATTTTGACTACTTGGGCATTAATGAGTAGCCAAGACCCTTGGACTGTCCTGCGTGAGCAACTAGCTGTTCGTGGGGGCCACAATCCCAGGAGTATAATTCCGCAAAATTTCTTAGTGGTTAAAAAGGAAGCCTTCATTATTCCATCTGCCTTCACCACTTGTCTTCAGCAATGCATCTGTCAGAAGTCCGTTCTGAGAAGCTTCCTCCTCATCCCTCCATTTCTAATCGTCTTCGTAGAGTCCAGTGGCTCCTCAAGTGGTCGTTTTATATTTATAACCGCGAGACCATTTCGTTCTGCTGCTCTGGTAATCAGCTCCCCTCAGTTCATTTGTAAAAGGGTCATCGGATGTTTTTGAAGATCAGCTGTGGGGCATCTAGGTACTTCCTTTTACATGGTCATGTTGTTCGATGAATATAGTGGTTTCTATGGAAGCGAACAAATTATGAAATGCTTATCAAGGTGATCTTACGATGACATATGTAGGACGCATACAGATGGGTTGCGCAGAAGGGCATATCAGAATTTCTTCAGGTTTCTTCAATAAGTACTTCAACAGTTGAATACTCTTTGGAAGTTAGCCAGAGATAAGCAAGTCTGTGTGACAGCTCTCCGAAAAGATATCTGGACACATTGCAACCAGCTTCCAGAACTGCCACTAGCGTGTAGTATGAAGCTGGTGCGGGACTTCTAAAACAGCTTCCAGATTACTCACAAGGTTGCTGAAAACTACTGCGCAGCCCACGACCGGTTTCGCCCCTCTTAAGACTCATCATAAACGAGAGACTCAGCTGAGTCCCCCGTGAAAACCAAACTGATATGCATTTGAGAGTATTTGTCGAAATCTGTCCAATTTGAGTTCAAGTAGGACATAAAGTTGACGAGAACTTGAGGAATGTGCCTGCCTGATGAGCCCAAAGAAGAGCGAAACCGGTCGTGGGCTGTCGAAGAGTTTTCAGCAACCTTGTGAGTAGTTTCCTTCATGAAAATACACTGCGATGTCTCAAATATCGTATTAACTGAAGCGGCCTCTGTGCAGCACATTCAACTGAAGAATATCAGCCGACAGATTCAGCTGAGTCTTCCGTGAAAACAAAATTGATGTACAAATGACATTAGTTGTTGAAAGTTTTCAGACTACTTCCACAAGCAACGGATGTTATTAAGAACAAGAATTTTAGCTTCCATGGAAGCCAAAAATTCAGCACTTCAAAGTATGTGTTTAGAAAGGATTAGTATAGGTACTTGAGTACGTACGGTTAACTAGCTGGGTGCTAGCGTTGTGTGGCCTTCGCATACAAACCGGGTTTATTCAATCCATAGTCCGCCTTTTATCGGTTTATTTAACACTCGTGTTCCCTCTTGTAGTTATGTTTGAATGCGGTTAAGTTATACTGAACAGCCACCTATAAGGCGGAATGGATTCTCAAATCTTAGGTACTTTCCTGCCTGAATGATTTATCTTTGGGCTCGTTTTTACGTCTTAGTTCAATGAACATAAATGGTGATAGTCATGAGAAACGAGGCTTATCGTTTATAATGAGCGAAGTCTTCATAAATTCACTCCACTTTCCCTATTATTTCGGCTTTCACTCAAGGTAAGCATTTCAAATTCGAGACAAAGATAACTAACCTAATGAGTTGATTGGCATGGATCTCACCCTCTACTTATTTCCAGATATAGCTTGTCACCTCAACAGCACAACTGTCCCTAATAATGCCGCGTGCTTGTTCGCCTCAGTCAATTAGATAAGATGGTCGTTCCCCCGACATGTGTTTTCACCTCTGGACTGACGAAATTCGCCCACTTTTCCGAAGCCCTTAAGGATGCTAAGCTGTGCGCAGATTTCAGCCATCTTGTTTTTCTTGACTATTTTATCGCTTATCGAGCCAACACTCTTCACAGTTGAAGAGTTAACTGAGTCTTGTAGAGCGGCAAACACGCACTTGAGAAAAAACAGCACCTTTATCTAGCTTTTGTGGCTTCGGAAAGTTAAGCAAAGATGTTAAGAAAGCGGTCATCTTTCGGAGAAGCTACTGCCCTAATTTTTCGAGCAGCTCGAACAGCCACATAGCCCCATTGGAAAAAATGTCGTTACACAGAGTTTGTTAAACAGATGCAGTACTTGAAGACTATGTAATCGAGATGCTCCTTAGGGCGGAGTAAATTCCTATCTTTATTCCTTAATGGAAAGATGAAATAATTGGAAAAGTAGAGTTACTTTTCGAATGCAACCAGAAATTGAATTGTTTCTATATCATCTCGCTTCCAGGTGACTCATCCGTCGTTTCCTTGAAAACACTTCAAACTGAGCTGTCTTACTCATCTTGCTTTCAAAAGATTCAGTATCAACTCGTGTAAGGTCAAACTCAATCCGTCACAAACTAATAGTCGGTTCACGTGGGCGGTTGTATTTGTCGTCAGTTCGGTTCGCTCTTTTGTTTTCTTTACGTTTTCTGGTTTTTCAGGATAGATATTTGCCACTTGGTGTATCCCATTTCCTAATGATTTTTCTCCTAAGCGGTAGAGGGTATTATAACAACTTTGCTACCATTCAGTAGTAACTAATCAGTTAAGTTACGTCAGCAGATCATGGGTTCAGGAACACGCCTATGTTCATGCACTCGGATGACGAGTCGCTGACTCAGTCATTGGGAAAATGCCATCTGAAAATTCAACTAATCAAAATAGACCTGAAAAATTAATTTAACTCTGCAAATAAAAACAGAAAACAAGCAAACAAATGATAGAGGATAAGAAAATCAGTGAACTAAAAAAGTGGACAAAAAATAAAAATGAGGGGAAAATGGACTGAACTGAGGATAACTGTGTTGGCTCCGCTGTCGTGAAATTCATTCGTATCGTATATGTAAAAATAGGAGTTAGTTTGACAAATGTTCATCCTACAGCTTGTCCAATCTATCCATTTCTTTACCCAGTTTGTTCCAGGCAGCTTTGGTGAATGCTGTCAAAATTGAATCTGTTTCCGAGCTGTCCTTGCTGGACATTACCGCAGTAACTGATGGGATAACATTGCTAGTGGGCATGATTTCTTTGTGTGGGTGACCCGACTCGTCAATGGCTTCCATTGTATGGGTAGCATTCAAGTCGGTCGAGCAAAAGCGAGTAACTTGGTCTGAAAGGACTTCATTCGATGCAGAGTATTTTAAGGGGGGAGCGCTCATGTGACCCGAAGTGACCATGAAGATGGCGTAGTGACTAAGATCATTGCAAAACATCGACCTAGCTTGCTGATCCAAGCAGGGACAACACTGACAGGGTGGTGGTGGGAGGTTGTAACAAGGCACTCTACGCTGGAAAGACCAGTAAGTAACCGGGTGATTCGGTTCCATCCCAGCATTTTTATCCTTCAACTGTGAGCACACGGAACGAGACAGCCCCCCATTCGCCTGTTCTCTTGGGCTAGCCGGTTTAATGTTGTCAGTGCTTGAAGTACCACAGCGAACCGGATCAGCAGACTGAGAGCGGTGGGTTTTCCGTGGTGTATTACTTGAACCTGGTGTCATAAACGGATGTGCCACCTGTTTGGAAGAGTCAACCCTGATGTACGGTTGGGGATAGTGTGGACCCTTGTACACATCCGGCTCTACTGAGGCGCATCTTCGAAAATGGTATCGGACTTTGGGCAACTGTGTCATTTTCTCAACCTCCTTCTCGTCTTGCAGATGTGGTGGAGGTGGAAGATTGGAATTCTGCGAATTCTTATCTATATAGTTACCACAAGCAGTCTGTCTGTCACCACTGCATAGACCTATTGAGGATGTACAGCCACACTGTTTAGAGTGAAATTCAGGAGAAAACGCATGCTGCCCCACTTTAATAGCCTGATAACAGGTAAGGCAATCAGGATTCAAGTAGGCACATGGTGAAATCCTCGGGCAAAAGTGCATGTTGGATTGATTGTGGTAATCTGGTGGTTTCGTGGTGTTCTCTTCTGTCCTAGGTGGTTGTTCATTATTCGCATGTTGAGTTCCAGCATGAGGATGTGAGTGAGTGGTTGTGTTCCCGGTAAACTCATTTGGCCACGGTGGCATCGTCGGTGGATTGGGCATTGGGTGGGTCAGAGGGAAAGGGAAGGCCGTCACGTTAATTCGACTGACGCTCGTTGGAGGTGGTGGTGGACCATAGGAATATAGTGGAAAAGGGGGTGGTCTATTGATTCTAGAAAAGGCACCCTCCCAGGGGTTCGGCGGAAATGCAGGGAACTCTGGAAAAGGTGGCGGGGGAGGAAATGACTCCAACGGTGACGGCTGTCGCTGCTCTGAAGTGTTTGTTTGTGGCTGCGCAGCTGTGAAGTATAAGCCTCTCTGCTGTGGTTGAGTGGAATCTAGAGAGCGAGTAAAGAGGGCGAACTTTCAATGGAGAAGTGATAGTTTGTGCAAAAAACGACTCAGGGTCTAAACAAAGGTAGTGCTTCTCCAAGAAAAAGGAGCAAATACTTCACCAGCTAACACATTTACCACAGCCAATGAGGGATTCATCCCAAATAGATTGCATTCAACCGCAATGTTTATATCCTACTGTTGTACAGAATCCGCACACTGACAACTGTCGATGAGTATTCGCTTCCAGGACGAAGCATTGTGTTTGACACTAGCTAATATGACTTCTTTGATGACATTATGCGGACATACAGTAAAGAGCAACAATGAACTCATACCACTAGTAGTA
The DNA here is from genome assembly GCA_004794785.1 of Opisthorchis felineus. Lineage (NCBI taxonomy): Eukaryota > Metazoa > Platyhelminthes > Trematoda > Opisthorchiida > Opisthorchiidae > Opisthorchis > Opisthorchis felineus. The sequence goes on along the minus strand of SJOL01007988.1, from coordinate 327,170 downwards.
ATGCATTCCTACTGATGCCCCTATCAAACCATTCAGATAACAACAATGAGACAGAAAGTGAGGCTGATTTCACTTACGGTAACTTGTACAGCGTGCTGAGAATTCGGAAGGACTACTATTTCTCAAGTGAGTCTGAACCCTTCCAAAGAAACGAAAAAAACGAAATTCTGTTCTCGACCGAACCAGAATCTTGATTCATCGAGGCCACATCTTCAAAATCTCTTCAGATAAGAAAAATATCTTCAGTGATTAAGGTGTGAGCTTACTAACCGGACGGTTCTTAGTTCGAACCCAGCCGCTGCATCCTGACTGTCTGTGTAGGTTTGGGCAACCTGGAAGTATCTCTGTCCTCGTGATTCATTGCAGCTTAACGATTACTTTTATTACTTTACTGTCATTGGGTGACGAGTGTGAGTAGCCACCGTCCCGTGCCTCACTGACCCATAGCCGAAACTCACCTGCTAATAAAAGTCACGAAATAGGTGTTCACGACATCTAAGGTTTGTGAGAGTAGACTCGCAACCGAAGAGCAGCTTAGGTCAAATTAGTTGGCGCTACCGAGTCCGCGCATTGAGCAAAGTTCGATGTGTGAAGTTTAGGGTGGGTAGTCAAATCCACCTGTACACTGCGAAGTCTTAAAAACTGTGACCAGCTTTGATCGCCGTTGGTTGCACGGAACCGGTTTCCAGGGTAAGCTCTGGGGTGTGTGTATACATGACTGTCGGTAATATAAGAATAGATAATGGAGAAGCATCATGAGATCCCCTGCGTACTCCTTCCTTGGAGAAGCTGATTTCAGGCTGCTTTCAGCCAAGTAGTCATTTTAGTCCTAGTAATTTGGTCATCTTTAAATGAGATCAACCGGAGTATTCATAAATTAGGTATTTGGTAACTACTAAAAGATTCGAGGATTTTGGGTTCAACTGACCGCGTTCCTTTACATGTTCAACATACACTTCCGTTTACTGCAACGACAACAACTACGACGAACAATGATCCCAAATCTTACTGAGTCTGTGTTACTGTGACGGCAAAGCGTATATGGGGCTGTAGGTAACATGTCTCGCAGGACCACCTGATCAAATTAAGGGGTGAAAGGTCAGTTGGAAAATGGTGCGTTTAAAGAAATTCAACGACAAAAAAAAACATTAGGTGATACTGGTGCCTCAAGGAAAAGAAGCCTTCCTGATTACGATACTTACTGTAATTCACCATTGGTTAAAATCATTCTCACCAAACGGATTGATAGTGTAATTTAGTGTTCAGCTCTACCTAATCTTCAAGCTTGTGCTGAACGACCCACCCATTGATCCTAACCACAAATGGGAATACTTGAGCGTATATCCCACTCACTTGTTAAGTTAGACTCCACAAATACTGCTCGGTAGCCACCCTGGTCCGCAGGATTCTGTGTGTTTGACGTGGTAAACCAAGAAGCCGCAATGGGCTGTTGTGACAGGGGTATGTCAGGATCAATTGTTGTCCAGCCGTGATCATTTGTGTACAGGTACAAGTGCACAGGTGAACGCGGTGTGTTAGAGCGGTTCGGGTTGTCCGGATCGTTATTCATGTTTTACAATCAGAAAAGCTACTACAGACGCCAGCGGAGCCAACTCTGCATGCGAAACTGGGATTATTGATCACATTGTTTGAATCTGGCTAAGCGAATGGACCACGTGCTAGACAAATGGGTTCAAGAAAAGCTCCGCGTTAGAGTTGTGTATAATTAAAAATACTATTGTGCCATGGTTTTTAAATAATCCCTCTGGTCTATTCATGTTGTAGTCCTTAGACAGGATGCAACACATCAGAAACATATTGCTTATCAGTGGGTCAGCATGAAACTAAAAAAATGCGAACGTGGTAGATTTCAGCACCTGGTCGGATGGTAAATCAATAATTAGCACCATTCAGTGAACCTGATCCGTTAGTGTCCATACGAGCATACGTACACGCCCATACACTGATGCAAAAACGGGAATGGAAGTGAACGAGGATAAGTTACAAGGGCGCATTATCTTCCCCTCCCACTTTTGAAAGTTAAAGAAAATGCAGTAGATGGAAACGCAACATAGTCTCTTGAGGTTTACAGCGGGATGAATACCTCAAACAGCACGGCTAAGAAGCAACTTGGGGTAGTTAATGCGGAGATCGGAGTGATCCCCTAACTTCAGAAGTTCATATGGGGACAATCGAAGTAGATATTTATGGTGGTGGTCTTACTGCTTGTGTCGCCTGACATTTACTTCTCCCCCGTTGTATAAAATATGGGTTCCCAGTTGGTACACATTTTCAGCTGATATAAGCAGATTAAGGCTGCAGTCCCCTTTCCACAAATGTGGAATTCGAGCCAGAACTAACGTGCCAAGTTTACACCGGAAAAGCGCAATAAAAAGCAGCAGTACACAAGTGTATGGTAGGAGTCCACGCTGGTAGTCCAGAGGGAGGGGCAGGCCGTGGTAGACCTTCGTCACCGGTAACTGACGGCGTTGTGGTCTGTCTAAACATACCCTTTAACATATGACGAACAGAGCACTTTATTAAGATGCGCAGACGACTTCACGGTTCGCAGAGCACGGTCCACACTACCGGACGCCTATTTGTTTGAGCAGGATATTAAGGCCGTGTGTCTCTGGACATTAGATAACACATTCAAATGCATCAATATTATGTTCACATTCGAGTGGGTCAGACATCTTGAGACGCCTCACCTACTGTGACCTCAACTACCATCAAAAATCACTTTCCACTTCAAACCAGTTGTATAAAATATCTGGGTGTTACCATCTTCACTGAACTGAAGTGACATAAATACATTGACAGTTTCCCTTAAACTTCTGAGTTAATTCATACAGTATCTCTCTTACCTACATACTACTAATTCGAAATTTTACGCTTGCAATCGCCTTGTCAAACATATTGTGTTGTCCACTTGCCGTTTTCAGCCAAAGACGGTTATACTACTATCAAGCAATGCATTCGGCTTTTACCAGCATCCCATACCGTTCCCCTTAGGTTACTGATAGACACCCCAATTGAGAGACGTACGAATGCCTGTACAAATCATCTAGGGAAAATACCTGGGGAGGGTTCCCACACCTTATATTCAGATATAACCAAACACCTCCCGGAAAGCCCATAGCGCAGCAGTGGTGTGCATCTACATAGAACATGAAAATACAAAAACTGTGATTACTTTTCTCTCTCAGTTGATGACCTCAGAGTGATCCTTCAAAGCCCAACTTTTAGAAATAATACTGACATGATTTCTTCGCCACTGCAAGGCGTTTTCATCACGCTAAGTCCTTCCTCTTTCGCATCCCAGGTTACTATTGGCTCTTTCTTTATTTTTTGTATGCGAACTGTTTATGTACACGAACGTCTCTGTATCCTGGATATAACAGTTTGTCTGAAAATTAACCAGCAACGGCAAATAAGGAACGGCTCTTGTTTTAATAGTGGTTAACTAACCATAGGATTTGTTCAGAGAAATCTGCAACTGTCATCTTTTTAAGTCTATACAGTACATCTTTGGGCTGTTGCGTTGTGCATGTTCTTTGTGACAGGTGTCTTGTGACTGCTATTCCACGACATTTTGCCGTCAGCATTCTGTGGAGCAGCGATAAGGGTGCACAACTGAGACGATTCCAAGGGCATCGATTTTCCGTCACCAAGCAACTCGTCGATGGTAAATCGAACCTTCTAGCGTAATCCGAAGAACAGTTTGCGACATTTTTTGAAAACAGGCCTCTCCGTGGCTTCTAATTAGACAGGTGGATTAAACGTTCAGCCAGCGCTCCCAGGTTTCGTCTTGTAGGTGGAACCGAAGAGCACTTTACGGCTGTTTCATCCTTATTTGGAAAGCTGTGCAAATATCAAAGGTGGAGCCGATACCTGGTCAGATTTCCAATGCCAGCATGCGATCCTTGACATATGCATGCGAAAGAGTAAGGACAATAGCTGGTGGCGCCATCGACAAATTTGTTCTTTGAGCTGCTACCAGCTTACTGGGGTGGAACTGAACCTTGAACCACGTTTAGCAGCCGTAAATATAAACTCCAAACGATTACGTTGTCCCAGTTGTGGGTGCAGCAAGTGTTTTCCCCCATGTGATAAAATGACAAGCTCGTTTCGTGGCTATCAAAAAAATAGCTGTGTCGATATTACGAAGCCAATTTCTATAAGTATGAATGTGATCGGATAATTAACCCGCCTGGTGTCTGGAAGTTCTTTCTCGTTTAGTACTGTGAATTGCGAACAATGCTCAGCATCACTGTGGCTTCGAAGCTGTATAACAATCGTAGGCTGGTGTGAAGAACCACGTTTTCAATAAGAGATTCTTAGCCCGCGAAACTATCTTTAGTGACTGACATAAAACAAAACATCACTCGACTTCTCGTCTTTTGTTTGATCAAAAAAATCTTTCAGCTGTAGAACCCTTCCGGTGCCTACCTGCCATGCACTTGATAGAGCCCGAAATAATAGCTGCTAACAAAAATGTCTAGGATTGGATAACATGTGCAGCAATTCTCAACTTCACCTCGTCAGTCTGGTTCGAAATATTTACCAGAATAAAAATATACCTTCATTCGCCTTGAAGTGTGCCACAGGCGTTGTTTCGAGTGCTACGAAGTACAAATTAATGTCTCCTTTTAGTTCCATTATTGCCTTCAGTCGGCCAGCCCACAATCACACGCAAAGTGGGGCTGCATACTCTGAATTACTGTCCATTCAGGGTACGGAGAGGTGCACAGTGAACAATGGACCTCAGCGCCTATTTGGCACTGTGCATTGGGTAGAATTCCGTTTAGGTTGGTTCGCTACTCAGCCGAACAACCATATATTTTGTTCTGACAATAAGTGGTGATTGTCAATAACTTGCTGAAATCCGTCCTTCATGAAGCATTTCTGATGAAGACAAACGTAAATCGAAATACTGAATATCCATCCGATGGAATAAGGATACCGTCAGCGCACTGCATGGTTATTTAATGATAATAAAGGATGAGCTATTCATTAGGGTCCCAGCTGAATGTTCCGTATGCACATGACCGACTTTCCAACCTCAGCTACTGTCTAAATGACGGGGGCCAACTTAGATAGTGTGCGAACGCAGCTTGCACATCCAGTTTATCTGTGCTATGGTAGCTGAAAGACCCCCACGCCGAATGCGCGCACTACAGACACGGGAGAAAGGAAGAATGTACTCTTCATCAAATGAAACGACGCCATATTAGCACATTCAGTCGACCGGTGGTCTGGGAGCTCAACATATCTTCTATTCGAACACACAGGTTATGGGCACCGGATGAGGAACGCATCCAAGCGATCACCTCACCTAAGAATAGTAGTCTCCTCACAGAGCACACATATTTGTTTGACAATATATTTCTGATTTAGGATCAGGCGGCTAGATCTAAGTAAACAACCAGCTCAACCATCCCCATCATCATTCTGAAAAATGGTCTGGTCGCGCGGCTATTTTCTTATTGGTCTGAGGATTACCAGGACCGCTTTAACGATGATAAAGCATCCGATCCATAGTACACCACTACCAGAATGGTGTAGTCTTGTCACTTTTAGTCACTAGGCTGGTGACTTGGCGATTAGGCTATCTACATTTCTTATTTGCAACCTTCTATATCTCAGGAATTCACCTGAATATTAAGTCGGCATGGAGATTAAAAAAAGTAGGTATGTCAACAACTCAAATGAATCTCCACACTGTTCCGTCCTACTAAAAGGTCAATATCTAAGTACAACACTTGGATTCCAGAAAACCTCCCAGTTTTTACACGCCCGAGTGAGCCATTCGACCGAATGCTAACCTCATGTAAAGGTAAGACTCAAACGGCCTCTGGAGGAGCGTAAGCGGATCTCTCCTTTCAGATGTCATCTTCATACTATAGGTTCCATGCCATGTACAGTAGGCACTGCAGAAGTCAAAAGGAAAGGATGATAATGAGTAACCCTGATAGACACTTTTTACGATAGATTGGGTGCATACTGACTGAAGGCCCTCACACCCCAAACGGTCGCTGAAATGATGGTGTTGAGAATTTCAGGAAAACCTTAAAACAGAACTTTGAACAAAAGGCACTCCCCGAGGTCGCTAGACAGGATGAGCCACATTCCGTTAACTCTAATGACCATCTTAGGTTTACTGTATGTATGACGATGTCCTAGGGGTAGTCACGAAGCCTCAGCAACCTCAACTGAAACCCCCTCCCCGGCTTTTCACGACAGTGGTCCCAAGGAACTTTGGTAAGCCTAGGCAGGAAACTCGCTAGCAGTTTAGAGGCGACCGTTCCGGTGATTCGAACATTCCATTCTAGTGCTGGAACAATATAATAAACCTGCCATATCTCAGGTACATCTGCTGCCTTCCAAAGGATCTGCAGGATGTCAGTCAGTGAAAAGCCTCCTTTCTGTGACGTAACGCACTACTTATAAGGTTGTTGAGAGCTCTTCGTCAGCCCACTACCAGTTTAAAACTTAATGAGACTCATCAGGTAGGCGTAATTACTGAGGTTCCGTCAAACTTATTCTACTGTAGCACCAGAGTGGATCACAGCGATATTCTGAGCCGACGTGCTGGAAGCGATGTTTGTGAGTGCCCAAGCAGCCTCAAACTGAAGATTTGGATCTTAACTCAACAAGCAAGCCACCGATTTTGGTAACATTCCAGCCCTTATCAGTTCGTCAATTGGTGGATTACGGTCACTGGATAGCAACTTGCGAGCTGATTGTACAACGAGAAGACGCACGCCAGGATCTTCATTCGCAGCATCAGCAACAATCGCATCGAGGTTCAGCGACATTGGTTTCTCTCCACCGTCAATATCGGAGTCAACCGGGTCACCCGAAGCACCCGTTACTTCTCCCAAGCCTGGAATGTTCCGTTTCTTCTGAAGTGTTTCTTCCCGCTTGTTTTTGCGAAGTTCAACCTGTACTTCCTGACGTCGTCTTCGCATTTCATCTGCACTTTTTCCGGCATTCTTAAATGACGTCAAGCGGGACTCCTTTGAGTAAAACACGGTGGAATAAAGGGACTGTAAAAGGGCGACCCGCGGAACCCATGCCCGAGGATCTTCGTGAAGTACACTAATTTGGAAACTGAATTGGTTTTAACCGGAGACTCTAGTGCATCCTTACTGAAAACCCCTTTTATGATATCCTTCAACAAAACCCACTTCGTTTTATTCGTAATGTACTACTCATAAGGTTGCTGAAAATTCTTCGACAGCCCACGACCGGTTTCGCCCTTCTTGGGGCTCATCAGGTAGGCGCAGTCCACGAGTTTCCATCAACCTTAGGTTCTACTTGAAACCAAATTGCACGGAATTAGCGAAATACACTCATTTTCAAACACTTCGTTTTAGTTATCACAGCACTTGAGGTATCCAAGTCTATTTTCTTGACATGGAACAACACGTGTAAGGTCGCTGAAAAATCGACGACAGCCCCCTACCGGTTCCTCCCTTCTTGAGGTTCATCAGTAGTCGCAGATTAAGGGTCCGTAGTGTTTTCAGCAACCCTGTAAGTGGTGTGTTAAGAAAAACATATTTCTATATCCAGAATAACCAGGCAACTGAGACATGAAGCAGCTTTCGTGTAGGAGGAGTTTCAACGGTGCACCGGCTGCTTGAACTGCCTATTTGATTCGAAAGTCTCGGCCAAAAGGCCGTGGGACAATATAGGGTTTAATTCTGAGATCCTATACTTGACTTATGACTAAACAGTCGACCCCATAAGGCAACAGCTATTCTTGGACACCAACCCTGTAGCCAACAACTCAAAAGGAGAACTTGCTCAGCCCAATAGGGGATACGGACTTTTGATTCCTAACGATGATGGTGCACACAAATAGGTTTGGAATCGCAACAGACTCGCATCCGACTGTATTGAGCAATACACCAGCGGTTACAGATAATGGAATTGTGCGGGTTTAAGGTCGGCCTTTCCGAAGTCATCCTCCAGGAAGGGCAGTATTACTACTGCCATGAATGTGGAAATACTAGCCGCCTGGTAGAAACACATGACCGTCCTCACATCCCTACGACTTTAACCGAAGACTGGCTCGTTATAATATTTATCGTGGTACGTAGGGCTTATTGTTCTTGGCTGTACTGCTCCTTTATGAACTATATAACAGAATTAGATTTCAAATAACTGGGTTCCAGTTAGTCAATTCTGTAGAGACATTGAAGCACTGAAGCCTAACCACGTCTCTGTGGTGGACGCACTGAAATTTTTGTTATGATTGTTCCACACTGGCATAGTTGTCAGATTGGAGAGAAAAGAAATTAAAATTGGGAAGTGGAAGCGAGGGCACTAACTAATAATCACAGGCTCTTATGCCATACATGTCGCAGCCCGTGGGCTGAACTTGCAGTCAGAAACGACTTGGTTTCCCATCAGAATTAATCACTGTACGGTGGTAAAGTCACTGCACTGATGCCATTGACGAGGATGACGAGACCCACTTGACCCTTTCTCACTTAGAATCAATGAAACACTAGTATGAACAATCGTGTCTATGCACAAAAATAACAGAGTACGTCAGAAAGACAGGAGAGTAGTCTGTCTATTCACAACGACTATCCGAGGTAACCTGCTGGGACGGTAATTCTTCGACAAGCGGGTGATTTCTTACACCATGATCGGTGCATTCATCGGACTTGGACTCATCTAGATGCGCGTCATGAGCCGATGAATTTGAGCTGTCATCGCATCCGGAACCAGTGTCCGAACCGTCGTCAGATTCATTATCACAATCTGCTTGCCGCAAAGCCGAACAAGAATTTGTCACTTGGGGCGATGAAGGAAGATACAAATTCTGCGGGGAAAGACAATGAGAAGTGTAACACTGAGGTGAATCAGATGACGTTCAACAGTCGTCTACAACCAGTAAAATACGAATGACAGATTGAGATCAAGAGGGAGCGACCACTGACTGCATCGCTGGAGTACATCCGGTCTGAAAAATGAACACTACGATTTCCTTCAATCAAGCACGCCTGACTAAGTTTGGAAAAAAGCACCATCTGATAAGTCTACCCTTTTCCAGTTCATCAGCCCTAAATTTGTGATACCAAGTAGCCTGCACTCCACACCAGAACAGCGCACTTACACTCATGAATTGCCCCGGAGTGTTCCACTTCATTAGTTCACCACTGTCAGGAACACCGTGAGAAAGCGCGCCTCGCGTGTCACGCAAATTGAAAACGAGCTCTTGTGCCTGACTCTGAATCACAATGGTAGGCAGCATACGGTGTCTGCACCGCCCAACCCATAATCGACTTTCGTGCTTCGTCACTTCCAGCTACCTGGTTAGGATATCAGCTTTCAACTACCAAATTTAGGCGGATCAGTGGAGAAATATCGGGATATTTCACCCTCAACCTCCACGTCTTTCTTGAGATCTGACATTATAGACTACCTTGTGTTGCGATTTTGCGCTTGTTTTATGAAAGAAAAAAATCGTTCAGCTGTAGCGCCCTTTCAGTGCCTAACTGCCATGCCACCAGAAGGAAGCACGAGGGCTGGAATACTGCCAGGTTACCGAAGCCTGGACAGGGGAAGTCGAGAGGCAGAGGTCGGGTTCGAACCATGGACCTTCCGGTCAATATATTCGCGCTCTAACCACTGAGCCATCACGCCCCCTTCATGAAAGAGATTTTCAGTTCATTACATAGGTGTAGCTAGTTACCATGCCAGGGCTCCATAGCAAAAATTCGACCGCTTTTGTTGTCATTTTTAATGGGCAACAAAACAGAAAACTATGAACGCCTTGTCAATAATGTGACAGTTATTCATGGACCCAAAAAACTGGATGATGATATTTCTCTGACTAATGCCGATCCTCGTCATGATTCTATACATTTTTTATTGTTTTATTCTTCCTCCGAGAAGATACGGGGCTTCACGATGCACATTTCCGCTGGTACCTCGTGAAATTCGTCCTACTTCTTTCTACTGGAAGTCTGGAGCAACAGCAAACGAACTTGACAATGTCGCGAGATATAAGTAGATCGGGTCCGCTGTTTGGTTGTTGGTTTAATCGCCGAGCTTGTCAACTGAATTGCCAACGCTTCGTCACTCAACAAGGAGACGTCAGTAAGAGGAACGACGCGAACGGATGCAGATGTTCATCCTTAAGATCGATCGTTCAGTAAAAATGACCATGCAGTCGATTCGGTACACAATCCGGCTGCTCAACTGTGCACGTTCTTCGTACTGAGTGTCTGTTGTTCTGCGTTCAATCGGTGGCCCAGGCGTTCTGCCATCCACTTTCAGGTGAGTAAAACCAAAAGTCGCACACTTGGATCAATGCTCCTTTGCTAACTAAGTTATCAATAACAAGCTACCATTTCATATAACCCGAAGGGCAGTAAGCGAAGTTTTAAGAAGACCAGGGTCCCATTTACTTCCATTCGGATAAGTGAGATAAATATTATTTGTTGTCGTGACACCCGAAATAAAAAAACACTATGTCCGTTTGCAGAGTGTGCATTGCCAAGAAATTAAGGATGGAGAGTTCACAATCCGACATAAGGAATTCAAACAAAACCAAGCTTGTTGACTGAAGCTGCATAGGCAAAGAATTACAAGTAATTTCGATAATGTTAATAGCAAAAGGGTACACTCTCGCTTTAGAATGAAAAGCACTAGGGCTTCTCGAATGGTAACGGAAATCATAGTGTCAGAATTATGAACGTATTATATCGAATGCCGATGGTTAGCACTGTCCTATACACATGGCTACGATGACTGGTAGCCAGCGAAAATAGGGTATTCAACATCAATCACCCAGCTCCTGCATTTCCTCGGATTGTTGCTATGAAGCATCCATACAACACAGAGTTGAAAGACGATATAGTGCTTTTACATATTCCTTGCGTTAATATTTCGGAGACGTCTATTTGGGAGAGATGGAAATGTCCTAAATGCGGCCCACCAAAAGAGAGAAAATTCAAAATGTCTTGTGTGGAATTTCATCCAGGCGTACGTCTTACGTTTGAAATGATTATAAGATTCGAAAACAGAACACACAATCTTGAGGAATCGAGTGAGCCTTGTCTGAGTGTCTTACAAAACACAGTTGGTCACCTGAAGACACTTCGGAATGAACATTCTGGGAACACTCACACAATGATTATGCATATCGGAATGTGACTTCCGGGAGCAATGACAGTTTTTACCGCGGTTCTAGATATAGACGGACAATAAAGCCACCTCGTGGTTCGACCTTTAATCGACCACCGTACTGTCTGTGAAGCACAAGCAAGAGATCGTGGATATTCTGACATTCGCCACGAACTAAACTGCTAAAACTGGCCAGTTCAGCTGATTCAAAATCCACAGAATGGATGAGCTGCAGCAGTTGACTGGCTCTTCACCTTGAGAAATTCAACATGAAGGTGAAGGGAAAGTTGAATTTACCAACAGTAAGTAGAACTAATTTATAATGTGCTTAGGAGGATAAATGCTCCCTTCCCCCTCTAGGGCATGCATCATACTCCGAAACGCTAGGTATGACCCACAACAATGAACTCGTGTCTAGTAGTGCCATCATGGGATGCATCACTATACTGGGATTCAAGATACCGCAACGCCAATGCGAAATATTCTGAGCACACGGAAGTCGGACTGCGGCAATGGTGGACAATCCACACATCGAACAACCATGAACTGAGCAGATGGGCATTGTGTGCATTTGTTTGTCCGCGTATGTCTAAACGTTGCGATAAGGGAGAATGATACTAGGAGTGTATGCCGGCACATGAGGAGAGTTGGCCAAGCAAATTTCACAATGCAACAGTCTAAAACCACAAGCCGAGGAAAAAATTGTTCCACCTCGAAGGTCGCCTTCCCATTTTAGACTCACCAGCTCAATGGCTCTACCGTCCGGAGCGCAACCTTCGAGTGAACAGGGAGGTACACGTTCGAATTCAGAAAGAAGATTTGAGACTCTGGAAAGTACTAAAAGAAAAGGCTTAGAATGAGGTAAGAATGCTTACAAGAGCGGGTTTTTACAAGATCCGGATTAGGGAGATGAACTATTTGAAGATCTTTGAGACGCAGAGAAGATGGCACGGAAAAAGCGTTCGATTTCATTGCATTCCGGTTGACTGATTCACGGCTGGAAAGAATTAGACATACGTTATGTTAGCTAGGCGTCAGAATAAGGACCGATTCAAACCCGTGTATTCCTTGCAAATGAAGCTGTATTGGCCTTCTTGTTGAATGCCTACACCATACTAACCATACGCAAATGTTAAATGGTTCAACTACTGATGACTGGGATTTCCTAGTTGAACCTCAGATTATCATTCGCACAGCCTCCTGAGAAAACACTCCATGAAAATGAAAGACCACTCACATTGAAAGAGAGCTCATTCGTGCGACAGGAAAACTAAGAAATGGCTTTAAATTCGGAAAATACTTTTGCTTGTCGCTTTCTCCCTGCAATAATTGTGTATTCGAAACAGCCAAGCAGGAGATTTCCAGAGAAAATGACACAAACACATGTGTTATGTTTCGATAAAGCAGCGAGCAAACGATAATATGAGCGGACTGTGAAGATATTCTATCCCCAGCTATGTTGCATGATCCCGACTCCTAGTACAGCGGAATAGTATGAAGACGAAACCTTGGACACAACTTTAATGCTCCGAACAACAGGCGATCTACAGGAACGTGACACTGAAGATATATATCCTTAGTTTGACCTTGAAAAATACCGGAAGTTCGTTGGCACACAAAAATACAGAGTTTCGGGGGATATTGATACCCCCAACAACATGGATGAATGATAAATGCAGAACTATTTTTATTGACGTGCGTGTACCGATTGACCGACGGAAGAAGTGAAAGCATTTCCTAAGCTTCCCACAGTGCCACGTCGCTTTTTACTATTCCCCGGGCACGCAAAAGTGAGGTTAACTGAAACACTCAGTGAATGCTTCTCATCTGTTAAATTAATGTAAAGGCGACAACCTTGATTACCACTTGTAAACTGACGCCGATGTGAAGCGGCCAGGCACCCATGTTATCAAAACTAGTTATTGGATTTAAAAAGAACGGCGAATGGCATAGGCTCATCTTTCAGTTGCTAAGTGCGTAGTAGTCGCAATGTTTCCGTTTTTCTAATCCTGCGCGTAATTTCCCCTCAGAAAGAAAAAGTATGTGCGCCTTGTCGAAGCAGCAGGGTTATCACAAAGCTCCTCGGCGTCAGCTGTCACTTTGCCTCTTGCCTGTCACAATACCAAAGCTATCGAGTCTAGTGTCTATTTTTCGAATGTACTACCACCAGCTGAGTCTGAAAACTGCGCAATACTGACACTGAAATAGATAAAAGCCATCAGCACAAACAAAATCCATTAATCATTGACGGAAAGAACGGAAAAAGCCCGTCAAATGCCGCATGAACTCTAAGAATAACAGAGGGCAGCAAAGCATCTTCTAAAACTTCATGCTCGTTTAGGCCACAGAAGAAGACGGATCGAGGGGCCCCATCTCAGAAGTCTTGGGTTGTATAGTAGACTCCACCAACAACCAATATAACTCAATAACAACTTAATAACTAACCGATAATCTGTAAGTACCTCAGAGAAAGAACAATTCACAAGATGAGTAGAAATTCCATCTGAGAAGTCGTCACTAGGGGAGCAAGTCAGGACGTGATCGAGTGATGTGGATTCCATGACTGAAGGATGTCAATTAATCATACCGCTGATCAGCCGCTCGTGGCCGGAAGGTGGCAGATTCGAAACTCTCTGGAGTATCGTGAGATGCGCACTGCTGGTGATTCCCAGTTAGGATGGAACAGCTGAACAGTGCCTCTCAGTTGTTTAGCATAGAATGGCTCTACTTAAAGGACCAAACATCCAACGAAAATTCCCAAATCTCTTCACACTATCAACTATCGTCCCACGAAGTTTGAACAGCTTGTTGTAGCTCGTTCCAAACATCATTATCATTAGTGACAGCAACACCAGATGAGAAACTGGTGCTTCACTGCCGTCCGACCGTGCCAATTTATTTGAATAAAGCCAAATAATGAAAAGAAACGGGGCAGGGAGGGGGACCTAGGGCTAGCCTACAACGAGCATCCCAAGTGCCTACACCTGCACCACTCAGTCAGACAATCAGGATAGAATCCAACAGCATGCACGACACTGATATCGGTTAGCAACCATATCGCTCAATGTCTCCAGCCAAGCATAGGAAGGGTCACTTGGACCTCACACTTGAAGACGAACATCCTTCATTCCTTTCTGCCATGTCAAACTCTGGGCTTCCGTCACTCCGAATCACGCGCGGAAAACAACGCTCGTTTCGACAGGTGATAACTATGCATATGTAACACATGGTCCAGCCACCTTAGCTTGCAGTACTGGACATGTTACTGGAGTAAGTTATCTACTGCTTCAACAGGGACGTTTCCTGATCAGTTTACTGAGAATTCGTTGATTCCAGCCGATTCCAGCTATAGTCCTGAGACACTGGTCGTCAAAGAACTGAAGATAACTCGAATCCTTCACGCGAATTGGCCAACTCTTACAGCCACACAACAATACAGCCCACCCTGTAGTGTGAAGCAGCCTATGGATTCAGTTATATGCCTGGGGACACGTTAAAGCTGTATGTCCCGCAGCATGAATTTGCACTTTTTGGGCGCGAAGCCAATGCCGAAGGACTGGATGGCCTTGGTCAGCTTTTGTGGCAACGCTTGCGCTTCCCGCTTTTCTTCAGAAATGAGAACGATGTCATATGCACATTCCTGGTTGATAAGATCCCTCGTCGATCAGATGGAAAAACCGGGATTTTGGAGATCTTCCAGTGTTCACTTCATTACCTCACCAGTGAAGAAATTAAACAAAAATGAAGGGAATGGGCGCCCTTGTCGGATACCACTGCTTGTAGACAAGCTTCTGGAGAGCTTACCATACACTCTCAAGCGCCCACAAGTATTGAATACAAAAAAAAAACGCACGATATGCACGAACTTCTGAGGCATACCGCACTGCGCACGTGTTGAGAACCAACCCGTCGACCGAATCAAACGCACCATTGAATTCAAAAAATAGCAAGATTATAGGGCGTCTAGACGCATGTCGGAGTATGAAGATGTGGTCCACACAGCACCTTCCCGGCCTAATCCTGTTTGCTATCATCGGGTCCCGCCTTCATGCACCTTCACAAGTCGATGTAAAATAAGCGGTGCAAAGTCTGTTTATAACGGAGGTCAAGCTAGCTCCCCTGCGATTTCCGCATTCATGGCGTCCACAGTTAGTTGGGACGGTCTCTTTCACCCAGATGGAGGCAAATAAGTATGGAAAAAAAACACCAACTGAGGATTCCACCTCTACCGTTGGATAAAACGGAAGTTACTCAGGACCAGCAGCCCGGTGACTCTTGAGCGACAAAAGCTATTCGGTTATTTCCGAACCCGTTGGGGGTTCCAAATTCACCATCCAGGGCTGCGTTGCAGGTTGGGAACCCGGCTGAGCAAATGTAAGTGGCCGGTTGAATCCTTGTTGAAAGTTCAGTTCAGTTTTTGAGCTCACGAACCCTGCATCGAAATGCAGTGGCTCCAGCTGCTACAGCTTCGTTAGGCGAGGATAAGGATAATAAGAGGATGAGAGCCACGTGATACAGGCGATAGCCCTTTCAGTTCATTGGCTTTAAAAGGTTCTGTTTGATTTGGCTGGGATTGACAGCTACGCAGTGAAGGCGATAGCAAGTGACGCAAGACCGCCGCTGGCTGCGTGACACAGACATATCTGTCACGGTCATTGACCATTGATCTGTCTTGTCCTGTGGTCCCATCCAGGCAGACGGCGGTTACCAACGCGACTGTGTTGACTGACAAGGGCTTTCACGCTTCGCTGCCAGATCATGGACTAACCGCCTCTGGGCCTTCCCCATCCGACACAAAGCTGGGCAAAGATTTTAGGAGGCAAATGGTCCTCTGGCATACAAATTACACGGCCTAACCAGCTTAACGCGTGGAGTGTGACCAGCTGATATATCGAGGGGGAATAGACCTTCCGGTATACTTCAGGATTACTGATCTGGTGTTTCCATCAGACTCGCACAATGCTTCGGAGACACCTATGTTCAAACTCAGAAAGCTGTCGAACGTCTTCTATGCCCAGTGGCCAAGTTTCCGATCCATTAATTAGGATAGGTCGGACCGCGGCATTGTACACTGTACTATGGACAGTTGAGCAGATGTCACATCCGTAGAACAAACATCGGAGGTTGGCAAACACCGCCCTGACCTTCCGCCAGTACTCCGGAGCTTACGCAACTGCCCAAATAGATGAACTTATCTACCAGATCGATTGGTTCACTTACAAGCGTGAGGCTCGGGCTCGATCTCACCCTATCTTGCAGTATCAATTTATACTTTCTAGGTGCGAAGTGCATACCAAACTGTGCAGCAAAAGTATTTAGATCAAAGTAGTTTGAATTTCTAAAGAGTCTGACATACAGAGAGCAATATCATCGGCGTACTCAGTGTCCGTGAGCGAACGTCCCGCTAGTATTTCGATACCCGAGGTGCTAGAGGCAGGTACAGATTCAAGCAGCATATCAACTACGAAGTCAAAAAGAAAGGGCGATAGAATGCATCCTTGCCCGACACTAGTGGATGTGGTGAACTTAAGAAAGGATTTACCGTAGGCACATATGGTTCAACGGGAAGAGGCATAAAGAGCCTTTATAAGAGAACCTTTAGAAGGGACACCCTTTATCGTCAGACACTGCCACAGTCTCTGATGATCGAGGGAGTGGAAAGCGGATTTGAGATACAGAAATACGACCATTGTTGGTCGTCGGAAGCAGTTCCAACACATATCGCAAACTAAAGATATGACCAACGAAACCCCCGCCAAGGCAAAACCCAGCTTGATTCAAGTGAGTCCACAGCTTGTTTGCATTTGGTGACCTCCAATTCACATGGTGTGAGTGATCGTGCTAGCTCGGCGATACACAACACATAACTGAAGAACTCGTTCACGATTATCTGCGCGGTGAGCATTAACCCCGAGTCGGCCTCTAAAATGGACTGCGTCAGGACTTAGCAGGCCAACGTTAGCAGTCATATCACCTGCCAGAATCACGATATCTGTACCTCTCGCCGACCGAAGTAATCGTAACAAAACTTGATGAAAGCTGTCTTTCTCAGCCTGCCTGACCGTCTCAGTTTGAAGAATGATTTCGTACTGTCTGCGGCCACGGCACCCGATTTAACTGTAGATATCGCAGTTAACGTCTATAGGCAGTAAACAGGCCTGTCTGTCGTGAAGATAACGTTGGCAACGTGGTGAGGAAGTGGAGAACGAATGAGGCGTCAGCAGTTGCCTGTTTCGCTTACCCATCCTGTTATATGCAACACGTAAGGAAACCCGGCTAATGGCACCGAGCGACGGCCTGTGTGACGGGATTATTTGTAAATGAGCAATTCATGGTGGCACACGGCCTAGGACACCTCAATGACACCCACGTCTAGAGAGTAGGGTGAATTGGGTCCTCAACCAAAGCTCTTGACTCGAAAGCCGAACCACAAGCCAGCGAGCTTGGGGTAGACCGTAATTCTAAGGAGTAAGTCGCAGTGTACCAACCCCCATCCTAGAGCACTTGGAGACTGTGTTGTTCAGACCCCTGCGCATTGAGCAACCTGGTATGGGAGGCTCTGTGAGTGTAATACGTACACCCACCAGTATAACTTACTGGGATATGGAGGTTCATAAATCATTACATCGCGTACGCTCTAGTATCTTAGTAAGGATCCCGCCATTGAATGGAATAACCCAAAGGGGATACCTTCAAAAAGTAACCACCAATTGTTTTGGTTTCCCCGAATCATGCGCTACAAAGATACCTTCACGTTGTCGTTTGAACTAAAATATGCTAAGCCCTCAAAGGTCTTGGTCACAAGCCGCGAACTACCCAGTTTTCCGTACCTATTTGTCATTTCTTCCTACAATTCAGTGCCTCAACTTGTAGCCCAGATTTTATCCACTCCTACAATAGTGGTCACTCCGATTAAGGATGTAGTCGTTATTCCTGACCGCGAGGGTCCAGGCCATAAAACCGATGACGCTGTACCTGAAAATCCAACCTACATCAAGTTGGCTACGCTGATCACTTGGAGTCACCGCAAAAATAGAAACGACCGCGCTTGAATAAACAGTCCAAATCCCGTCAAATCGGTAGACTACTAGACGAATTCACGGTACGGACATCTATGAAAACGAACCTTTTGGGATTACTACTAAAATGAATGCCCCCTGGTAGTTTGCTGCAACGACTAAGCGCCCACCAGGGTCTCACAGAGATACATTGGTTGGCAGACCGAAAGCCAGAGAAAGCGTCCCCACCACAACCTTTCAAACAAGGGCGAATCAAAGGACCCTGAGTGTAGTATTCCACGCGCTAAAAGTGGAAAAAATTTCGTCCATGTGAGGGCGGACTACGTTCTCCACAAACAAAAGGGCGATGCAAACTGGATTCCAAGTGAGTGAAGGACACCACGGAGAAACAATAAGCGTTGGAGTCACCCAGGCTGGAAGCAAGAACGTACGCTGCAAATGACCTTTCAAAACACAGGGATCAAAGCCAGCGTAGAACTAATAACTCGGGTAATCTCTCTAGTGGCTCAACACATTACCCCTCGTCTTCGGATTCAGCCGAAACAGTTTTGAAATGCCTATTCGCAAACGGTCTGTCTCTCCAGCAAGCTTTTTGATGTTCAACAGTCAGCCTCTGTTGAGCGATCCTTTATAATCACCCTGTCTCACACCAGATATCTCGGTTGACGGATGCTCGGTTTTCCGGGTTGATTTGAAAAGCAGAACGGCAAGTTGCGTTGCTTTATACTTGAACAAAACGATTTCCATTCCAACTGTGCTTTTTGAGGACCTTCGTGCACTGTTTTGTGATGCACTGTGGATTCACGACCAACTTCTTTCTTCTCGGGGTCGTTTACCGTTACCCGAGTGTTCCCGAAGACGAGCTGTTTCTCATACACAGCCTGAAACAAGTTTCCCCCAGCTCCATTTTGCGTATCTTTTGCTGGTAGGTAACTTTAACACAATCAACCCCTGAATGCAATTCCAGCACGCCAGATCTGATGACATTATATATATATATGT
>SJOL01007988.1:234587-272492 GCA_004794785.1 Opisthorchis felineus | reverse complement strand
ATGCTATATAAACGCACGCAGGCAAGAAAGCAGCACCCACCCAACTGCGCACTGATGATGTCTCCTCGTATGGTGACGAAACGTTTGCAAGCCAATTGCCAAGCTCGGCGAACAGATCAACAGCCACCTGATCAACAACCAATGAACCGACAAGCGGCAGCAGCCCCAGAGGATTCACAAGTTGAACCAAAGCAGTGATCAGATGTGCAGCATTCTCAGGAAGGAGGTGTCCGGAGGCCAGGCACTCTAAATAACAGAACAACCCATCTGCTGAATGGCTGTCGCTTGAGGCTTACGGACGTAACTAGGGCCTGCCCTGATCAGCCAGAATTTCAGCCAATCAGGATCTAGCATAGATAGCTGTGTGCTTCTCGCCCGTTTACGGAGGGCCTAGCGTGGCATTGTGTGACATTGTGAAATAACCCTATCAATACAGTTGTAATAACTTTCCTTTGGTTTTTCGTCGTCTTGAGCTACCCTGTCTTTTGCCATGCTGTATTGGTCGGAATGGAAGGCTAAGGACCAACATGGGGATTGCACTAGAGTTCGCAGTTCACAACAATGGAAACGACCGGGTGGCGAACAGCATATGACCTGGCAACGAAGTGCCAAAGCGTTGATCAGTCGGGTTGACAACTGTTGCCTCCATGAATTGGGACCCAAGACTCAACTTATCAATATTTGTTGACGCAGGCGGACATAAGGATGTGGATAGGGTGAGGGATTTCCTTCACAAATAGACTGGACCTTACCGTATTGTGACTTTTTGTGTGCCTTCATGACCCATTAAGCTATACTGAGGATGCCCGTGCAAAACACGGAGTCTCTTATACCAGTTTGGTCAATGTTTGAAGGTCTGACGGACACACTCCTGGTCCTCCAGGTTGGGGGTTGAGACGTGTGGCGACTCGTTCCATAACAATGGTAATGAACTTGCATTTTCCGCCAAACACCGCTGTCCTGCGGCCAGGCCTTGGTCTGGTACCCTGATTATCCTGTCTAGGTGCGGGCGTCCTGGCAGTATCCCAGCCCACGTACAACCATGACATTCACAACTAACAGTACTCTCATGACACGTCGGCTGTCGCTTGGTGTCACCAGCCGGATCAACTTAATTGCTGCATACTGCATGGTGGGTAAGCAGAAAAATACTACTGCTGACGCCTCCCTTCCTACACTTGCGCCTTTTCTCTTCTATCCTACCCCACCCAAAGTTGAATGCAGGTTCCAACACTGGGTGTGACCGCTTTGTTCGCCATGCATCACACTCAGCTGCAGCTTCTGTGTGTCCGACTCCAGTAACACACTTCGAAGTCTGTTTTTGAACCACGAAGGCTTGTCTACTTAGCTGCCTGTAATGTTCGCACACTGAAGCAAACAGCACAACAAGAGGCTCTTGCTCGTATACTGAATTCCCTCTCTATTGATGTATGCTGTCTGTCGGAAACAAGGATGCGGGTTGCAAGTACTGCTTGGTTCCTTTTCCAGTTTTCCACTGCACAATTCCGGTGACGTGGAGGTTACTGCAGCTAGACATTGTTATCGGGTATTGTACTGAGCGATCGAGCGGAAGCTTTTGTTTGTGATTGGATCCTCGTCAATAGTCGCCTTTGTGCGGTTCGTCTGGCAACGTCCGTGAAAGGATCTCGAGAGTGTGAGGTCCACAGCACCCTGTTTATTGTCTGCTTACGCCCTAAGTAATTGTAGCTCTGAATCTACCAAATACACTTAATATGGCGCTCTACATGAACGCCCGGGTAGGTAGACTAGACAGATCTAATTAGGTGGTCGTCTTGGGTTGGGTACGAAACGCATGGACAACGGAGATCGCCTGCTTCAGATTTGTGCTGATCACGGACTGTTCCTTTACGGTACAAATGTTCGGAACGGCTGAATGCGCCTAACATCGTGGTGCTCATCAACGAATCATCCCCGAATCTAAATAGTCCACATCACCGTCACTTACCAGTGGTGAGGGTCGACCACTGCCTGCCTCTCCTTATGGACTACCAGCGTGGACTCCAACCATGTACTTTTCTGCTGCTGATTTTTCTTTGCGGCTTTCAGGTTTAAGATAAGATAACCGTTCAGCTGTAACACCCTTTCGGTACCCAGCTGCCATGCCACCCGAAGGAAGCACGAGGGCTAGGATACTGCCAGGTTACCCAAGCCTAGACAGGAGAAGTCGTGATGCAGAGGTCCTGTTCGAATCACAGAACTTCCGGTCAGTACATTCGCGCTCTAACCGTTGAGCCGGCTACGCAAAACGCGCACGCCTCGCTTAGGCGTTGAGAAGCGAGCGTTTCGGGAAGTCAAACGAAACTATCAGAACCGGCTCATCGAACGCCTGTCGGATGTTCCGATGTTGGATATCATCCGCCACTGGGAACAGATATCCAAAGCGCTACTCAGAGCCGGAACTTCCGTTCGTGGTACAATCCAGCCAACTTCATCTAAATATCTCATCCCTGATAGGACCGTCATTATCATCTTCATCGACAGCACAACACCAGTCTTCAACATTTATGCTTCGCTGCAGAACAATCATAACTTATTTGAAAGACTTACTGCGAAGAAAAGAATAAAAGTGAATGGGAAAGGGACTTAGTGCTAGCCTTGAGATAACTCAGTGGTTAAGGCGCGAACTTACTGACCGGAAGGTCCGTGGTTCAAGCCCGACCCCAGTATTTCGGCTGATCCCGTATAGACTTTGGCCACCTGACAGTATCTCAGCTCTCGTGCCTCCTTCGGATGGCATTACAGCTGGGCGCTGAAGGGATTTCATAGCTGAACGATTACTACTATTACTAATGCTAGCCTACCACAATCTTTCCGAGGTGCCAACACCTCCAGACACTTTCGGACAATCCGGATAGAAACTCTCAAGAAGAACGCCATTGATGTCGATTAGCGGCCATATATTGCAGTGTCTCCAACCATACACAATGGGGATAACGTGGACTCTATCCTGGAAGACGAGTCACACCGACAGTACCCTGACTCTTCGTAATCTTTTTCAGACTCTGTCAGGGCGGAGGTTCATCATCTCTCTGCTTGTGTCACTCTGAATTGGACATGAATGACTGGATTTATATGTATGCCGGTTACTGATGCACCTACTACACTTTCCGCGTTTTCTAGTGCGTGTTACTTTTTCTTGTAGCACTTCATTCCCGTTACCTTATACACTGAACCACCATGGCAAAAAGTATTCGAAGTAAGTCGAAAAGGAAGTTCCGAGCCGTCAAACGCACCAAGAGTCTCAAGAAAATGAAGGACGAACTTCAAAATATCGCGAACTTTGATGTGAAGCTTGTCACTCTGCCGTTTGTAACTCGAAATGAACTGCTTACTGCCTCTCGACAGGAACCACCTCCGATATCCGATCTGGAGGACCAGGGACAGAAAGGTAATTGATGTCGTTCTAATCTTTCAGTCATCTTAGATCAAGCAGAACCCATGGAGACATCCAAGGCAATGTCTATACGAAACGAGCACGGTAGTTATCCAGTATGGATGAATAAACGAGAAAGGAAACGGCAAATAAGGTTGTACAGAATGAAAAAGAGGAGTAAAAGACGTTGATTCGATCTTTTTGACCTTTACTCTACGAATTACAAACAGCGTCTAAAAAACGCACATTCTCCTAAGCAGGTTAATGCTGTTCTGATAGACTGTACCCACTCTCCATAGTTCCGGTTACGAATTAATGGAGACAAGGTATCGACTACTTTTCCAACGAAGACACT
Source organism: Opisthorchis felineus (assembly GCA_004794785.1). Taxonomy (NCBI): domain Eukaryota; kingdom Metazoa; phylum Platyhelminthes; class Trematoda; order Opisthorchiida; family Opisthorchiidae; genus Opisthorchis; species Opisthorchis felineus. The sequence goes on along the minus strand of SJOL01007988.1, from coordinate 268,743 downwards.
GTTGTAGGGTGAAAGACCCTATGCGACGCCTGGATCATCTGAGCATACATCTGGCAGTTTCTTGACCAACCACCAATTTGTCACTTAAATAAACGGCAGTGTCACGTAAAGCCCTGTAATGCGTCTTTTGTGACCGAGTTGTCACAGATATCATGCTAATACCTCGAAGCCTGGCGATTACAAGAGAAGGGACTTTTCGACCTTCCATCGGGAATGCACTCCTCAGGGTTAATATATAACATCCAACTTCAGCGCACCAGGTCTTGGAAACATTACACGTGAAACGCAACCATAAAATGATTACCAGTGTTCGAATCCAGGATCCAAAAGCATTGGGAGGGAAGACCTCAAGTTGAATGTTGCCCCTTGCGATGCAAGGATGTGTCCAACTTCGGCGAGTAACTACAGACTTGTGAATTTTAGTTTATTTTTGCAGCTAGTTCGACTGTGTTTTGAGCAGCTTAAAAGCCATCGGTACCCTGACTTTCGTCCTAAGCTCAGGTCGTTAAAAAATTGCCATTCGGGTGTTGATTACGGGGTTCACGGACTTTCTTCTTGGGATGAAGTTGCTCTTTAGGATCGGAATTGTGAACACTGGAGGTTCGAGTGATCTGTCGAGGTAGGGGATCCCGTCGAATTCCGACGGGAAATGCTTGCTGAGAACTCTCTTGGTGGGCGGCCTCTTCGACTCGATGTTCTTCTTGGAGAGATTCTTGTACTGGTATTTCACGCTCAGAGACTATCACCGGTTTGTGGGGGCGAGATGGCTCAGTGGTAAGAGCGCGAATTTACTGTCCGGAAGGTCTGTGGTTCGAACCCGACCTCTGCCTCTCGACTTCCCCTGTCGAGGCTTGGGCAACCTGACAGTATCCCAGCCCTCATGCTTCCTTCGGGTGGCATGGCGGCTAGGCACCGAAAGGGTGTTACAGCTGAACGATTTTTTGTGTGCGATACCATAGACAAGGAGATATCAAATTGGGGCTTTTCTACAAAGGCGGAAATCCCCATGACAAGTTGAGTGCGATCAAGCAGGGTCGCAATCCAATCGCTTAATGTAGTGAATAAATAAAAGTTAACTTTCGTGCTGCTGGGCGGTGCTTAAAACCACAGTCGGCCGATAAATATTGAAGTAACGCTACGGCTCTATTATTAGCCTCACAGGCACACGGTCGGCTGCAGTGTTCACAGTTATAAAAAAACTAGGGGTAAAGTACTCGGTTTAAGCTCGGCGTGCGTGTCAAGCACTCATGTTGAAGAGAGCTGTTGAACAGCCCACTGCTGGTTTCGCCACTACTGATATTCATCACCTTGGCCTAATCTCTGAATTTTCATCAACTGCACTTGAATACTAAATTGGACGTATGTGGAGTTCAACACTCATTTGTAAAGTGAGGTGGTGTTGATGGGGAACTCGACTGAATCTTCCTTTTGCAAGCCGAGAACATTACATCCTCAAATGAACGTTCTGCACGAGTACCGCCCGTGTTTCAGTTGGAATGAAATTAAAGGTATCGCCTCTGACATGACACTACTTTGAGTTTTTAAAGCGCTGTACTTAACTGAAACAAGACATCGCGGACAACAGTGTTGCGGGTATACGTATTTCGTACGCTCGCTTCTGCCACAAATCGTGCAGAACTATATGAGCGACGTGTTACAGTCCAGCTGACATCATCTGCCTAAGTATACAACGCGATCAGTCAATGAGACCAAGACGGTCACAGTCCTTTTGGGCGCAGATGGTAGGCTTAAAAATGGCACTAAATATTTCCTCGAGTAACTTCATCCCATGTAGCTGTTTGCTCCGTGCTTAGAACTGGAAAGGCGAGTGGGGTTCGGGTGTGTTGCATACTAAATAATCGATAGTTTGACCCCAGATCCGATCAAATTTGAGCCCGGGTCAGCTGACGGTTCAGATAGTTTTTGGACACTCACCGTTTTGTGATTGGTGGCTGTGGCACATTCCGTACCGTACTAGTGTTGTACTTTAAGTTCGACGGGGAAGATGGTTAGTGTTGGTTAAGGTAAACCAAAAGCGTTCACTAATGTTAGGAATATGAAGATACTTCATTACCGGGATTTGCACTTCAGTCTGATGAAGTCGTGCATGATTCATTATCCTCGGCCAGAAAAATCGACACAGACAAATGACATCCTTCTAGGTTGTTTTTTCAGGGTTCTCTCTTGGAGTAATCAGTGTATAATCAACCGGTAGGTAAATACCGACAAACTGTAGTCATGAAAGCTCCACAAATGACAGAACCTGGGAGGCTGGAGATTTTGAGTGAAAGGTATAAAAGATTGCACCGTGAGTGGCTACGCACTAAGAGCAATGGCCTTGGTGCATGAGCGCCACTGATTGTGTAACTGAGCCATGTCCACGAGTACCATTAACCACTGATATGTTGAGTCCAGGATTTCCTTCCAGGAGGGTGGCGGTTGTCCACCCGACTGAGTTTGTTGTTTAGTGCTTTTATACTTCGTTGCCAGGTTATAGACTGCCCACTTCTCGATCATTTCTACTCAGCACGGGGACAGGCAAAAACTCGTCCGTGAGTAGCCCACTGTGGGTGAGTTCCCTCTAACTGAAACTGTCTGGCGTACCCAAGCAGTACTAGTCAAGTGTTCCCACCAGACCCGGCCAGTGCTTCAAAGGCACCGATGTTCAAACACCAAGTCCTCGTACATCCTCAGTGCAGAGGTCACACTTCTGATCCATAAAACAGGATGGATAGCATTTTGCCCCTAACAGAGAAACTACCATCACATCAGCAGCGAAGGTTGGCGAGAGGTGACTTCGACTCAAAAGTCTGACACAAATAACAGTGGGTAGTAGGGTTTTTTGGGGACCGCACATGGTTGACCGTGACCGCCGGTGAATTATCCAGTACGGTTGAAGTACATCTAAAACCTACCAACGACGCGGCCTCAAGCGTATCCGCTGTGCGCAGTGGCATCAGGAGTGCTATACCCATGCCTTACTCACTGATTCCTCAGGCCAGGCCTTTGTGTCGGGAACAGCGAAGCATCGTGGTTCGGTCCAAAGAAGATGAACTGCGAAGACAATTTTCAATCTGAGATGACAGCTAGTGTTCAAGTTTGTAGAACTGCGTCCGCGGACTCCAACAAGGCTGCGTCATGGTGCCAGTTACTGTGACTAACGCACACGGAGATGAACGATCCAGGTGGTGCAGCAACTCAGTATCATCCAGACCGCCACCTTTTCAATTCAAAACACCTAGCCACACGTATGCTACGTGACTCAGTCTACGTGCTGCTATTTTGCTTTATTGGTACATTCTGAAGCAGAACTACGGTGTCCAGCAGCAACATTCAAGTCTGTAGCATGTTTTGGATTAGATGTTTCCGTAAGCACTTGCTTCCTAGGGGACGCAAAACCAGCCAGACATAGACGTGTGTGGCATTTAGGCAGTGTGTTGCCTCAGCAGCACTATATTTACTTCCTTTGGAAATAAGATTCTGTAGGTGGCATTTCTATGTGCTAAGATCGACAGTCACCCGATTGTGCAATATCAGTGCGTCCCTTGCTGTTATCCTTGCCGAGATGGTCATCCGTTTGTGAAAACTGCTCCATCTACAATGTCCAAACATCTGGGGGCGCAGTCCAACTATTACGGCACAGCCACATCCCTTCCATCTACTCACAGTTACCGACCAGGATGCATTATCACTGGCATCCTCAACACAGCTATACGAGCACAGGTTGAAGGAGCAGACAAATGGTAGGGACCTTTCCGAGTGTTACCCATTTTGAAACATCCGTAGGCAGACACCAAGTTCAGTGCCCTCATTGGCCATGACACCGAGTAACAAGGATTACAAATGTCTGCTTTGGAGCCGTCATTTGCCTCCGGTCGAGTTGTACGCTTGAACACTCGACTATTCCCCCAGGAACAACAGTATTTCTTATTTTAAGAGATTTATAGTGAACCCTTATTTCGAAACCATTTTCTTCGGGCGAGGAAGCAATAAACAAAACAAGGTCTTGAGAAGTAGAAGAAATGTGGACGTGTAAGCGGAGAAAGCCCCATGATCCTTATATGACGCGATTTGATCGTACATTGAAGTTTCGAGTGGCTGCTGGTCAGTTTGTAGAAACCGAGATTTCTAAGCATGAAAACTCAAGTTGAAAAACGCTCCTCGTAGTCCAGTTCGCCAATCTATTTTATCGTCAGACCTAATAAGTTTAAATGCTCCAGGACGACACTTTTTGAGAATAACCGAAATTGGTTCTGTTGTATGGATAAGTTATGACGGGCCTTAGTAAGTCAAAACCCGCATGAATATTCAATAGTATTGCATCTATGTTAACATCTTACTCGTGAACGATCTGCTCAAGAAGGCATTCGTAGAATAACAAGGCTCCACGGTTAGCTAATATCCCTTGTTCTCTATGCTCGACGAAAACCAATACGAAAAGCAGTAGAAAACGTCATACAGATATACAAATGTACGTGTAAATGATAACCTAGTGGAACAAGAACGCTAAAATCTGACCGGGATCAACATTGTATCTCAGCGAACCGTTTAGACTGTGTTGCGGCAAATTTGTTTATACTGGAAGACCGGGATGGGATAGGGCACAACAGTATGTACATATTGATCGGGAGCACTGCAGAAGTGTCAAGCTCCGAAATACCTATAGCCTATCTGGTTGTGTAAAAAAGCTAAATTAGGTTGGTGAAGACACACGCATGTTGGCAAGGAATGAGCCTAATGTCGCTTGTCGAAGGCGGTGCGTTTCGGAGAGTTGACTACCAAAGGGCGAATCGACATTCATGTTTCTGGGGAAGAGTGATAATTTGCGTGAGTTTCCTCGCCTGGGGAAGGAGTCGGGTGGAGTCTTCTGAATGGCTGGTTGGGTAGGACGTCGTGACTTAATTACACCGCCTCGGCCACGCATACCAAACTGCCGACTGTTCCAAACGAGGGACAAAACTGATTTCTGTCGTTGAACAACTGACGGACTACGTCGCCCGTCCGGCGAAGGACTCATCTTGCGCGGTCGGATAGAGCGCCGTTCAGAACGCCGTAGGGTTGAGGTCTGCTGCACACTGTCCTGTAGAGGAGTTGGATTACTCGTTGACGGTGGACTCGAAGAACTGTTACTCTCAGAACTGCCGCTAGCAATCGAGTTATCTGCTGGAGCCAGGTCCGCATATGCGCCCGGCTCCAATTCCCAAGCCGCGTCCCTAGACAGAAAGATAGAACGAAATGAGCGATAAGTCGACCAAAACTATGGCACCAAAAAATACCTAGGTAAGATTCCAAATCAAATTGAAGAGCGATGAGCCTGGTAGTTATGTGGAAGGAATGGTGGTGGTCTCCGTTTAAACCATTGGTTGAATTTACCCTTTCTCACAACCAACATTCGACTGTCGCACTTCGAAACCTGTTCAGTTAAGCATTAGGAAATTAGCGAACCACCAGTTTTGTTCAAGCATAATTTCTGTAAGTACCACCAAGCAACAATATAAATAACGACTGTATACTCTGTGGATTTATGGTGGGTCAATCCAAGTGTTTTAACAGGCATGAATGAACCGATTGATACGAATTTTCGACAAAGCCAGTGCATCCCTGGCTAGAATACTACATCCTTCATCAGCATGAACAGCTCACACTAGCAAAGTGGCCGAGGTCGAGCTAAACGCTTTAACAGGCACAGTCGAAACCACAATCTTTTTTAAGTTAGTTACCATAACCATGACGGGAGATTGTGCGTTCTACAACTTCCAACGTCGGACGACCTGCTGATATTTCATAGACTGCGTCATCAGTGTGCACTACTGGATTTGCGAACAAACCGAACGTTTCGACATTAATGCGCGAATCAACCAATCTGATTACTTGGTAAAGTAAGAAAATCAATGAGAAAACCTTGATATGAACGTTCAGAAATCCATAACCTCAGTACGCGCGAGAGGAATCTAGCGAATATCCAACAGGAAACATATTAATTAAGCCTAGCAGTAGTTGGAATCTCACTATCGGCTGACAACACCAGCTGCAAGTTCATTCGGAAAAACAACCTATGGCTCTGGTTGAAACGTCGCCCCATGTCTTAGCAAACCCACTTATGGAATCCACAACAAAATAATTAAGGTGGCGACGGGCCTTCTGGATATTTTGGAAGCTGAGGAACCATCACCTATTGATATGAACAAACGACGTACAAAAGTCTAACAGTATTCAAAATCGTGTCAGAATCCGCTGGCCCCATACTGGTTCATCCCGCGTAAAGCCGACTGAACAGAAAACCTCGATGGCCATAGTTATGATGACACCTTCGAGGCCCGTGCCAGGCCACGTGAGATGACTGTGGTTAGAGCGCGAATTTGCTGACCGGAAGGTCCGTGGTTCGGACCCAACCTCTGCCTCTTGACTTCCCTTGTCTAGGCTTGGGCAACGTGGCAGTACCCCAGCCATCGTGCTTCCTTCTGGTGGCATGGCAATCAGGCACCGAAAGGATGCTACAGCTGAATGATTTTTTTCCTCGGGGGAAGGTAGCATCGCTGCTTCCATGAATATGGACATGCTTGTAGCCTTACTGGCCTCACACTCCTATCGCAGGGGACAGTTCGACTTTACCCCCAGTCCGCCTCGTATTACGATTACTCGTAGTAAAAGCTCTAGCTGTTCTTGGCCTGACTGTTCCCCTTTGGTTTTCCTGACATGACAACATTTGTTCGCCGGTATATTGGGTAAATGTTTTCGCTCATTTCGCTGCAAGCATAGGAAGTATCGGTCCTTGTATAGACTTTTGTTGGGAACGGAAGAGGGTCTTCTTATTCAACGGATTCTATTCAGAAGATCGTTCAAAGGCAGGAAAATCTTTGTTGCAGCCGATTTTTTTACCGCTTCACTATAGTTGTAGTATTTTGACACGGCTGAGAGTAGACAAGGGGTGTCCACTTCAAGAATTTATCCGATTTGTGAAAGCAACCGAGACGAAAGGACCCTTGCGTTTTGGATAAATCTCACCAACCGATATGGTTGATGCAACAATTCTAGGACGATCATAATGAAACATGTTAAGCATTACACTACGTTGTCGTACACTTTCAACTGCAGGACTGTCCTTTTCCCCGGTTGAAGTATTCCATTTAGAGATAATGCGTACTACAACATACTTCTCTGCTTCAGATGTTCCATGTGGCCACGGTCGTAAACATTCGAAAGCAGGACGTTTAGGTCAGCGCATAGATGAACACTCTCCAAAGTGTCCGGGACAACGGCCAGCAAGGCTAGGGCTGAAAGCTACCAATCAAGCGCGAAACAGGCCATCAACATCAAACGCTGCACGTTATTAGTTGGACATAACTATTCAAGCAGTTGCAACCGATCCCAGGCGTAAAGAAAATGCTGAGGCACATGATTCGACCTACTGTGGTAGTAAATACGTGGTGCTTAATGGCCTTCCCTCTGAACTGCCAACTTCCTCTTGTTCACATGTTCCCACAAGCCGCGCATTTTAGCATTAGCATTTTAGCTGCGCGCAATTAACCTCTATTTTTTGAATTGTGGTAAAGCAGCGGCTGACCGGATTTATCCAAGATGCTAGCCTGCCGCCATCTTTTGATACTTTCACGAAGCTGACAAAATGAGCTACGCATTTGGCAAGAAGGATTGCACATGTATAAAATACAAAATGGGCTAGGATGTCTGTTACACACAACAACCAGGGAATTTGAAATTGCTAGTACCACTAGGTTTGGTCGGCGGGGTGAGAGCCTAAATGTAGTCAAGTGAAGAAGAACTGCCTGAAACGTCTTCTATGGCTCAGCGGAAACCTTTCATTTCATTCAAAACCTGTCAATTAAAAAAAAGACTCCTAATCTAAATCGACACGGCCATCCTAACCCCTCAGATTCAGAGAGATCTTCTCGATGCCACAGCTGGCAGTGTACTTGAGAGGCTTTACACTTTTTTGTTGCTTAACTCGGGTGTATTGCTAACCTTTGAAGCGAGTGAGAGAAGCGCTCGTGCTTTAGCCATGAACGGATAAACTGTGCGGTTAAATTTCAGAGTAAAAAAAATTGGAGAGTGGGTTATTATACGATGGACTTTTCATCCAGACTGGATACCACATGGTCTGCGATTTTTACAATTGCCAAACACTGTTGCAAGTAACACTTACGGCTTCTGAGTACTTCACGGAACAAGGGAGATACGAACAGGTACAGTAACAAGGATAGTAACTATTTTTCTGGCCGATCGGAGACTAAGATGAAAATAGGGGGGAACAGTGATGGTACAACTGCCCAGGAAAGCAAAGAAAGCAAAAAAACCATCTCGCTCAAGCACATGATTTATCCTGGTGAATGAATCCGATACCCCAGTTGTTTCTTTCTCGGGTAACTGCTTACTTCCAGTACTGTAGAGCAAGACGGACCTGATTGTAGTGATGAAAATGGATATGAGCAATTTATTATGTTCGCGCACAATTCAGGAATGGATTAATCTCTACAAAAACATTTGGGTAAATGACCGAGAAGTCTCAGTCCGCCAATAACAGGTACCGGTGAAGCTAATACACAAGGACAGGACATGAGGATAGACAAATGGTCGTCTCTTTACTCAGTCTATAACGACAGTTGTTGTCCTGTTGTCGCTGCAGTCCAACCCAAAGTGACGTTCGTTCGTCAACGTACAATAACACCTTACAAAGAATTCCTAGGTGGCGACGATATGCTTTTAGGTGTTTTGGCATCTCCACCGTAACAATGGGGCTTGCACACCTATATGACAGATGGGAATGCCTGTCAACATTATTTCCATAGTGCAGTGGATTTGTAAGTCACACAAGGTTGAAGGGGGGGTTCGCCTTGGAACGCATTGCTGAAAGGGTTGCACGATGTTGGGAAGTTCGGTAGAACCGCCGGAATATCTCACAAAAGAAGGTTGGAAAGACTAGAAACCGTGAAAATTAGCTGTTGGTACTATTCGCGACTCCTCCCAAATGATGCCCACTCTAGAGTCGACTTCATGAACACAATTGAACACTGTGACGTGGCATAGCTTCACTGGGCCTCAAAGGCAGATTCAGAGAGAAACCAATCGTGCAAAGGATTTTGGTTTCGTGCACAAAATAAGAAGACTTCCAGTGGGGAATCCTACAGTTGACTACGTGCCGTGGTCGAAGGCTTATGGGGAGTCAAGGTAAACTGATTGCACATCGAAGAACCAGCGTGGTTCATCGCAGAAGTAATCCGGAGTGGGTCTGCGCTGTGACGCGTGGCATCCTATCACCGAGCACTGGATGGTATTGTTGGTTCCGGTAGGTAAGTGTGGCCGACAGCGTTTTTCCTTCCTGTTACGAACAAAAACACAAACATCTTCAAGAAACGGTAGACACTCACCGATCAGGTACCCAAATGCCCGCATCAATTATGGATCGAATGAACACATCTTTCTCAGCACAATAGGGACATTTCAAATAATGCAGTGCGGCTGAGGCGGCATATCCGGCGATGCATGACCGATGCATCCAAGCCTTGGGACAACAGAGACCGTGTATGCTGTTGTGTGTCCATGCGTCATAAGCTGCTAGCTGCTGTTTGTCTGGCTTATTCGAAAGAGATACCTTCAACCAATCAGGAAGATGGCTGAGAGCTGGATGGATTCTGCTTGAAGAACACAGTGTAGTCGAGGATATAGTCGGCTCATCCGGAATAGGTTCCGGGTCTACGGACAAATCGGAAACTTCCCAACTGCTACTGCAATAATACAGAATGTGAAAGAGAAAAAAAAGGATTTATGGGGAACTTGAAAACACAATGCAGCTTCAAAGCAGAACTAGAAGGATATGGGGTGAGAACTTGTACGTATTGGAACGACGAATGAGCCTCAGAAAACCGCCAGAAAATCCAATAGCAAATGTATTCAGATAGCAACTCCTAAACAGACCTGTAGATGGCTTCGAACCACAGTAGCTGGTAAAATCCCTACCGTTCAATAAAAGACAAATTGCATAGCCACCCAAAGTTGAGCACTGAAGTAGTCAACAAGCCTAACTCGCTTATGAATGGCCAGGACAACTGGCCGATAGAACCTGATCGGCATCCTGAGGTGCCTACACCTCCAAGCGCTCAATCAGATAATATGGAAACTGACGGCACGAACGCCACCGACATTCATCGGCCGCCATTTCTTTCAACGTCTCCAGTTAGGCGCAGGAGGGGTCACGGGGACCCCATCCTGGAAGGCTGACCACACCAAAGACATGCAAACTCGTAATCTCTTTGACATCCTTCTGCCAAGTCCACCTCGCGGTTTGCGCCATTCTGAAGGAGGTACCGAGAACAACACTAGTCTCGGTAGACGGTGTCTCAGCATGCGTAGCACATGGTCGAGCCACTGCAGTTGATGGTGCTAGATGTTTTCCGCGATTGAAGTACCAGCTGCACAACCAAATACCCGTTTCCTGATTAAATCGTTACGAATTCGTTGACGCCAACCGACACCAACAACGCTTCTGAGGCATTGGTGGTCAAAAACTTGAAGACGCCTCACATCATCCGTCTACAGAGGCCATGTTTCTCAACCATACAACAATACATCCCTTACTGTTGCCGGGTACTCGCCAATCTTAGGACCCAGTGATATGCCGTTTTGACGCCACAAGTGGCGTAAACCGGCAAATGTGATTCTGGCCTTTGAGATCAGTGCACTGACTCCATCAGACGCACCTTCGTCAGAGCTAATACAACTGCCGAGGTATGTTAAAATTCCCTACAATCCCTAGTGATTCTTCTTGAACTTCAAGGAGTACGTTCAGAGACTGCACGTTCTGAATGACTTTGCACTTGGAGGGTGCAAGCGCATGCCGAAAGATGGTATGATGGTGGTCAGTTTATTCAACAGAGCTTGTGCTTGGCCGTCGACAAGGCTCTCACCAGCAACAATTTAAACACCTGGGTTTTGAAGACACTCCAGCCCACTTCACATCAGTTATGGATTGCGTGTTCGAATTTCACACTGCGTACATTTCAAGCACGGTACACATCGTACAGCGTCTTCACTTATTTTTCCTGGCTTCCAGCATAAGGAGTAACCTTAGTGGTGTTCCGCTGTTCACTGTTCTAACCTTTAAAGTTTCTGTGTAAAACAGTGGAGGGTGACTGTTTATCACCATGACAACAAGCTGCCACTATACATTGGTGGGTATGACTAGATATGAAAAGTAAATGCAAGCGAAGATGTGAGACACAAAGGTGACTTAACGCTTGTAGTACACATTCGTTCTCAGGAGCATCGATATGCAGTATAATTGTGCCTTGGTTTCAGTCCTTTTAACCTTTTTGGATGCGTACAATTGTGATCAGCAAATGCAAAGTCGCTGCGTTTCGGTCAACTCTGGGCTTAATCGATCCTGCTAACTCCAGTTCACTAGCCCCGAGTGGGTAATCAGGTTAGTCATACCTGCCCTAAGTTCACCAAATTCGTTCTCACTAGAAGTATGGAATAGAGGGACCATTATGGTTATATCTCTGACTCTGAGGTCATCAGATTCATTCTTATCAGATCCGGACGAATTCGGCGCGCGGTCTGAATCAGTCGAGGAGTGAAAACTGTCTAAAACTGCTGAGGCTTTCACTAAAGACAGACAGTTTGTCAGGTAAACGGGTTCGCAATGAAAAGATGAAATACCTCCAGAGAGGAGTGTTTGCTTGACCCAGGGCTTCCGTTAGACTGTCCAAATCACTTGTCTGAATAGTCCTCTTATCACGACACGATTATTCTGGTTGGTCCATACCAAACCGAAGAAACAATGGAAGAAACAATGTCGGATACTGAACTCCGATTGTCTGAAATGCGAGTCAGGCGTATCCGTGGAATGGGAAAAGGCACGATGATACCAACGAAGTCACCATTCGTACTCAGACATTCGTGTTTTTCGTTGAAACACAAATGAACCATAGGGACACAATAGTTGGGATTTAAAGCTAATTTGTAACAAACAAGGACAGGAGATCTGAATCTGGTCAGCAATCAAGAATAGCACAAACTCACTTGGACGTGGAGAGACGTCGTACAGACAGTTCCACGGAGACGCGGACACGTTTGGGTGTAGACATTGCCATGCAAGTCCTTCGTGGTAGTCTCCTATTGTTCACCGGGGTCGTAAAAACTTTGGAATGTGGGGGATCAGTTTCCTTGTTCTTGCACTTGGTTACGGTGGGTGCTGGTTCACTTTTGTCCTCTTCAGGTAGCATTGAGAATAGGCATACACAGCAAGCCGGTACCTCGGTGCAGTGCTTCAGCCAATTTTCCAAATTCTGTGAAAAAAAACAAGCAAAGAAACGTAGACGTGGACAATCAACCGCATGTCTTGATTGGGAGAGCAGAAGTACTGTATTGGGAAGTTCGCAACCGATGAACAGGGCCACAATGGGGTTAACGCAGCCTACCCACACCTTCGCTTTCGCCTCCCACAGTCTCTGCATGGTGCTGGATCAGCTACAGAGCTGTTTTCGCTTTCAGGACCAAGTTTTAGAACCTGTAGGAGGGCCAATCTACTTCATCTTCCACAATAAGCTCCAAATAGAACGGAAATAGGGACTTTCACAAGTGGCCATCCAAATGGGTGACCGTATGACTGAAACCCTCGGGTCCACACCTATTCATCAGGTGCCTATCTTTCGGTTTCGTCAATGCAATTGCACACATGAATGAGGAAATCCTTTATACCACAGCAGAAGTGTCCGAACGACGTAAGCTGCACTACATTGGTTTCATCCACCCGGTAATTTAAGTTTATTGTCACAATGGATGGCGCTCGATCAGCCACATGCGACGCTGTCATCAGGGACAATCGCATTGCCTTCAACATGAAGCAGTGGATATCTCCGCTATAAAAGTATACTGCGCACTAATGGCATTAGTTGGTGCTCAGCGTCTACTGAAGATAAAGATAGTGTAACTCGTGCAAAGCCACACGACGGAATCAGGGTAACTATGTCGGAGAATGCTTTCTCTGCATGTGTATCAGAAGAATGTGGAATAATAATGAAAGCAGGAGAGACATGTTGGTCGAAAGGCAGTTCCGACCTTTTCAGTATACAAATTTTTGGTGAAAAAGACATTTCATGATGTGGATAAAATCATAAGCCATGAACAAAGTAGGTACGTTCAACTGGTTCACAATAATGGCTATGTGAACCAACAGCTGTGCTGACCGACAAGGGTTGTCTACAGTGATTTCGGGTTAACAGGAATTCATTCTAAGCAGTGTTCTTTGTTACTGAGATCAGTCGTGACTTTCACGAAGCAAAGACAACATTTTTAATGCCTTGAAACATGGAGCCAAATGTAAATAGAATAATCGAAAAGGCATGTCTGGAGGTGGACTCACACGATAAACTCCAGCTACTAGGACGGGTGATCTGCCGACTGAATTACCGGGTACGCTGCTCCACGTCACAATTATGCACTAGAATTCCACAATTGATTCATCAGGCATCTGTCTGATGGATTCCCAGCCGAAGGCTACCAACACTGTTGATGACCTCCGTGGTGACCTCCATAAGAGGACAAGACGCTGACATCGTCCAGGTATCTATGGGACTTTGGTGTGAACTGATGTAAATTTTAAAATTCGCCAAACCCTCTTTCACCTTAAGCCGTTCCAGATGACCTAGGAATAGCGATGGCGTACTTGTCACGTACAACACTTCGGATGATTCAGGGAAGCCTAGCAACCGAGAAAGCGGCTGATCAAACGTTCACAAAGCTGGCCTGGGCTATCACGAAATACTTAGTGGAAGGAATCAGAATTAGGTTGCTATATTTAGTCCAACATTCCGGCCTTCAAGGGTTACGTTTATCAAGGCGAGCGAACCCGGGATACCTTGAACCGCGGAACTACAGCCTATCTAGTCTTGTCAATTTGCGATGGAATATAATCTACATACATATAAACACTCTGAGAGACACACTTTCTTGATATAGTTATCGGAAGGAAGCATAAGCGACGGCCGAACATAAGATGTGATTGTCATGACTATGTAAACCATACTTTACATATATCATTAACTGGTAATTTTCGCTTTATATTTTCAGCTCATGTACTAGACGATTAAAGCGTACATTATGCCCTTGTATTCTGTCTTCCTTCTAATCTCGACCTGGAACCGCTCGGCTCTCGCAACAATGATGTCATTCAAGCTGGGGATACTTACGCATCCATGCAAAATGACTATCAGAAGGAACCCGTTATGATGCTCTTGCGTGCACACAAAACATTTGCAGATATTGTTGAATTATTTTAGGAGTTCCGGGCCAAACTCGACTCGGATTTTGCTGAAAAGCTTGAGCGCCATGTGGTGTGTGACATGGAAATTTTCGAAGTCAAAACAGTGTAGTGGAATAAGGTGTTGTAATCCGACGTTTCGGTTGCCTTGGGTAACAGAAGGAATAGGAATCACGGAACAACCTGACGTACATTAAGCTCGTGAGGTTATGGCGTGCGGGTGAATTCTTCCTCTCCATGGTCCGAAGTATTTGTTGTTCGGCCCCGGAGAACTTCGGCACCTTGACTTAAAGAGCCGTATAGCCGCATCCAGGGCGTTTTCCCGTATGGGGAACAACCCGCGGCTTTTGCTTAGGTTGGGCCCAACAGCATCAACAAGAAGCATAAAAAACATTCCATCTATGACCTGGAATCTAGTAAATGAAAGCATATTCCGGGTAGCAGTAAAGGCTCTCATGCGATGTTCAACAACGACACAGTATCTATGTTTTACAGTAGCGTGAGCTACTGGTTCTTTTCAATCCACAGAAACACTGCTTACATCGTCCACGCACTTACCGGGCGTACCAAGAGTAGCTGAATCTGTTGCTACTGTCCATCAATCATGATATGCGTTTTCCACCATAAGTAATGTACATCAGATCCCATTTCGCACACATCAATTGCAAAATCCAAGCTCCTTCTGTGGAACTTTCGAACAACCTTGAGTCGGTCGCTTATTAGGCATCTTAAAATTAGTCTCCAGCTATGTATATTAGGAAGGTCAACAACAAGGACGTACGCAGACACTGACTGGGAAATAAACCGAAGTCCATGAACGGGGCACGTAGGAGACAGTCGGAACAAGAAGCTTGGTGACGCATGAGGAAGGAGATAAAGTCATGTGCAGTTGAGGATGGGGAAGAGCCCACATTTATAATCCTGTTACAGACCGACTATCCAGGTGAAAAATCGCAGGTGACCAAGTAAACTGTTGATGGAGCTACTCAGCCCGGTGGTCTAATTACAGTTCTTTACTGGATATCGGAGCCACTGTGGTTCTTGATAATTTCACTGAAAAAAGGCTTGAAGGACCTGTTGCACGAATCAACTGAGACAACATGGACTCCCTCCCAGTATTCTTTGCTGCCGCTGCTTCTTTGGCCTGCTGAATGCCCCTTGTCTGCACGTGCGAACATTTTTGCCCGTCCGATGATGCGCCAAGTTGCACGGCGGTTGCGAACGGCTTCAGACTTCCAGCAAAACCACACACGGTCTTCTAAGAGATCCAATATTTAAACGAGACTAGCTGAGCTGTACCGCAGACATAAGTTTATCCGCCGCTTACATCTTTAGGTATCTCGTTCCAACAATCATCAGTATCCGAAAACGGCTCATCTGCCTGCAGATCCCACGAGGGGAGCTAATTCCCGCACTTTTATACAAGTGACGGGACAATAAAAGCCTCTCTGGATGACCCCTTAGAAAGCGGCTGAACAGAGGAATCACGGCTTCGAAGGAAGTCCCTCAGGATGAATACACCAATGCACCATTAGAAAACATTTAAGTGGAGAATTAGCGCACAGCTAGAGTATCCATGTCACCTATAGGAGGACACAGGGTTCGAAACAGTACTGTGGTGAAAGAAGGTATTAGAATCCCACATGTTAACATCAAGCTGTAGATGTACAGACCACTCAGGGGGCGTCGAAATGACCTTACTCAAGACATGTACGAACGAGACTTGCTCTTTTAGAGTTAATAATATACTTGAAGCTAGCAATACAAGACGAAAAAAACAACTGTTTTATTGCATGCACCGCAGCTTCTATAAATAGTAAAATACTATAATAAAATATATAATAAATAATTCAGCTGTAACGCCCTTTCGGTGCCTAGCTGCCACGCCATCCGAATAATTCCGGTTTGTGAACTTACCTGTTTCGGAACGTGTCTTCTACAGTAGGAGGGAAACGTACTGGAAAATACTGTTATTCCCTTGGCTTTAGAAACACAAGGAAGATGGAAAGTGCAGGGGCAGGACTTGATGACGCAACCAACGCAAGCCCCAGGATTACGACAGTACGAGCATATTAAAGACCGTCCTCGCCGGATTTCTCTCTTTATTGCATCAATATGAAAGCCCTCTATGTAGTCTTCGTCCGTAGTACCTTCTTCCTTCTCTTGAGACAAGCCACTTGCCGCAAACTAGAAAAGTGTTAAAGTGGAATTTTCCACTTACAATGCAGTTTGTGTGTAGTTTCAACTCGCCATTATGTGTGAAGTTCCCCAGAAGTGGATTGTCATCCAGTTTCAGACAGAAAGCACAACTGTCCGTACAAAGGGGCCTGATAGTTTTCCGACGAGGCATCGACCACTAATACCTATAAATGAGGGGAAGATACACTGAAAATTGAGTGAATGAAATAAATTATTATTAAACAAAAAATGCCCATGCATACTTGGGTGTAGCCACTTTGATTTATTGCGAATATATTATATAATTGGACGAGATGGCCTTACTGATGTCACGGATTGCAGCGGCCAACAAAGGGCAGCCCACGGTGAGGTCTGCACGTATGAGGAGTCCCACAAACATCATGAATCCAATGTAGGTCCAAGCGCTCGACATCTGCTTTGACAGGACTGATCCAGGTTTTTGACCGATTACCCAGACGGTATCGTCGCTTAAATTAGAGTGAGGGTGCTAGGTTATCTGTTTTTGTGGTGCCCCAAGAAGTGGGGTTTGTGTTGCTGAATGAGAAAGGAAATCCTTTGAAAGCCGAGGTATTGTCATAGAATTTCTCCGTTTGACCGCTTTTCCGATTAACTTTGCCTGAGACGTGTGTTTAAGATAACAGTGGTAGAATAATTCAGTTTTCCTTACATTTTCAGTTCAAACCTGCTATTTTTTGCACACACAAGTTAAAGCATTGAGTTGCAGTCCTGAATACGACAAGTTTTGTGCACAAAGTAACGTAGGGTTTTCAAGGTTGATAGAACGTGGTTTAATAGTTGTTACAAGATCGACGGAAGTTGTGGATAGCCCACTACTAGTTTCGCCCTTCTTGGGCTTACCAGGTAGGCTTACACCTCGAACTCCCACGAAGCTTATTTCGTAGTGGAACATTAAATTGTACGTATGGGGCGATAAGCACTCATTTTCAAATCGATTCGGAGTTGACAGGGGAGTCACTTGAAATTCACCTTAATCGCTCGTTTATGATATTCTTCGACATGAACCCGGTGAGCATCAGTTCGTTCACCTGTAGCCCCCTTCCGGTGCCTAACTGCCATTCCACCAGGAGGAAGCTCGAGGGCTGGGATACTGCCAGGTTGCCCAAGCCTAGAGAGGGGAAGTGGAGAGGCAGAGGTCGGGTTCGAACCACGGACCTTCCGGTCAGTAAATTAGCGCTCTAACCACTGAGCCATCTGAGCATCAGTGCTGACTTCTGGACACTCGGATGAAGTTTTATGGGGGTAACTTCGAAACACCGGTATATGACATGGATTCCTCTGGCTAACCGAGTTTTTCTGGAGCATTTTCGGCGTGGAACTTTCAGCAACCACCGGTGGTGAAATGAGTAATCCTGGTCCGACTACACAGTTCTCGCCCATACAATGGAATGATCAGAACCAAGAGTCGTATTGGGACGAACGACAGTCGCGAATTGGAGATCTCCAAGGGTGGCTGATCATAAGATTCACCAATGATTTGCAGTCCATCGCTGCGAAGCAACAAGGCTTGAGTGCTTGTGTCCAAAGGTCGTGCTGGCTGAGAAAAGCCGATGATCAGCATATAGCTATAGAAGTCGTCCATCATCGTCTGTGCAATGAGTACTGGCACAAGACAGAACTAAACTTACTTGTTTAAGACAAGTTGACCGATTGGGGCGTTCAACTCACCTTCCCGAATAAGTAGCGTCCCCGACTGCGTGACCGTCTTGTCTGTCACAGCCACTAATCACTGATGAGTCGGACCCGAGATTTCTCATCCATGGAGGCGGAAACTGTCATCATCACTGACTTTACTGGTTGGGGTTTTCATACTTCACTACCAAGCCACAGAATGTCCGCCTCTTGGTCGTTTTCACTCAGTACAGGGCTGAAGTAGATATTCCTTTGACAAAAGAAGTATACGCCTTAACCAGCGTGGTTAGCTCATCCATCGTGGAAGAGTTCTTTCACTTTAAAACTGCCTATCCTACCTCAGTTTTGCCAATCCTACGTTCCCACCAAACGTTTACAATACACCGGAAACGCCAAAGATCAAGCACGGAGAGTTTCCGTAAATCTGTGTATAGAGGCCACATTTCTGATATATTAAGCAGTATCAATCGCAGCGCCGCAGATTATGGTCTATCCCTACAGACGACGTGACGTCACGCCAGCAGCATAAGTGCCAAAGGCTGACAAATGCCATCCTGGCCTCCTCAGGTTTGAGGAGCGACCTTGTCCTCAACCAGTGCGTCGGGACTTGCACAATGTGATAGATAATTTTGACTAGCAACTCCAGTATTAATGATGTGTGGACTAAGTGAGCTAGAAATCGGTCCGGTATTACCGTGCAAGAGGCACTTCAGAAAATGTGCGGGCAATCTTTCCGATGAAAGACGGTAACAAGATGCAAAAGTAGATACAAAAAAACGGAGAGTAAACGCAAACTATCTTCAATCTGTAGGACCGAGAACAAAGTTGCCCTTGACGACAACACTAGAGTGGTAGGTTTGGTTTACTCCATTCCTTCATGATTACCAGTTCACTGGTACTATTTCATCTGAAAATCAGACATTAAAAAACTCGGTTCTTTTCTAGTCATTCTGGAGTTGGGACCTGGTGATCTTGTTATATTTTGATGGGTAAACTAGACACAGTACCAATTATGATAGAAAGTCTCACTGACAGTATACATCTTGGTCTCCGACGTGTCTGATGTATATTATCTGCGCTCTGTTCGCCAAATAGCGGATGTTGCGTTTTTGAACTAGGGGAACGAAGCTGCGGAACGGGGTTTACTGTATCACCCTTCTCCCCTTGGATGGACCCACGTGGCTTTCTTTTGACCTTTACGTTGAGAGGGTATTGTTGTCCTTTTCTTCCAAAGAGGATCAGATGTTCTGATGAGTTTGGTTGAAATTCCTTGGAAATATCTGACGCCACTGCCAAGCTATTCCACTGCCTATAGATACACCCATTGAAGCCGAATTGAACACTTTCCGTGCACATCGGCAATAACGACTTAGGCACGCGGGTAGGCCAGCCTACTTCAATTTTATTGTTCAGGAAGTAATGTCAAAGTTAGTCGATGGTTTCTTGGAAGGGCGCACTGGTAAACAACACAGTGACAGTTTTTCATTTTGCAAACTAAGACCGCCTATGGAACTGAAGAGACCGGACATCACTTTTAGGCTGCGGCGTGAAGTTTTCATCCATACTGGTTCAAGCTTTTATGCCAGCTACTACGCCAAGGCGTGATAGGGTAAATTTATCATGATAAGAGCCGAACGAAGCGTTACACCTGGCTTACGGGCCTACAGTCTGGAACCACGGTGCCAGCTGATAGCACCCTCGACTGTATGGCATATCTAACTGTTTGAGTACGCATAGTGTTGAGATCTTTTTGAACTGCTGCCGTTTTGTCCCTTTCAGTCACTAACCTATGGAATTCCGAATAACGCGCGAGAACGGTTCAACCTTTCAACACAACCAATTTTTGTTGGTGGTGGTAGCAGAATTGGTAGAATCCACGCCAGCACTATCGTTTGAACAGTCATCCTCCTGTCCTGGAGCAATTATTCTAGTAAGTCCGCACCAAAGGGGGAAGCACTGGACTTGAGTTTGGTTCTTATTATAGCTCATCAATAGTCCATATCCTTGGCCGTGCCGGGGTTTGAATTCTGGACAAGTGACATGCGGAGCTAGCGTGTAACCACTACTCTGCCACCGTACACTGGGCACATTTGAATTTTCAAGTCCGAACAAGCAAACGTGTTCACACTTGAGGGATGTGATTGGTCTGCACAACATTTAGAACGAAGACCAGTAACCATCCTGGCTGCGTCGACCGACTGACCGACCTATTAATCGGTCGATTATTAGTGTCTTATAAAAGCAAAACTCGAGTCCAGTGCTTCCCTCCTTTTGTATGGACTCCTTAGAATAATTGGAGAATGACTGTTCAAACAAGTGATGTGAATTTGGATAACCGAATTTGTTTAACCGTACAATCCTAGCTACGTTGGCTGGTCTGGTTAGCCAGATACCCGGAGTGTTTTGCAACTCTCCACTTGCATTAAATTTTTCTCATTTTAAGAGGACACTTCAGGGTATTTTCTGCACTCTGATATTTATGGCACTTGTTTTCCAATAACGTGTCAAAGTGTTTTGCCCTACAATCCGACCAAGAGACAAGCTCTTCGACCTGCTGATGTAGAGCATCAAACTGCGTTTCTGTTGGTGTGTTTAAGTTTCGTGGTTGTTGGCAGTCGTGTTGGCCAATTCTGCCTTATTTCTCAGTGGTACCTCCAGTTTGACAAAGTATCACGTTCGCCCTTAGCATGCCACTCGAGAGGTCATGCCATCAGCTGTATACCGCTCCTATGCGTAGCACTCCAGTACGGTTTCGGGCCCCGAGAGGCACTGGTTCAGAAACCCAGAAACCACGCTCGCTTCCCAAATTTTCAGATTAAAGCTAAGGTAATAATTTAATTGTTTCATCAAAGTAGGACCTTCGGTCCGGCGTAGTAGCTGCTTGATGCCAAACTGCCCAGTTAGCCTGCAAACGCTAGCATTTGGAGCCCATCCGGTATTGTAACAGTCTTACAACTGTGAAGCGCATACCACAATATGTGACAGAATAATTTAGGTAATTTAAAATGGCCTGCACCTCTCAGGGATTTGGACCGATTGCATTTAGGTACTTGATGCCTCCGATAAAACACCCTGGGAGTATTTCTAGCCACAGGGTTTCCTATACAGACAGAGAATTTGCAAGCAGCATACTAATAACGTTAAAAAGGAATGATGGGAGAGGGTAGCCTTGTCTTACAACGGTGGACGTGATAAACAAAGGAGACCGCCTACCGTATACCCGTACGCTTCCACAAGAATTGGTGCATACTGCCCTTACAAGGGATGAAAGTTTGGAAAAGTTTGATAGTCATACACAGCCATAGTCCCTGACGATTGACAAAGTCAAAGATAGTCCTCAGATTAGGAAGAACGATGAAAGAGCGAAAGCCTTCAAGCGCCCTTTCTCAAGTAAAGATATGTTCAGAGCATTCTCGGCCACAGTGAAACCCAGCGTGACAATTACGAATTTGTTCCTCCGGGTTGTTAGGAGGATTGCCTCGAAACGAAGAAATCCACTTTGCTGATGATCGTCTTTTATACTGAAACGTTGTTTCTACATTCCAGCCTCTCACTGACATCCTATTGGACTGTTAGCTCCTTTGATATTGTGGTTCAGTTGAATTCTATAGCACGGAATGATCCACTTGTTTGCAGTATAACTTTCTCGAAGTTGTTTGTCTTCTCCATTCCGGCGAGCTGACGAGTCTGACTGATACATCATCAGAGGATATAACACTTGTGACGGGAACCCAAAGCGAACACAAACATGTCAATTTCAGCTGAGGATTTGAAAGCAATCCTTCAACAGCAACAAGCGCAGTTTGAACAATCGCAATTGCGATTTATTCAGTCTCTTACTCAAGTTATCAGTCTCATCTCAAAGTGGCACTTCATTATCCTCTGCCGACTCTATCGCAGCAACTGTTACCGAATTTCTCTACGAACCGGCATCTGATCTCGCATTCGATTCGCGGTACAGCCGCTGGGAGGGTGCTTTCCAGAATGAATATACCGACAAAGATGATGCGTGGAAATCCCGTCTCTTGGTCCGGAAAATTGGAACCCTAGAGCAAGATCGGTTCATGAACTTCATTCTTCCCAAACATCCAAGAGACCTAAACTTTGCACAGACAGTGGAATAACTCCGTGAGATTTTCGGTGAGCAGCATTCAATTTTTAATGTTCGATACAATTGTCTCAAACTGGCCAAAGGCGATGCCGACGATTACGTCACTTTTGCCGGTGTCGTCAACCGCGAGTGTGAAAAATTTCAATTGCAGTCACTTACAGAGGATCAGTTCAAGTGTCTAATTTTCGTTGCTGGTCTTCAGTCTCCGCAGGAATCAGAGATTCGCACTCGATTACTTTCCAAGCTTGAGCACAAAAAGGACATTACCGTGAAAGTACTCACCACCGAATGCCAACGTTTGTGTAATCTTAAACACGATACCGCAATGGTACAGTAGACGTCACGATCTACTGATTCCAGTGGTGTCACGGCATTGAAAGGAACCACTGTTACATATGAGAAAAACCGCCAACATTGTGTTTGTCCTGTGGTGAGTAGCATTATGCGCGTTCCTATCCATTCGAGAAACGCCAGCGCCAGACGTGTCATCGGTGGGGCCACAAAGAAGATGGACCGATCGAATACGAAGGCCTGTCATACCAATGCAGCTCAACCCTCAGCAGCAGTCCTATGATCGAGTACTTCAAAGGGGATGTGTTAGGAGGACTGCCCCCAAACTTTGCTAACGACTGTCTTGCACAATGAAACCTTGTTTCTACATTTCAGCCTCTCACTGACATCCTTTTGGACTGTTAGCTCTTTTTATATTCTGGTTCAGTTGAATTCCATGTCACGGAACGATCCACTTGTTTGCAGTATAACTTCCTCGAAGTTGTTTGTCTTCTCCATTCCGGTGAACTGACGAGTCTGACTAACACATCATCAGAGGATATAACACAGGTAATCTATCAACCGGTGATCACCCCATTGGTTCAGACGACGATTCTACGAAGGAATTGCTGTTCCATATTTTTCACAAATGGCACCTGCGCTCTTTTGACCGGCTGACCGAAGCAGCTGGAGTAGGGCGTGGCTGTTTCTTGCAGCGAAAGATTCCTTCGCTCTCGGGCTTTGTCATTTTCAAGGCGATTGACTGTCTGGTGTTCGAAGGATCTGCGTGGTCACTACTTTCTGCCGATAAGATCTGCTGGTCTCGGCGAAATTCAGTGCATTCGGACCAGTCGGATGGCATTGACAGAGTCCCAAAGGCTAAACATTGCACTTTCACTCTCTTCCACTCATCCTCCAACCACTCTTCATCAGCTCGACCGCGTATTCGTAGGAGCCATCTGGCCGAAGTAGCTCGATATTGGTGAGCTACAGAGAGCCGTTGGAAATGACCCTGAAATGGCCTGTGTGATACTGAAAGAGAAGTGATGATAAAAATCTGGCCACAACCCCAGAAAGAACGATAATCTTCATCTGCAGCTCTTCGCCTGTAACCGCATGGTCCGGGTGCGTTTACGACTGGTAATCCCCAAGTAGCATGGTGTGGACGTCTTTTTTGGAAGTTCACACTGGCCAGGAATACACTTTGGTCAGCGCGCAACTGAAGCAGTCGTTCCCCATTGTCTGAATGGTGAACACTGACTCCGAACGTGCCATCCAACTGTGTATTTCCCGGGCTTAGTCGTCTAACTTCGGCATTCATACCACGCGCCATGATGATACTATCTGTTCCTTTTGCTAACCAAGGTAGTCAGGAAACATGTCGACAAAACCCATTCTTCTCAGGTTCAGAACCGCGACCTGTCGAAGCGTTAGTTGTACCAGACAAGCGTACAGCTCAAAGGTAACCGTTTATTGGATTCTAAACCAACAAGGCGCTTTCAGTTCCCAGCCTGAATGCGAATCCCACGCCATAGCTACCACCAGCCATTGCATCAGGACCACCAGACACTCCAAGAGAGAAATGTCTGAGCTCATCCTAAGCGGTTTGAGATGCACAGCTGAAATGGGTTCAACTATTTGTGTGTCGGAGATGCAACACACATCGGCAAAGTTTCAGTAAAGGACGCCTGTCGTTTTTTTCAAGGCGGCCCTCCTGACAAGTTTGGCATAGCGAAGTGCATCCATCTGGTTGGAAGCCTCGCTTATATCACCCTACAAACGGGACAAATCCGTGGTAAGAGCCTATCGGATGTGGCTGCTAAAATATTCACCACCCTTCCTGTAAATTGTTTCATCGGCGACAGGCACTCGCGTACCTAAGCACACCAGATAGGTTTTTGTTCAGCGAAAGGTTACGCCGACCGATCTACCCTGCGTTCCGGAGCAACCATACAAATATCAACGACCAGCCTTTACCTACCTCATCGATTTTCAGACGTCGTCTGATCCTAAAGCGAATACTGTGGAATGCAATGGAATCGGATGGTATTCACACCATATTGACTAGGCTGTTGAGGTACGTATGGTGAAGAGTCACCACCCTTCGACTTGTCTGGAGTTCTGCAGGGCCGTCCACAGTCCCATATGCTGTTCGGCTTCGTAGTTGACAGGCTAACGCGCCAAGCTGTCGGTAGACACTACGGAGTGGAGGGTGGACAGTGAATCAATCAACAATCTTCAACTTGCGGATGAGTTGGCCAGCAGACTTCCTGTGTCAGCCTTCAGTTTACTCAAAACATATTTATGAACACTCTGCCCTGACAAACCAATTAGAATAAACGGACTGGTGCCAAAGAATGTCTGCGAATTAAAGTACCTAGGTCGAACCATTCTTCTGGACTACCAAGCCAAGATATAAGTCACGAGACCTGGATAATGTCCACAGAGCCCCCCACAAGTAAAGCTCGTACCGTGGCACAGTAAAGAAAATTAGTCTGGAGACGAAGGTTAAAATTCATCGACCTGCTATCCAGACACGCCTTAATTTATCATTACAAAGCGTCTCAGACACGAGGGAGGTGGAGATTTTAGACCATTGGTGCTCCAGGAGTGCCCTCAGAGTATATTATGAAGACCGCGCATCGAACAAGATTTGCCTTTGACAATTTGGTCCCGAATAACAAGTTGTTAACAACACCGATTCTGATGGTTTGGACGCGTACTTCGGCGCCCACATGTTGACGTAATCGGAGCTGTCCTTACCCCAAGATTGGCGAGGCGATCAATGAAGAAAATGAACTGACATTGTTAAGTTCGATGTTGACCATTCGATTTTAGACCATTGGTGCTCCAGGAGTGCCCTCAGAGTATATTATGAAGACCGCGCATCGAACAAGATTTGCCTTTGACAATTTGGTCCCGAATAACAAGTTGTTAACAACACCGATTCTGATGGTTTGGACGCGTACTTCGTCGCCCACATGTTGACGTAATCGGAGCTGTCCTTACCCCAAGATTGGCGAGGCGATCAATGAAGAAAATGAATCGACATTGTTAAGTTCGATGTTGAATGCTTGGGTTAGCAGATCGTCCACAGAAGTAACATTGGATCTATGTACGCGAGAGCCCTGCTACCAACCGCCGTGTTTGGGCAGCTTTTATCCACTACATCCAAGAAGCTGGTTCGTTCATACGCAGGAGACAGCTGACGTGAACTCCCCGACCAAAATACCATGCGGATCATTGTTTGCAAGCTAGGAAGGAACTATGAAAGCCTTGGTCGTTCCATTTGCTGAAATTGACGAGTTGGGAGTCAGACCGCAACCGTCATCGGTGTTTGGAGACACTCTTCGATAATGCAGCCTGTTGCATTCAATGGCGAGCTTGCACCAAAAACCCGACCAGTCTACTTTAGGGGTCCCCGCTTTCCAGTTTTTCTTCCTACAAAAAGGCCTCATCTACTTTCATAGTTCACTTTCCTGATCCTTTCCTTTGGTCTTTGATTACGCATCTCGCCGGAAGCACGAGTCTACTGCTCGTGTGGAAAATGACGATGATTTTTCCATAACAGACGATCGTTTTGACTTCAGATGAAACATAACCAAAACATTGCGCGTAACATACAGAGGCAAACAAAAGGAAGTGAAGTGAAGTTTTGTGACTGCTGGCATAGTGGATGGAAGCAGCAGAGACGGTAATACAACCTGAAATTGACTGAGAGTTTCGAGTAGGTTTCAAACGGAACATTAAAGGCCAACATCAACAAAATGTGAAAATGACAAGCCCAAGAGTGCGCCGACTGGCGGACATTATCAAAACATGGGATTCAAATGAAGAACTGGGAGTCAAATGGGCAACGGCCGTGGGGTGTCTTGTTTTTGGTGTGCTTTGAAGAGAAACGCGTCCGTTACAGAAAACCAGAGTCCAGCAATTTACAAAGTAAATACTGAAAGTGACGCAAAAGTATGCCAACAGGCCAACAGACCGGCTGCAAGGCTTCGGCATATGAGGGCCATGGCTAGAAGGATAGCTCTGGGCCAAACATGCTTACAGATAGCCGGAATTCTGTGACAATGGTTCGCAGTTCTGCCAACCTGCTGTAGAGGCCTTAGGCGTTTTGGTAGAAACGGGGCAAGGAATCTCACATCAGTTTTGGTCGAGGCGATCTTACGAAGTACAGGGGACAGGGAGAGGCTAGGTGGCCGACCCAAAAATCAGCGTGAGACACGCAACGTGTTGCGGTGAACTCGACGGTATAGGGCGCAACAGTTTCGTGAGGGGCTGAGATTTGGGGAAGGGGCTGAGGCGTGAGGAGGTTGTTTGTTGAAACTTCTTGTTCGGTTTGAGTCTATGAAGAATAGTTGTGAAGACTAGGTCTGGGTGGAACCTGTTTTCTGCGAATGTAACATGTTTCTAATAATATCCTCCGTCCAGCATCCTTACAGACTCAGATGCCCCTAGCCTGATACCTCACCGAGAATGAAATTTGCACGACGGTACGAAGGTACTGGTCATGTAGTCTTTCCCATTAGACCGCCTTAGGAACACCATGAACAAGCTGGATATCGACAGCAGCTGAATTTTAAGGACTAAATCGAAGAAGACGAGGCCCTCCAGTATGTCTACAGGAAGGATGGCATACTGTGCTTGTTGGACATTCAAAAACTGTAGGTTTGTCAGTTTTTGTACGTGCTATTTAGATTTCCCATGTGACTCCCAGATATGGGTGTACATATTTGTGGTCGAGATTTTGGATGGCTTAAGCATCGCTTGGAGCGTTTCGGGACCACTCAAGGGCAGGACGATGCTGATTTCGAGTCTGACGGCGCTGAAGTTGACAGTGGCATTCTTATCGCAGAAGAACTGGGTTTGTCTTTAGCTTCCTATCAAAAATCAACAGGCGGAATTATACCCCGCCTCCCTTCCACTGAACACAGTTTAAGTGAAGCAATCGGTGTATCTTGTTGGCTGATAACAGTGGTCAAAAGCAGTATACAGTAATGGATCCTGTCTTTACAAAGCCATAATGAGTCCTAAATTCTGTGTTTGGATACATCCTACAGAAACAAACGAGCACGGCGACAGCTAAGACAAGTTTGGATAGTCTAGAGGTTCGTCGGAGTATTCCGACCTGGTAATTTGCAATTCCGACAAACTCTCAGATACTAACATCCCGTCTCTGTGCAGATCTTTAAAGCATACAATCGTAGAGTTGGCAAGTTCGCACCAGCGAATGTCGCAAGGAAAGTATACGGTGTTTATCTTCGTTGAATGGCAACTTCACCCCAGCCATAATCAGGGGGTTATAGAGGTGGTTGAAAATAGCAGTTTTCATTGATCAAAGGATGACCGAAAGTATCTCACTAACGGCCCAGAGGATTTATATGCCGACAGCATTAAATGATTTCAGATGAAAGTTGTCTAAAATAAGTAAGCTGTCTGAACGTAGGGCTCTTAATTTAGCTCGCACCTTCTCTCGTGTAAATGATACTCAGTTCGTTCGCTTAGACTCATGTCAACCACAATGGCCGTGTCGGCACTGTAGTGTGAGGCACCTTTTTAGCATTGGCTGTTTCACTAGTGAATAAAAAAGCGAACAGTTCAGCTGTGACACCATTTCGGCGAATAGCTACCGTGCAACTCGGATGCACCAGGGCTGGTCCGTTGGCAAGTTGCTCAATTCGGAGCACGGAACTTCCGGTCGGTAGCTGGGCACCTTAACCACTGAGCTACCACAATCCCAAGAGAGGGGTTTGTCGTCCAACTGCCAGCTGACAACGGGGTATTCAATGTTCCATGTTTCTGAGTGAGTTCACATGTTTGTATAACTTGGGGTTAGCTGCGTTGCAGTAGCTTCGAATGGTTGTATGGTCGATCCAAGTTGAACCTACATACTTGGTTTTTAGAAAGGTCCAGGTAATAAGACTTTCCGTGCAGCTGTTTCACTGGAAATTTGTCCACTCTTTTGAGATTGATTTGTTTTCTTTCCGTCGAGGTTTCTACCATTTCTTGGATCAGAGTGAGGCAGTGCGTTCAGGTCTCTTCTGGGTAAAGATTTCCGAGAACCGCCTGTCGGTTTTCGTAGCGATTAGCATGCAAAAATTGTTTGTCGTTGTCCGTCTGAAAATTCAAAAGCAGAATTATGTGGTCATTGTGCTCGCGTGGCGCAGCTACATCAATATTCTCTATCATGAGCTTCTCACATTTTGGTAGCAGGCCTTAGGTGGAAAGGGCATCTTGGTGTCTGAGTTTGGTTACTTTCTAAAGGATAACCAAGGGTTTCGACAAGTATACGCATTTGCATATCAATTTGGTCTTCACAGGAGACTCAAATGAATCTCTCGTTTGTATTTTTCAACTGAATGTGCTGCACAAAGTCCTCCTCATGTTTCAGTTGGTACGATATCATCATTTTCAGCTGTAAGAAACTTGTCGTACGGTGGTTGTAGCTGCCACGGTTTTGTTTGTCGATGAGTTGGGGAGGGTAGGTAGCCGCGCAAATGAGTATATCCGTCGAAATCAGTCCAATTTGAGTTCAAGTAGAACATAAGGTTGACGGAAACTTGGGGTCTGCGCCTACCTGATGAGCCCCAAGAAGGGCGAAACCGGTCGTGGGCTGTCAAAGAGTTTTCAGCAACCTTACGAGTAGTTTCCTTTATGAAAAGGTAGCCAAGGGTATTTAGGACTCAGAAGCCCTTCTGTAATCAAATACGTGATCGAAAAAGGTCTCCACAGTGTCATTTTGAAATCTCCTATAAGGAGTGAGAATGGTGAACAGAGGATTGCATCCTCAATTCCTTCAGAAGTCTTTCGCCGATGTCCGTGCACGAGTTCCAAGGCTGACGGATAACTGCCAGTAAACGCACGATTTAGTTTCGGTTTGAGGCAGAAAAACGACGCCCCCGTGTGGGAAAAATGAGCGTTTACGAGCCCTTCGTAGAATCCAAGACTGTTTCGTGCACATGAAAGGCAGGCGGATAGTTGGTTGGGAGTCTCGGGTCGACCTCTTTTCTTGCGTAAAGATTAAACAACTGCAGTTGTCTGATCCCCCGAAGCAGGGGATATACGAAAAAAAGTGTGGCTGCTTTCATGGCTATCCTTCGTGTTCACATTGTCGTTTCGTATTTATCATGCTTTCGCTTTCATTTTCAGCTTATGTACGTCTATTCTTAGATAAGTAAAGCGCCATTCATTCTACGCTTTTCAGTCTTGTTCTCGCGCTCAATCAGGATCGATACTCCATCCGCAACAGCTGTCGAGGGTACGACGCTGGTGTCTGGCTCGCTGAACACCAGCGGACGTAAACCGGCCAAGTATCAACAAACTACTCCCACTCTTCGGTCATGATAGAAACTGTCTGCTTGTCTTTGGAACTTCCTGTATCGCTAATTTTGACGCACGAGGCTCTTTAACTGTCGCCTCGCCTCGATTTGTTAATCAAAAGCGGCAACAAAGCGCATGCCTTCGTCCCACCTATCAAATACATCTATTCAAGAACTGACGATCTTCCTCCATTGGTTCTACTGGGTGTTCTGACTTTGGTTCAGTAGCCTTCATTATCATAATACACCGCTGAATTGAAAAATGACTGTAACACAGAGGTCGGGTACTTTTGGCTAGTTTTACGTTGTTTATCTCCGCTTGGTATCTTCATTCTGAGACTTTGGCCCATTTTCTGTCGTCCGACTGCTTACACCCAACACATTCAAGTGAAACTGATTTATCATCGGTCATTCTTGTTGAAGACGCAGATGCTGTAACATCACGCCCTCCTGACTAGAAGTGCAACGATGTACCATTTTAACCGTTCTCTTATGATAAACGTCAACTTTACCTTAGGGTTCGTATGGGTTCCTCGCGTCATTCTGTCGTTTCCCAATAGTTGAGGGCGTTAACGGAGGAAAGCTAATCAATTGACGCACCAGCAACATCTTCGCGTGTGTCCGCTGTCGCCATGCTTTGCAATCCAAGCGAGATGTGAGTGGACGTCCATCAACCTCAGTATCGGCACTTCGAACTGCCTTTGACCTTTGAGTCACCTCTGTCAGACAGTCAGACCAGGGTGTTGGGGTCACTTTGAGTTGTTTTCTTCGGGAGAATTGTATACCACTGCAGTTAAAAACCGCAGTCAAACGGATTTTTTGAGGACTGCCTCGACAAATCCCCAAATGGGCTACTCCGATAAAAATTATAATAATCGTTCAGCTGTAACATCCTTCCGGTGCCTAACTGCCATGCCACCAGAATGAAGCACGAGGGCTAGGATGCTGTCAGGTTGCCCAAGCAGAAGTCGAGACGCAGAGGTCGGGTTCGAACCACGGACCTTCCGGTCAGTACATCCGCGCTCTAACCAGTGAGCCATCTCGCCCCCCGCCCGTTTTATCGATGGAAAAATGATAAGACGGATTTCATACATGATGTGGAGAAAATTACCCTCTCTCTTAACAGCCGAGGTTTAATCACTATTCTATTATGCCTACGCTCTGAGCTTGAGAATCTTCTTACCATGTCCTCGCCAAGTATTAGTTGGGTCGGTGGTGAAAAACCTGTCATCTAACCCTTGTTCCACACAGCACAAGTAAATAATAGGTCCCCTCGGAGGCGACAATACTCTAGGCTTAAATCCAAGCACCCCGAGACGCGTTTCGTAATTAATGGTTTTGAGGCCAGCAAACATCTTCGTACAAGCTCCTGGAGACGCTCAATGAGGGTTAATTCCTGAGTAGACAATTCGGTTGGCGTATTCAAGAGTCAGTCTGACGTAGGCCCCATAGAGTATCTGGAAGTCCAGACGAGTGACACAGGGAAGTTTAATCGGATCATTAGTAGAACGACAGATGCCTTTTGAGCTGACTTTTCGTGGTGGTGAGAAGGACGTGTCTGATGAGAGCCAGATATCTAAATCATTTTTGGTATCTATCCTCGTAATGCTTCTGGCCTATTCCCATGATGCGCGACATGGGCGTTCTCTAGGTCTCTTCCGAACGACATATGCACGCAATTTCGCCATTCAGACAAAGGTGTAAGTCCAGTTATCATTGCCTTGCAGCGTCGATGCTGGCAACCTACTCTGCGCTACCAAGACTATCCACAACGTGGCACTAAACTGTGGTTTTTCTCCCTACCTATCGTAGAATTAGAGGCAAATTCGCTTTAGCATGCAAAATACTGTACCCCGGAGTATACTCATATCGGCGACGTTAACTTGCAGTGTATCCTTGCCAAGATAAGGATGACGGAAGTACACGTGGTTATCGCTAAAATCTGGATGCGCGACGGACCGGCGGACTTCCAAGTGTGTGCCAGTCCTCACGACAAATAACATATGGAACCCATTGCCACGTGGGGAAACCGCAACGCAAGTGCATTTTAAGGGCCTGCTGCGCGAAATACTCCGAAAAAAAACAGGATAAAAGATCCGGAGGCGACTATGCGAGACGGAGTATTTAACTGGCTTGTGAATACCACCCATTCTGCATAGAAGGAGCTTAACTAGACTGACCACCCGCTTCCATCAACACCAACGTGAACTTAGGAAAATCTCCAACACGACAAAAAATTTCAGCCGTCATTTTAAAGAACTAGGGCCGCTAAAACTGTCTAGGACTGTCCGGAAAATTTAAATAGCACGGGGTTGTTCAAACTTTCGCACCACGCGCCCCAACATCTGCCATGAGTCGCTGATTGGCTGGTCACTATTTGACACTCCGGACCGCACTATGAGTTCAGACGTTAAACCTAGTGACTTTGGTTAGTATTGGTTAGTTTTCGGCTTTGATGATGTCAAACGACCTAGTTGTATATCCAGCGGGGTTTTGGGAAGAAAAAAGAAATTCACAAAGCATCCAATGTACACACATGAACACAATGGGGTAGTAGGCACGAAATAATATTAGCGTCATTTCTCCAACAGTTCTTTTAGATTTGCGCTAATTTATGCACCATGACGCAATCTCAGTCAAGAACCGACAACAGCTGATAAATATGAAACATCTTCCACCTGCGTTTGAAAACAGGTGAATCAGTTGTGGCTGATCATCTGGGGGTCGTTCTCCAGAAAAAACAGGCCAACGAAGCAGGCGCAATCGCTCCTTGGTAGTGTCATCACGAAGCCCGACCACGGATTGCTTCACGCAGATTGGCTACGTCAGAAGGGAAGCAAGCTAACACTTGGGCTTCTGGTCACACTTTCCTGCCCATTTGCAGTACAGAAAATCTTGGTGCGGGCTGTCAGCACTCAAAAGACCTACCCAACGATTAGGCGTATATCAGAGGATCCCCCTCTAGAGGCGCGAAAGCTGGGCCACAGCGGTTCTAGGGGAGAGGTGCGAAAACGTTTCCGCTTGGCGCCAGTTCGGCCGACCCCAAACTTATGGCGAAACCGATTTTAGTTATAGTCCCTTGTGCTCCGGAAAGCACTCCGACACAACCTTCCGCAACTCCGGATTGCAGCTTCTACTCTACCACCGCAGACCCATTGATTATCCAAGGCAGCGATGCTCTGGAGGAGGCAATCCTCACGAGGACACAGCGGCCAAAGTACGTAGAGCTAGTAGCGCTTCTTTCCGTAACAGACAATAAGGGACCAGCGGTGTTCCCCACACCCAAGTCACAACTTCTGAGCTGGAGTGGGTCAGACGTGCGGAGACAAGCGGCGAAGCCTACCGACAGATCAACCACATGCGTTGACCTCGACATCGGGGAATGCTGCAAGAAACTTTAAACCACTGAGTATGTGAAGCTGCCAATCTCCAGCTCCACTCCGTCTAAAGTGACCTCTTCGACTGTGGACTCAGTCGTCGCCCAGGACCCAGACAGCCAAAGCCACTAGCCTGACCACAACAAACCGGAAAATCCCTCGTACACCCAGTTGGCCACGCTGATCGCGTGCCACTCGGGAGTCCACACAAACACGAAAGAAAGGCGACTGCAGCCAAACAAGTCACATAAGATTCACCAAATCAAAAAACTGCTGGCTGGCTTCAAGGTGCAGTCCTCTGCGAAAACGAGCCTCATGGGAGCGCCGCCAAAAGAACTACTTCTCGGTGCTGCAATCCAGCGCTCTGGGCCTCACAGAGACGCCTTTCCGATCAAACTGCGCCAAAATGTCCACGAAACCAAACAGACACAATTTTGCCCCGAATACTTTAACAACAGCAAATCTGGTCGTCCAAAAGGTGGTGTTGAATAAGCTACAAGTAGCAGCTGCCGAAATTTTCGCCCATGGGGGAAAAAACTCCGTCCCCCAAAGACAAAAGGCGCGAACAAATCGGGCTCCCACTTGGCGAAAAATCCCTGCACATGAAAAGCAGCCATCGAAACCGCCAAGACGGGAAGCACACCAGTATGCTGCAGAGGCTCCTTCGAAGCTTTGGACTCGAACCCGACGTACAATAATCAAGCCTGCTATCCTCTCCAGTTACACACCTCTCGGCTCCTCACCTTCGGAGGCAGCAGAGGCAGTGTTGAAATGCTTGTCCACTAACTGCCTCAGCCTTTTCAACAAACTTTGCGATACTAAACAGTCAGTCTACCTTGAACAGAGGGTTAATGATCGCACTCACTGAGACCTGGCTCACACTAGGTGTCTCTGTCGCGGAGATCTCGATAGACGGCTACTCCATTTTTTAATCTGACTCAAAACGAGGGAG
>SJOL01007988.1:181580-219994 GCA_004794785.1 Opisthorchis felineus | reverse complement strand
GTACCAGGAACGTGCGTAT
This sequence comes from Opisthorchis felineus, assembly GCA_004794785.1. NCBI lineage: Eukaryota > Metazoa > Platyhelminthes > Trematoda > Opisthorchiida > Opisthorchiidae > Opisthorchis > Opisthorchis felineus. The sequence continues at coordinate 219,975 of SJOL01007988.1, read as the reverse complement.
GAGATATTTAATCAGTGGTGTGAGCAAGTTGGTCTAATGTGACTGGCTCGTTGGCAAGTAGAATCCTACAAAATCCCCTGAGGAGACTTCGGAGCCGCCCCACGAGAACGAATCCACCGCTGGTATACTGGCCGTCAGAACTGTGTAGGAGTCTGTGCAACAGGCGCGGAAGATTATGACAGCCTAGTTCATGGTGAGTTTAAAAATCATCTTCGATTTGGAGAGAAGAACAAGCCAGAATGCTCCTCTTAAATACCAAATGGATGGCCTGCGTTAGAATAATTGGTAGCATCTTCCACTGCAAAAACTAGCCTCTAGATTTATTGTCCCAGATTAGGACTACTGCGATGACTCCAGATGTGCCCACCTACATTTTATGCCTATCCACCGTGTAAAAAACTAACCTAGTTAACCACAATTCCTGGCAACATAAATTATTTGTCGCATGTGCATGGGAACTTGAATGTTTTTACCACAGGCTGGCTACTTCGGGATTCAAACCAATTTTTATATTTGAGATCCTATTCATTCCAAATAAACTCGACAAAATTTCAGTGGGAGTGACGTACAGAACTTTGCGCAGTAAAAATTTAAAAAATGTATCGGAATTTCCTTTGCGTGATGTGCAAAACCCAGATTGCCATGCTCTGAGTTCAGTGATAAGTTTTTTACGACCTATTTTTACCACCCCAAAATTTCGTGAATCTCTTTCGGAAATGTCACCAAAATTGTTGATAAATCGACTTGAAGTCCGTGGCACACAACTGCAAAACAGCAAAAAATTTGTCGCTCAGTTTAGGGCCAGATTCAGAACAGCGTTTTGATCCCAACAAAAAACCAAGAAGCATTATAATTAACAACAGATTCCACGGTATATATTTCCAAGGGAATCGTTGTACTTCGGCATAGCCTGCTTTTTGTGCCTGTGTTTCACCCGCCCAATGTAATGATACAAATCCCACTGTAGCCTTGCCGGTTTTTATCTTCGGAATACATATAATGGTACAAATCTCAACTAGTTGTTCGCCGAACATAAAAATGGCACGTTTTAGGACGGATACCCTCTCCACCAAAGTGAGTGAACGGTCTCTCTCATTGTGAAACAGTCCACTTGCACGGCGAATTCATTTACAGGCCATGCCCACAAAGTGCGAGTTAGTGGCCAAAACAGGTTAATCAACCATACGGCAAATGCTATACTGGCTGAGACAACTCTGGTTGCTAAACTGTGATCGACTAGGCCGGAGTGACGTCAATACCCCATTTGCTGTAAACATAGCGGGTTCTACGGAAAGGCACTATCAAGCTGATACTTGATACTTGTGCAATATGCTTTTGTATTACAGATGATCGTCACTGGCATCCAAGTTTCCATGGAATGCCCGCCCCTATGGATAAAGCTGAACAGTACTGGGCACTCTGAGAGTCCAGTAGAACAACAGTGAACTCCTACTTCAACATAACAAATATCTGTTGGACCACGCAATGGGTAACGTGTTCTACATAAAAAGCGTATCAAATCCTACTTTCTATATTACAGGCACACAATATCTGATGTAAGAGTGAGAAAAGCAGTGCAATATCTTCTCTAGGGTCTGTATTCTACTTGTTTTGTCTTTGAAACCATTAGCATCATGAACAGTCTTCCACTGTCTTGTCATGAGATGTCGAGTGAAAAAGTACATAAATACAGTGACTGAGTTCATGCTAAGGTATTAGTACTTAGACAATAGCGCGCTAATATTTTGAGTTACTTAGCATTGTTGCACGTCCCCAGAATTTTACCCAGTAGATTTAAGCCTGTCCTTAAACTTCTTAGGCGGTTCGCATCATCGGCAGATCTTTCAGAGAGAGGCAGTCATTACAAACTTATACGTATTAAAGAAATTATGTGTATTCGTAGAATCGGGTTTTTAACCTTTGTGGCATTTTAAAATTACTACCTGTTCCGTTCACTGATCTTCAGGATTAAATGAGTTGCAACACCGGTCCATGCAGATTAGCACAAACCAATTCAACTTTGAAGCACGTTCGCTTATCGTAAACACTATATACAAAAAAATTTAAGAAAGTGAGGTGAAGTTTTGTTTCAGAAGGGTTTGGCAAACAGTCGCTACTTTTTAACTGAACGGCGAAGTTTGTTGAATATAGATGGTACATTTGTGCAGTGGAACCAAAAACACTACATTCCTTAACAGGTTAGGTTAGCTGCTAAAAACACAGGCATGGAGTTAACTCTGCGCGTGAGACAGATTCCAGATTCTTGGAGACGTGATTCTGGCTACTTTATTGCATCGTCCCTCTCTATGACAACTTCAACGCGGCGGTATGCGGCATAATTAACCAGGAAGAATACGAGAGCACCGAATCCGACAATAAACAAACCCAGGAAGTTAGTGAGCAGCGCACGAGGTGGAAGCTGACTGTAGCTGTGTGAATAAGACGCAAAGGTGAAAAGTAGGTGTTAGATAAGTAATATGACCATTACTGAACTTCCTCAGTGGCATTGTCGACTGTGTGGCCCAAATGAATTAAAGCTAATGACAAATTAGACATCGGAAACTAGGACAGTGGCATGGACTCATTCATAATTTGTCAACTGAGAGGAGGAAATGTTGAAGAAGCTGTAGGTAGTATTTCCTTCACCAGAAACTACCACCACGAAAGTCTAATTTGGGGTCGGTCTTTCCTCAGACGTAAAGTTCCAACACCGGGTTACAAGTTACAGGCAGTACTGCTATCGTCTTTCCAAAAAAGCGTTTTGGTTTCAGGTCGGTCTCTGGGGTCATTACTCTCCAATGCATCTGAAGCCAATGAGTTAAACTTTACTTTATTATGGGGCCAAGCTCTACTTTTGCCTTCTTCGCTGGTCAAATTGACTACTTATGTGCCTGCTGTGTTGGAGCTGACCGTCTAAAAGACTTTTCCTTGGCTAACGATATAGCGATATCATCTAGATCAAAAAGTCCGCCGCTCAGATTTGCCCTGAGTCAGGTTTTGTACTGTAAATGCCGTGAGATGAGCATCATTCATTGAATCTTCCCTAGATGAGTGATTAATCTAACTTCTTCAAATCTGTCACTCAGTCGGGGAAATGAGGTTGATTCAGTTCAAACAGGGTAGTATCAGTAGTAGTTGACTGATGCGTTTTGATGGGCAGTTTCACGCTTCTCGAAACGGACTAAATAACAAAAGTTTGTGAACAACGTAGAAATGTGATATTCCAGTCGAAAGTGTCACAGTTTCACTGTTGATACATTCCACCAGTGCTGGTTTTCAAAGTACTAAATGCCAACCATATAGGAACGTTTTAAAGTGGGAACTCGTTGCACTGCTTGCACAAAGGGAGACTCCTCAAACTGAAGCTACTCCTGGAAATAGTCTGCAGCAGGCAGTCTCAGCCAGATTTCTATGGGGTCTACCAGTGCTGCAGTGGCCCGATCTATTCTCTTTGTTATCGAGGGCAGATGTTACCCCAAAAAGGCTTCTAGATCCCAATTCTTGGAAGCATACAAATACTCTCAATGTTGTGCAAACAGGAAAAGGTTATTTTGAAGCACTCTAATCTACTAAGAAAGCCAACAAATAGGTGATTTCTGAACTTTTTGAAGTAGCTCAATTCAACTCTATAATCTTATCTCTTTGGCTTGCTTGTAGATTGCAAAGGACGAAATCTAGCGTGATTTCATTATTCATATGCTACTTATTTGGGTTCTCGCTTCAATCGGCACTGAATACGCTGTAACTGGTTATCACACAATATTGTTGCACCACTGCCTAGGTTTAAGGAACGATGTTTAATACACCGGAGGAACCAGCGATACATTAGTAAATGTTATATGTTGCACCACTCGGGTCTGGCCTGGCATAAGTTATACCTGTCTAGACCATCACGGTGGATGATTCTTATTTCACTTATTTGGTCACCGAAATGAGTTGCAAAAGAAGATTCTGCATCCCTACAAGTGAAACTCATAGAAGAGTTATGTGGCTTGTCATGAGAGTGGATTCTTTTTCGCACGTTAATATTAGTTGTTCTGGCTTCCAACGTTGGTCTGGTACTGACTTCTGTTGGTGGATCTGTTGTTTCACTACGTATAAAAGGTAATCAAAATAATCATATTCCTATAAACATTGCATTCCATTTTCGTGAGCCACTATATATTTTTTATTTGCCTCACCTTTTATCCGCATTGCAAACAACGATACCATGCATGTAATAGAAATTACAGGCCAGTGTCGTTTCCTTGATTTTCTACGGCAAACACTATGAATTCTAAACAATACCTGGTGCTCACGAAGTGGTGTGATACAGTAGAGCACTGGGGGCAGAGAAAACAACCGCTAAGAAGTCTGTTCTGTGCAGAGCCGAATTCCGACGTGAGAACAAATGCAGACGACAAATGGGTAAAAAATTGGTCAACTGACAGTTCGTCACCCAGTAACGGAAGTACGCTTGATCCGAAGAGAGGTCAATGGGGTGAGAGAAAAACTGCTAGTAGAACAGACTGCATCAACGTCTGTGATCGTATCATCCTAACAAAAATCAAGTTGGATAATCATTTCAAATTTTCTTTGCTAGTGTCACTTAATGAGACAGTCATACTCCCGGCAATATAAGCCTGTACACGTACCAGTCGAGTGATAAATATGGGCAAGAGATAAAGGGTTTGCTATCGTATTATTTTCGCCCTTGAGTCTACGGAAAGCTTAGAAGTAGTTATCCTCACTGTTTATAGAGATGCGTTACATCAAAGGAGAGTTCGAGCAAATACTTCTTATTACGAGGGAGGAGTTTACTCTCTGGAATGTTTCTTTTGAGTTGCGAACTGCCTTCAAAGTGTCTATAGACCGATTAGAAATATGTATCACCTGTTGTTTCAGATTAAAAACGAATATGAAATTCCTAATCAATTTACAAAAAAGAGGAGAATGTATCAAGATCTTACCGCAAGATTTTGACCGTGCGGGGTTCCGTACGACTCAGAGAAAGCTAGTCCTTCATCTCGGAAGAAAGATCTTGCCCTAGCAACTTTGGCCCAAAGAAAAAAGCTATACATTTTGCTTCTAATTTGTAGTGTGCCAAAGACCTGCCTTACTTTTTTTCATACGTTTACCTATGCAGATGCAAAGTCCGAAAGACAACCGTGCCTTTGTATTTTTGGAAATTATTCCAACGATTCATGTGGATAAGCAAACAACTTGTCAATTTTGGTGCTTTTAATGTTTCATGGCATCTCACGGACATACACTATAGATCGCGTGGTGGTAATATATCACGCCATATGATGAAAAGGCCCCAGCTTATGCAGGAGAGAAATTTTTGGGTCTTCCAGACCAGTAAAAATGCCAATAAAAAAGACCAATATAAAGAACGACCTTCTTACTCATGAATACCGTACCCTTTCTGAGTGGTAAAATTCTTGGCGGTGCATCTCTGACTTGATGCCAGAAATTGTGATTTGTGTTTCTTCCCGTCTCGTCTGCACCACAAGGTTCTACGGTTAATGACTTTCTCTCAGTTGTTTAACCTTTCCAATCACTAGTCAGTGACTTTACAACTCTTTAGATATTTCTACACTGTCCTTGAGTGCCTGACACTGTACTTGCTACTTGAATGACAATGAAGAATGAATAGTGTGAATAGTGTGAATAGTGCCTAGTGAACGGATGGCCTCAAATATCTGATTTTAGTGCGGTCCTTTAGTAGGATGATTACCATAAAAAGTGTGACATTTGTCGTTTAACTTACTCTCCCGGGGAGACATTAACTGTGGTGATTCCACAAAGGCATACCAGCATAACTAGACAGTGAAGAAATAGTCCGAATCCAGTATGAAAAGGCAAATAGCGTGATCGAGGCTCCATGGGCGTTTGAGGAATTAAGAAGAACGCGAGGCCGAAGATCCACTGCGGAAATGGCACGTTAGGCGGGAGAATGAAAATATAGAGTGAGGATTTCTTTGCAGAATACGGCAGCAGAAAAGCAAAGAAGGTTTATGGCAGATAGATAAAAGTCGGCTAGCGATACTTTAAAAGTTTCGTTGAACAATCTCTGTGGCAAGACGATTCTTTGCTACATATAGTTGGAGGCTACTAGAATTTTTATTGTTTTTGTTTCAAGACATTTTGGCCTCCTTAAAGTGCGTTTCGATGGAATTATTGAAATGGCCAGACACAAATTGGGATCAACTGATGTAAGGCTTAGTTATCTTGAGAGGTATGCAACTCTCCGAGTTTCATACCAGAGGAGTGAGCTAACTTGGCAATCTGTGTTTGAGATCCAGCCGTCGCGCTGTTTCTACGGAGCCCTAAAATGCTCCTATCACTATCCCAAAACTCTCTCTCTATCTCTCTCTCTATGCCTTCTTTCCGTGCTAGACTGAATTAAGGGGCAGTATTTATACAGATCATACCACCTACGGACTTTATTCCAAGTATGTGAGAAGTACGAAATTTTCTCCTTTATTTCTGTTTGTTATAGACTCATAACTGTTGTTGGCCCGTAATTTACACGGAGTGGTTTTGAAAATGCCTTGCTCTTATTGTTTCTGAGTTCTGATTTCAGGACAGTATACTACGGCTTAGCACTTTAAACTCACTGTAGAGAGCTTAAGGTAGATTAAAACAACTGAAGTTTTCACAGAAAACCACTAAGGAACTCAATCGAATGTAACTGTACTGTCCAAAGCAGATCGCAAGGTTTCCTGATTTAATCAGAGCAAAATTTTACAGAAAACAGACTATCATGCATTTTTATGCGGGGTTTTTCTCCCGCATTGCACCACATTGCGCTCATCGCCACAACAATTCGAGAAGTGCATCCTATCAAACACTTTGTAACGCCACCTGTCTGTAGACTGGGAGCTGCGGTAGAGATGTATCACCGGTACTTTACCATTAGTGCGGCGGAACGCATCCTGTGCATTTTAATTAGCATTAGGACGGTGTAAGTCAGTTGACGCATTTTACCTGTACAAACGTTTCTAGCTCACAAACCCGAAGTCAGAATCGGACCAAATCTCTTGAATTTCTCTTAGTAATCAAGCATTTTGGTCCCGTGATCTTAACGCCAGTTGTTTAAACAGACACTGAAACCTTAATAGAACTGTCAATAGGGTGTTCTGAGATATCCGATACAAACACTGTTTCTACTGCTTTTCGAGGCCTACCAATTAGGCGAATTGCAATCATTTAGCAGAGGACGACACACGTCGGTGTGAAGTCCGGCGAGTTCAAAGTTTTCCTTCCAAAGTTTTCACAGCGCGAAATGAACCTCGGAACGTTATAGTTGGGTTTAAAACCAAGCACTTGAGTTGCTCCTATGGTATTACGAAAGCCGCTGAAAAGATCTGGCATTCGGTGGTTGTATATGACCTGTCAAAACTATTCCCAACACTTAAACCTACCCTTAGCATTTTTGTCTGCAAGTCAGTCATCGTCATCATCATCACCAGTCATCACCATCATACAAATCGATGCATACTGGAACTCCATGACAAGATAGTGTCTAAGCCTTAGAACAGCCACCCCGAAAAGCTGCGGATAGGGTGACATATATATAATTTTTCTACTCGTTTTGATGGTCATGACCCGTGTGATCAGAAATACAACGCCTCACAAAGTAAACCCACCCACATCACACACCTATGGTCGTACGACAAGGTTTCATCATTCTGTTCAAAAGATCGATATGCATATGGTTAGTCACGCTTATGCAAATTAAAAGCAGCCTCTACACGCCTCATGATGAACTAATTAACACAACTACCAAAAATCTGGATTAAGGTTGACAAGTAAAAACAAATCAGAATGAAACGCAGTGTCATGTCGTACATCACACGAGTGAATCCACCTAAGATGAACCGTTTTGATATACCAGGCCACACGTTTCTAAAGCAAATGGCAATCTATAAGAATGAGCATGTTTAGGCCCGTATTTAGGTATCAAGATAGAACGATTTTTGTAGAGAGGGCGTAATCCTTGTAGAACGAACTAGAAAGAGGTATCCTGAAGCCATTTTTAAGAATTGTCAATGTATTCAAGAGTGCGTGGGCGGTATTACTTGTTTCATTCAAAATTCCATAAAGAAGCTGATGCTGGACAACTACGTGTGAAGGTTTCCTGCGTTATGCGATGTAATCTGTCCCCGGTATATTTAGTTCCGTCTGCCTCGTCTTAAAAGAATGACATACAGCTCATCACAAATAGGGAATTCTAGCTTCATTTTTATGGCAGCGTAAATTCTGATGTAAGATCGCATTGTCTACTCCAAGCATTCGTTTATTGAACTGCTCCGGTATCAAGTTTTCCAAAACCTCTTTAAGAAGAAACAACTACTTGTCTGATACACACCAAAATAACCGAGTTCAAATTGTACCTTAGCCTACTCATTCTTCTTTCTAGTGGGCCGACATTCACGTAAATGAACACTAGTTAATCATCAACTTTTAAATATGGAGAATAAACAAAACATAAACATACATAAATGTTCCCCTTTTGGTGCTTTGTTCATGATAAAACAATATCAATGAAGTGATCTGGAATAAATTTGGTGTCTTGTCGAATGATCGTCTAATTTTTTTTTACCGTTTTGTGTGGATTTTGTTGTCAGATCGAAAGTGCTCCTGTCCAATCTGAGGTCTCTGTTAATAAGATAACCCCAGCTGAGTTAACGTTCTATCCGGGAAGTTCCATGGTCATGAGTTGCACACTGGTAACAAGTTACAATAAGGATCAGACACCTGTAAACAGTCCCTCGTTTTTTTTGGTGTACGTTTAAATTTTCCTTTTTGCTGCGAACTCCGCAGTCAAACTGAAAACTTGTTATGCTAAGCTAAGCGTTGGCAAACAGTATGTTAACACACTGTGCAGCACATTAGTTTCTTTCTGCCACAACTCTTCATTTCGGGTCGTCGCATGTTGCGGATTTATGCATTTGATAATCATCCTCTACAGTCTAAGCCCCAAAGTTATTTATACGCTCCGCTACTTCACCACAACTCAGGATCTTAAAACCCGAAACCAGTCTACCCTGCTCCTGACAGTTACTGGGGGAGTATAAACTGGGACAAATCCGAGAACTGCAGGAATGTCCACCAGCATTATGTTAGTATGCGAAACCCTATTGAATGTGAAACGACTTAAGGTGGAGTATTATTTTCCTACCAGTGGTACGCACGAACGGATTTGTTTTTGCAGTTTGAAGTTTGAAGCCTCTCTGTACTGATTCTGATCGTGATTGCTGTTAACCAGTGATACATGTTCTGGAGACTGATTGACCATGATTTGGTCTAAACTGGTTAAATCTCTGTGTGTGATTCATCGCCATCTGGGATTGAACGAGGCGAAATTTTGGAAGACAAGCACCACGAAGATGATTAGTAATCGGATTATAACGTAGGTCGACAATATTCTGCAGGAGACCAATCGGAATCTGGATGAGGTTTTCTCAAAAACTGAAGAGAAGACTGCTGACGGTCAAACCTATCAGAAAGCGAGTGCATGGAAATTAAATGCACCATCAGTATTGGCACAGCTGTCCAGAGCATTCGAAAGCTGCTTCCCATTCAAATATAAGAAGAGGAGACTTTTAAGTTTATTAAAACCTAAAGTGCCTACACAGCCACACCGCTTAGGAACATAAATGAGAAAAATGGTATTTAGTAATGAAAAAACGGAATGAGTGGCTTGCATCACTAGAGCGGCTCCTTACTAGTTTTGGGGACAATTCATGCAAGCAGGCAGAAACACGCAGCAACGCTGGATAGGGATTAGATGGTAGGTTCGCATACAGCATCGTTAGAAGACACTTCACATACAGAATTGCCACTTCGACATCATAACGCATGCATGCGCCGAGTACCTTTGAAAATCATGATCACCCTTCCATAATAACCATTCATTCGATAATCCCGCTCGTTATCCGGACTGAAACCACATTGAGTTCTTATAAGGTGTCGGGGGCCAGAACATAATCCCTCATTTTACATGGTCGTGACATCGAAAGCAAAAGTCGTGACGTAATGGTAATAATTAGATAGAGATAAAGGCAACTTTGATGGCAAGATAGCCAGAGTAAGGTAAACAAGAGTAAACTGAGCGTTTTATAACGAAATAGTGGATACTACCCTTAAATTTCCTGGCCACATCGTCGCCTTGAACCTGTATGGCAAAGTTGGAGATACTTCGTATGACTCGGGAATCTTATCTCAAAATTCTATACCCATTCAGTAACCTCCTGTAATTGTGAAGACTCGTTCCATTTTTGAAAACTTTAGGCTAACAGACAGCAGAGGGAGATAGAAATAACTGACCTTAACAATGCATATTACCTAACTGCATCTTCTACGGATTTCCGGACGGTTTGATATTTTATACTCAAAAAAAACTGAATAGAGTTTCTCAACCCAAACATATTCGTAGATCTGCTTAAGTAGACCCTGTTCAGAAAAAGATGACCAGGGTAAGGAAGAGCTTCTATTGGTCCTCATGAAGACACAATTTGCTTACTCACATGAAAATGTAAACAAACCATCAAAAGACTCGACTAAAATTTGGGAGAGGAGAAGGGTTCTGAGTATGAGCGGTGCCTCGAATACAAGTTACACTTACAACGCATTGTGAAAATATCAATGTCGCTAAAATGTACAGAGTTCCACATTGCTGCGAAGTATAAAGTGAAAGGAACTCCAACCGAAGTCCCATGTACCTGTTGAGGAGTATTCAAACAACTGTGCAATTAGTACCATGAAAGAGCTTGTTCTGCAAGAATAGTAAAAGAGAATACCTGCGTCCTAGTTACATCCGGTTTATAGAAGAGGCTGTGAGAAGGAGCATGTCCTAACACAGAAGCAACATTCAGTGTGATGTATTCATCACTGCACATTCATGTGAAAAATGAAATCAAAAATGAAGGCGTATACGTTATGTCGGCACATAAACTACAGACACTGCAGTTGACTGACAAGGTTGTTTATTTGGATATTACCGTATCGTGCTCCGTGCATGTGGGATAGATGCACTCACAAAACGAATGGAAGAAAAGGGATAATAAAGGGACCTGTCAGATGCACAAAACCCAATTTAGTTGATTGTTTGAAACCTTATACAGGGTTGTGTTAGTATGAAGAGAAGGATTTGTGTTTGCGCGTCTACAAAGTAATTGGGCTTTCTTATGATTCTCCTATGAAAATGCGCTATGTGCAGATGTTGGACGTTACCTAGGTGATATGTTTCTGTTGATCAGGTGGCTCTTGATCTGGCATCTTTTTGCAAACGTTTCGTAGGGATATCATCAGTGCGCGGTCGAGTGTAGGATGCAGCCCTTGGTGAGAACAAGAGATCCAATTTCACCTGAAAAACTTGGACACTGTCACAAATGACAGCTAAAGAACCTTCCCAGAGTCTCCATCGCAATGCAATAATTTACAGACGGAAGCGTCCAATAGCATCCATTGAAACTGAGAAAAGAGGTTTTTGGTGCGATGAGAACAATTTTGAGAGACCTGTAGTCTCCAGTATCAGTACACAAAAATGCTTTCAAAAGAGATACTGATACCGAAAAGCTCCAGGTCTGAGGAGTTCATGCTGTACTGGTTGACCGTAATGTGTAAGGCGTTGTTCACAGGCAGCAGTTTTGACAGTTTTAACAGTTTTACATAGGCCGACGAAGTATACGCAAATGCTAATGGAAGAATCTGCCTGGTTTCTATGATGGTGTTTTTCACTTCTAGCTGTCTACGGGTTTTGTCTTTTTGGCATAACATTCTCGCATAAGGTCTGCATGTTTTATGCTTCACGGGTAGAGGGAGATCAAGCAAAAATACCACCCCGAAACCAGACCACCGCTGACAACTAATAATAATAATGATATGTGACAAATCAAAGTAGGTGTTTACATCCATTATTTTATCATTGGTAATCCGACTTGTTCAGATTCAGATTACTTTGGTGTATTTGTTGAAGACACGTATCTGATTGTTTCTAACGATCAACTGCAATGCACCAGTGGCGAGAAAAGCACCGACGTTTTAGTTAGTAGTGTGACTGTATGGGGTGAGATAGTGGGCATTATCACTCTTCCATACCTTTTATTCACGTTGACATTGCTTACCGTCTTGAGGAGTGCTCGCGGTATCTTGGGCGGTTTTTAGGCAACTTCAATCGCCAATGATAGCAGTGAAAAATTTAAATAGTCCGGCGATATGCCAATTTACAACTGTTCGTTTGTTTGGAAAATTTCATGTAAAACGGTGTCAGCTTGAACCACCGCGTGATACTCACCGGTTATTGGCAGCAGATCGTGCTGAGAAACATAGTGTGCGGAATTCACAGTAAGCCAGTTAGAAGCACTGCAGCTGTCTAAACCTTCATGCGAATGCTCAGTTTGTTTATTCTACTCTGCATATCACTCCACAAAACAACAAGATAAAATAAACAATCCCACTCCGAAATGTTGGAATCCCGACGCCCCTCCCTCACAAAGATCAAGACGCTGGCTTCAGTAATAATTTGGACAAAAACATCTTTCAAGTGTCACCGAGAGTCACAGTAAAGACAGCAACACCTTCCACGCCACCCACATCTCTCCACACTTTACAAGGTGAGTAGCTACCTATCAGCCACATCGTTACAACTGTACACACGACTGAAATGATGGGCATTCCTATCACCTAGGTTGACTTTATGAATTGAAAACTTGGGGTGCATTGAAGTTTTGCAGCTAAATATAAAGCTTATCGAGTGAAAACATGTGACCGGTAGAAAATTGTGACGCAGAATTTCCATGCCAGCTTTGAAAATACAGAATCTGACTGTCTGATCGAGTGGTCTGGGAAGCCTATGCCCTATCAGACTTTGTGGACAAGCTGTCCTTGTCACATTTGGATTTTAGTCAAGATAGCTGGGGGAGACGTTGCCAGAATTTGACACGTTTTGAACCGATTTTGCAAGACATGGACTGAACTTCTTGATTCAGAGCCTTTACGACTGCCGTATATTTGCTCGGACATACGCGAAAATCGTTTGACTTTGATCGTATAACAGAATCATAAACGGTGCTTTGGGATCAGCCGCTTTGTCATGATTAATTGAACAGTTTTTCTCACACTTTTTGTCTTGTCTGTGTATATTCTGTCTCGTCAGTAACGCATTTTTGTCCCCGACCTTTTGCAGTATTCATTAGCATCGCCGTAGGCTACCGATTAACTCACCTGCCTACTGGATTGTTTTCGTTCGTGTCAGGTGGGTGACTATAGATTATCCGATGGTTTCAGCATGTCTTCATCCTAAATACTCTACCCATGACCTTCGTGGCCCAATGCTTCACAGTCGAAATTAACTAATTTCTGGTCTTGATTTAGATGCTGCGACTTTGCTGCACCACAAATTTTCACAGCCACTGTGGTATGTGTTCGCAGGATTGTCGAGCCAGACGCCATTTTATAAAAAAATGGCTTTCTCACACTTCCAATTAGCTTACACGTAGAATGCTTTTCACTTCTCAATGGAACTCGTTTCTCAGTTGTGATGATGGTGTAGTTCCAAGGATTTTGACGGTTCGAGGTGGAACAGGACTGCAATTTTTCTCTGAACAATCCACAAATAGCTGGTAACTGATGCTTGAACAACCTCCTATGTCCGCTTGTAACCTTGAGCACTAGCCACACTGTGCCACCTTACTAGCTGGTAACCCAATCTCAAAGCTTTTGGAGCAGTACTAACTCATTGAGGAGTGCTTAGAGTGCGTAGTCTTTCGGGCTTTTATAACCACCATGAGTCCCAAAATCATAGTTTTTATCCCGTTGGATGCAGATTTTTTGTCGGAGGTCGTGCAGTCGGCAGAAAACAATAAAACTACTTCTGCATATGTTACGTCATTAGTCAGATGAAACTGAGAAGAATGGGTTCGGCTTGGACTCAAAGAAGGCTGGAGTGGAATCCCTTAAACTTTTCTCTGCGTGTGACCGGGGTCAAAAAACCTGTCGCGACTTATTCTATGGCAGTGGTTTACAAGATAATTAACTGTACATTTACACTTCTCTTGACGAGGAAGAATGGTTACACCGGAGGAGGTGAACAATCGCTCAAAATAGCTTGCTATAATATAAACTCCGAATTTTCCATAGATAGAAATATCGGAAGAAATCCCCATCAGACAGCCTCTTGACAATGCAACAATTATACTGCGCGAACAGCCATAGATATTAAAACAATGTTCGCAGTGATGAAGATCTGACTAGTGATAAATGGTTCAACATTACTGAAGGGCGTAAACGACTTCAATGTTAAGAAAAATCTAAGCAAAGACCTAGTTGTTTGTGATGACTATCAACTTGAACCGGTTAGGTCTGAGGTATTTGTAACTACAGGAAGCATGGTGTAACACCTTCTGAAGAGAGAAAACGTGCGCAGCCATACGTGTGAATGTTCCGAAATTTTAGACCAGAGTTTCGGGCAAATATTGCAAATCACTTCACCCCGTGTTGGTTGTCGGTGAATTCGCACAATGTAGTTAGTAAGCAAGACCCCAATGTCCCACCAAAACGTTGATAATACCACAAACAGCCGATACGCTTATGCTCTCGAGAGAAAAGCTAAAGTAGTGAGTAATCTCTCCGGCCACATCCCAAGTTTACGATTACGTAAAAAGACAGTTTTGTCGCGAAGTACAATCACGTTTAGTTTAAATTAACGGAAAACTCCAGCGAATCTCAACAGAATCTTCTACCACATATCATAAAGGACAGATTCAGCCGGAACTCAGCTGAGTCTCCCGTAGAAACCAAATTGGTATGCAAATGGATACAGTCCGCTAATTTCATACAATATGGGTTCAGATAGAATATAAGGTTGACGGAAACTCGTGAAATGCGTCCAGCATAGGCCCTAAAAGAGCGACACCGGTCGTGGACTGTCGAAGAGTTTTCAGCAGCCTCGTGAATAGTTTCTTTCAAGAAAATATGTTTTGGGTCCCTAGATACATTCTTTCCTTTTCCGAGCACTAGATAAATGAGGTGCATCATACTTGTTAACTGATCTAACACATTTATGTCAGCACGATCGTTCGAAGTCACACAAGAGTAAACAAATTCCGAAATTTTAGGTATTCTTATACCTATGAGCCTTCGTGCACAGTTGTGATTCAGTCACCTAGGTATATGTCTAAAATCTGAACGCTAAATGTTATGCCAGTGAAAGTAGACCTGATTGTTGCTCGTTGTCTAAACAGCGTCCATCATTCATCGGATCGTAATAATCAGCCCATATTTTATCTTGCCCTTGTCGACAACTGCGGAAGCAACCGCTTGTATGGGAACCTCTGGAGCGGGAAATTTCCCCGGCGAACTGAAGTCCTTTGACCGAATCCCTGATGGTGGCATAACTCACCTCGGTGAGTTGTTTACGTTTCTGTGTCATAAATTTTCGTAGTGGCACTGGGATGGCTTATTTCGTTTTAGTGAAATGATGTCCACAAGATGACACTGGAGATGATCTACCATACAAAGTTCGTTGAAAACGGAAGTAATTTGCTCCGGTATATGAATACGTCTCACTCGCGAAAGGAGCGCTAAAGACGCTAGATAACCTTGAAATTATACAACCTTACTGTAGCTCAGTAAAATACACTGACATATACGTCTTTCACCATGTATCTCTCACCTGTAGTGAAAATGCGATAAAAACAATAATCCCAAGCCAGCTATGAATGCTATAGAGCATCATTGGTGTTGCATTCTTTCGTCTCTCATAGGCGGCTCTCACGCCAATCGAGGCGAACAGCAGAGCGAGTAGGAGAAGTACGGCGTGGGCAATTTTCAGCGGCTTCTTTGGTTTATCTCGGAAAATCCGGTAGATGAGTATAGCTGAGAAACAAGCGTTTAAGTGCATTGAAAATATAGAGTGAACAGGGATGTACGAGAAATAAAATGATGACTTTTATTGTGCCAAATTCTAAACGTAGTTTGGAGAAATATGATACATCTGTATTGGGGGCGATTAAACTTTTACCGCCTTATTGCTCAGTTTGCCAAAGTGTTCTTCAACAAGAGATTTCCTATTTCATCATGGAGCAGGTAGTCTGGTTTGCACTATTGCAGTGGATGCTTTGTTGGCAACAGGAAAAGGCATACTGGTTCGTAACTCTAACGTACAATGTAGTCGTGCAGTGCTGAAGGCATGCGATACCCTTTTTCCTATTGTAGGAAGATAATTCCTGCAATATTTTAGATGTACTTAGGCAAAAAAGATCTACAAAACCGGCGGCAGAGCATTAGTACTTCAATGTGCAGCAGAATAGTAAAGTTTGGTTTATCCATTTTTTTCACACATTTGTTCCAGTAACTGTTATCCAGAGAAAAAAACACTAGTCCAATTGAGAAAATGATAATTTACTTCGAAGTTTTGGTGCAAAAATTACTTATGCATTACTGAGCATGTCGTCGACAAATATTGCCTGGCTCTTATTTTGGAAGCTTTAAAGTCATTCCTGGCTGATTTTATCGAACCGTATCCACAAAGAGTGATATTTATGCTGATATACTATGAAACTGCCAATGTTTTCGGTGCTGACGCTGAAGGTGTTAATGATATGTCCTCTGATACAAAGGTGATTTTTGTACGAAAATTGCGGATCAACTAACTGTATCCGTAGTTAGACAGACCGTTTTTATGGATAAAGGATAAACGCTCCAAGGGTCCCATATCTGGATGTCAATATCACATTGGGAGAAGGATTGGTGGACTGAGATTATGTGGAGGGCACTGCTCGCCCCATGTACCTCTTTAAAAATGCAGAATGCGGGAAGTGAGTTTGCTGCATAAGCCGTGAGGGCGCTGTTGCAAGTGAAGTCAATTCACGCCATACCAAAGCATGAATAACAGTTTGGCAACTTGCGTCACTTTTGGTGTCAGAAACGTAAATCACGAGACCATGCCTACAAAACGATCGTGAAGGTAATCCCACTCTACGACGATGAATATCGGAATCTCCAATCTGAATATTTCATGCGTGTCTAGGTATTCCTAGATAGTATAGCGAGCGTTAAATGGTTGCAGCAGTTACGCAATGTAACGGTCCGCAAGCATGTACTAGGTAATGCGATAAGTAGCATCAGAATAAGCTGGTTTGGACATTTACCACATATGTCCAAATACTCTCAAAAGAAATGGTGACTACAAAATTTAGTCTGAGCTTTGTCAAATAGATTGTCACTATACGCAGGAGTGTTTTTTGTGAGGGGATTCTATTTCAGAGGATTGAGTTGAGAAGCACGTTATTTTCCATGTCTTAAAGTAGAGGATCCGTGCATACAAAATGTTAAATCGTAGCCGGATTACAATAGCCTGAAAAATTCTGATCGCAGTAACCTTTCTAAGGAAAATGCTGATGGGCCCGCGTTCCAACCATCTTTCAGTATTTTCCTGCCGTCTCTTTATTATTAAAAGCTTATTTACTTTGTTTTGATAAATGTTCACTGCATTATGTTGGATGCTGAAGTCCAAGAAGCCAAAAAAGCTCTGAACGTTTGGTGAATACTATTTTTAGATGGGTTCCATTTGATGACCTTGATATCGCCCTCCTAAGAACTATGTGACAGTGCGCCACGGTCTTTCCTGCTAGATGAAGGTGACGTGAGTGCCACGCTAGCAGAATTTATGATTGCTGTCTGCTCTTGGTATCCTTTTAAAAATTTGCGCATTAAGGCCTTGATGCCCTGGACTTTCCGCTAATGTAGATCCAGGTTATCGCGGTTGAAACTTTTCTTGTTTTTCTGATATGTTCGATATATACATCCTATCCTATTCAAAACATTACACTACCCGGAATCTAGTACTTCTTTTATCAGCCGCACTTCGGTCATTATCAGGAAATGTTGCTCTCCCTCACCACTTGCTCCACTTAAGAATGTTGGTGCGTAAAACTACCGAATGTTAACAGCACTGCAGCTCTGAAACTCTGGCGCAAGATCTGTGCATTGGAGGAAACTGTCATTCGAGGCTGAGTTTGACAACTTGTTGCTGAACACCAATGCTATGCACTTATTACATGTATTCAGTGGCAACGCGTGGTCGCGTTTGCCTACAACAGTGGTTCTTGCCTCTCACTTGTTCCCTCCAGTGTTCGGTTGAGTCCTCCTTATTCCAATGAGCCTTACAAGAGTCAGAGCTCAGAATTCGATCTTTCTCGTCTTTCAGAGCCGCATTTTCTCCGGTGTCTCTCAGCGGGCTATCCGGTTGTGGTAATAATCCGCAACTCTCTTGGAATCATTTTATTCAGTTCGATTGCAAATCCTAGCTAGTTGCCGAAATCACACGCTAGACCACATTGAATTCTAAATAAAAATCACGTCCGTGGCACAGAAATGACACTAACTCACAGTCACCGTAGAGAAATACAAATCCAAGTACCATGAACAGGACATGAAAGTTGAAGACTTTTCTAGAATCATTCCAATCGAATCCATTATTAAATGCTCCACCCCGCACCCCAGCCAGGATTACACAAATTAATCCAAAAACCTGAAGCAAAATTATTCGTACCGTAGAGCACATACCTGACTGAGAACAACACCCGTCCAGAAAAATCCTTTCTCAGCTTTCTCGAACATTCTCAAAGAGTAACTGAGAATATTCTGGAGCCGTTCACCGTTTAACTGGCACCTTTTTAGTGACAGTGAATGAACACAAGTTGACTAACCAGTCCTTACTTACCAACTGACTTACTTCGGTATAGATTGCTGCAATAGGTTGAATGAGTCTGTCAGTCATCAGAAAGTCTGCACTGGGCCTGAGGACACGTTGAGCAAGTAGTAGGGTGATCAGTTGCAGCAGGTGCAACACCCAATCCAACATATGTGAATAAGCAGAATATATTTGCAGTAATGGTTCAGTAAAGGTTTCTGGAACCTTCCCGAATAATCGGGTATAAATATGATCACCTACAACTCAAAAGTATCAAAAAATATTTGGTTGCTAACAAAGTTGTCAGCCGTTGTAGACATAAAATAGGTCCTACAAACATATTGGTACCTGATGGTTCCAGATAATATTCCTGGCAAATTCCCTATTTGTTCTCGCGACAACAAAAAAACATGTAGATGAGACTGATGAAGGTAAAATGAATCCCAAAGCATGTTCCACCGAATTCAGGTCTGTAACCTGGCTTTTGGATCACGTACAGACTTACCAATTTTTGTGGAAGAATCCGGGTTTTACTAGAAGCAGATATCAGCTCTTGTAGAAGTTGGATTGAGTAAACTAAACTGTGTCTCCCAAGAAGAGCTACTATCAAATCTTTTTGCGAACTTGCTATGTCTACCTCGGGGAGGAGCTTAGTTAACAAGAGCAAATGAGACAAGAGAGGGTTGCTGGAGGCAGGATGTTTCAAACCCGTGGGTAAGAACAGGCACTGAGGCTAAATTCGTGATTGTTGTCATTTGAACAGTTGATGAATGTTCCCCCATATATAAGATTCGTGAGGACGAACAAGACGCCATTGTCTAAAAAAATTAGAATCTGCGATGGGACAAGCTGAATCAGACCGCGCACCAAAGGCAGACTTGGTGATATGAAGACATGTAATCCAGATAGTCCAGGCAGACGAGGTACCACTTACGTGACAGTCGAATACTGGGGAAATAGTTTCTCACGAGTGTCTACCCTGATCACGCTGCACTTATCTGATTAGCAAGCTTTGTTAGTGGTTGTAGTTAGTTTGTTAGTTAGTGTTTGTAGTTTGCTCACCATGGCGGTTATTCACTCCGTTTATGACCAGTTCTGATCTGATTTGAACAGAATTTCACAAATATCACGTCACATACGAAAAAAGTGGGAATCGTTTTAAAGGTTACATAACTGGTTCAGACGACACCAGCCTCCGAGCTACACTTATTACGTACAATGCTCAAGGGTTTATAGTGCGATGATTCTATGTCATCATTTCCGTGTTCGGCATCGTAATTCATACCTAGTGATGAGTTGTCCTTTTGACGTTTGAACCAAATAAAATAAAGCACTTAAATTTGCTTCACGACTGACGGATATATAAATGATTTTCTCCTAAAACGATACCGGTAAAAGCAAGGTAAATATTGGAACAGAAGTTGCTCGATTGAAAATTTTGAAGGACAGTGATCTGAACAAATCCTCTAGACGACCTGTTAAGGAGTTACCGCAAACTCGTAAAGGCCTCACCATTCATATTGTGACTACAAAACACATCTACAACTTGCATTTGAGGATCGTGTGTGTCTAGCGGTTGCTCTAAATTTACACAGAAAGGCGAGGAGGCCTCCCTCCTCGACTGGGACTTAAGTAATGAGCTAACCAAATCTGTCGAAAGGTAATATCCTATGATGTAACAAATGGAACAAGAGCTGTTCGGTGCTGTTCAAAGATGCGGTGTCTGCCGTACAGATGTTTTTTTATACAGACACCAACTATGAAAAGAGGAGGGAGTTTAAAATGGCCAAATTTATGATGGAGCATGTTTGATGGTTTGCGGTAACATTATTGTCGAAGATGAGGAAGTTACCGTTGTTTGTTTCTCTACGAAGAATGGCTATTATGATAATACCTCAACACAGGGATGTTGCTGTTGTTCCTACCTAATCACCGAGGTCAGTTTCAGTCCCGAATGTTTTTTGTATCACACCGTTCAACACATAGAAGCAGGGAAAAAGCCAGCGAGCAAATACGTGCATATAGCTGAGAAACCTCTCCGATATCATCGCTAGACCAAAGAGAATATGAAATCAGTAACTGACGACAAAACTTTTGCGTTATAAGAAGCGGGATGGTATATTTATTTCGGACTGACCTTTTTGACAGTTAGGATCCCTTCTACAAGTAATACAGTGTTTTGGGGATTCCATGCATACAAAATCTAAAAAAATCACATATTTAGCGGACAACTACCTTACGTGGTCTGTATGGATAACTGGGACGTTCTTAGTTGACGGGAAGCGGAGAAGACCACGAAAAAACAGTGACGCTATGGGTATTTAAGCTGCCTTCCTTCAGCGAACAAACCAACGACTATTTAAGCTGTGTACCCGGAAATGACTGCGATCCTGTTTAAATTATTTCGAGCACGCATGTAATCAGTTGAAAGGGCCATTCATATATCTGAGCATAGGTATCTCACACCGTGTGGATTCAAGTGGTCAATGTAATAGGACGCACAGCACCGTGATAAACTGCGTGATAAACTTTCCGTTTTGGAAGCATTCATACGGAACTGTCTGGGATGAGTGATTCTAAATGTGAAAGTTTTTCATTTGAGTCGGCCGTAAGTGTTGCAACTTTTTCCAGTAAGTGGTACATTTACAGGTTGTGTTTGTAGGGCGCTATCCTTTGCAATGGAGCTTTTCTGTGTTCTACAGTGGCGGTGATGTTCGTGTACGTTGCCATCGGCCTTTATAAGAAATTAGTTATACTGGGGGTTGTTCTATTGCACTAGTTTCCATCCACCTCACCACGGAAGTTGAATCCTGTTAAATCCTTGAGCCCTCTTCAAAAGGAAAACAGATCTCCGCATCGAGAGAGTTCATAACGGAGAAGCAGTTGATGTTCTAAGTTTGAAGGCAGTAAACCGCAAAATTATCGCCGCAGATATCCCTTAATTTCCCACATTAACGGTTCCTGAACAGTGAAATTACAAGCAAATGTATACAGTATCACATTCTACCGAGTCTCATTACACTATCTTCTGTCTCCACACATCCACTGATTAAAGTCATTCTGATATTGGTTAGTAAACTTCTGAAACAATGCACGTGTTCCAATATGGGAGAGGTTTGTTAATCAGTCACATTCAGTGTGTCTGATAGACAGTTGGGGGTAGGTATAGTATCGGCATATCAGATGAGGTTCTGAGTCTCAAAGAGCAAGGTATGGAATATTATTAACGACAAAAACGCTGGCGTTGACTTGTTGAGACACGCTCGACAAAGCACATCTGCTGATTCGAATGAAGGATTCATCACTGTGGAAATACTGGTTAAAAACATGCTGTTTGTAGTCCTAGCGGTTCCCGGAAAATTTGCACAGCATTTTAGGTCTGGAACTCATTACTTAAATGTTCAACGAGTGTCCTTCTTTAGCTTCTTTAACTTTATTTGTCAATATATGCGTCTTCCAAACGAGCGCTTTTTAGCTCCCACTTACCTATACTTCTTTCTTCATGATTTCCGCAGTAAATCACTCGCTCAAGGTAATCAAAGTTAAACACACAATGGCATAGGGACAGAGACCATCTTGCCAGTACATCTTTATCGAATGTCAACGGACTAACGAGTTTTTAAGGATTTTGTTTAGTTTACTGAACATTATCCTCTATAACCAAGACAAAAAGTTCCGGTATACTTCCAGTCAGGTCACCAAAGTTATGAAATTCGAGACTTTATCCGCTTGTTGTACACACATTTCGAGCGTTTAATCAGTTTGAAACAGTTTCAGCAGCATATACTCGTCTCGGCAGAGTATAAAAGCATTTTCGACATGATTGCCTAATAGGATTTTTGGATCCACCGAAATATAAACCATAACATGTGGACATTCCAACATGCCAAACGACTTTTGCCCACCTCAGACCTTGTGTATTTATAGCAAGATCGAGTTGTTGAGCTCACCATTTAGGTATCACACTTCGTTTTTCCATTGACTAGAACTGACTAGCTCCCCAGATAGCAAAGTTTACAGCCTGTGCTAGATTTTCCTTCTGGGGAATGCGTTAAGTTTACGTTGGTCTATCCAAAACTTTTAAATGCGCTTTTCAATTTACCTACTATTCCGCTGTGTTTTACTTCACTCACGAATTCATTGCTCGATGAAACGCACTGATCACAAACAACAAACAGCGGCGATGGCATGTGGCATTAAACTGCTACATAAATGGCCTAAGTAAACAGCAAAAAAAGATGGAGGAAGGATTGGATATTTAGTGAGAAAAAAGCTGGATGGGCCTGGAAAGACACCTAGGAGTAAGATGCCTTAAATTTCTGAGAGAAACCAACAATTCGAGTAACAATTTAACTAGCCCCGGGTGTCATTCATAGCGATGACGCACCATCAGATCCACAGCGGGATATGAACTGCCCAATTCCAAGTTAGTCACACACAAAAATACAAAGCACCCGTTCCAGACTTTTTCCCGTTTCTTTTTTCAGGACAGAAGGAAGAGCTCATTCGCTGTCTGGTAGGATTCTTGCGGACCATCTGGAGGACGACAAAAGTGTCGGCGGAATGGCGGATATCTACCATCGTACCTGTCTTTAAAAGGCATTTTATAGCATCATCCAACGCAGCAACATCGTTCGTACCAGCATACTTCAGAAGCAGAGCCGTAAAGATCAAGAAGCGTTTCGTCGAGATCGTGAAATTTACTCACTCTTCATAAAACCATGAGTTGAATACAGACGTACCTTGCTGCATCGTTAAAAAGATCAACCTCTCCTTTAGTTTTCCCATTGGATAGAATGGCAGAGCGGAAGCATCAAAATACACTGTGGTGCAACTTAACCATATTTTGTGCGAAGGCTGAACCCTTCAGAATCTGTATATGCGTAATGCACTACTCATAAGGTTGCTGAAAATTCTTCGACAGCCCACGACCGGTTTCGCTCTTCTTGGGGCTCATCAGGTAGGTGCAGTCCCCGAGTTTCCGTCAACCTTATGTTCTACTTGAAACCTAATTGCACGAAATTAGCGAAATACACTCATTTGCAAACAAATTTGGTTTTGCGAGAGACTCACCTGTAACCCAGCTGAATCTCTCGTTTGTGATGTTTCAGCTGGGTTCCAGGTGAGTCTCTCGCAAAACCCAATTTGTTTGCAAATGAGTGTATTTCCCTTTAGAATCTGCTTTCGTGGAGAAGAATCTTGTCCTATGGATGCAGATCTCTAACACAGCGACATCTTCATGTGACTCTGCAAAGAATGGCTCATAAATCTCTGTGTTTTCTCCAAGTTTGATAATATCATCATCCCACTGAAGGTCAGTAGTCCAAATGTTTGGATGCCGTAGGAGCTCATTGTTACCGGCAGTTGCACTTAGTCAAAGGTTAAAACTTTGGTGACAAATGATATTACACGAAAGGCAAAAACAAACTCAGCAGTTCTCTTCGCAGTAAACTGGAAACTTTAGCATTGATTTACAAGCAGTGAGGTTTGATGAAATATGTGAGTTTGGTCAGTACACACTCAACAAGAAGGACGGTCCACAATGAATGATGGTTCGTGAATTCAAACGCATCACGATACAGTGAGTGGAACAGGATTTTGCCTGGGTCGGAGTTTACACCGCTGACCAGCCAATCATGGCCGAAAGATATTACCCCCAAATGCTAGTCGGGAGGTCGTGCGCTTGAATCTCCTTATGTGACATTTGCACTACCGATGAATCCCGACAAAGATGAAACAGTCGTATAGTGCTCCAAGTCTTCTCGGCAGAGAACGGCTCCACCCACAGGAAGAACCTCAGTTGTAATCGAATGATTTACGTGCAAGGTTCTTGTCTTGCGGTAAGTCAAAAATCGTGGCTTATTTCGTTACCAATGTGACACACACCTTGCCCCTCTGGACGGTGAATTTCCCTCCATATCTTTCAATAACTCTACTTCACAGTCATGGTAAACACGGGCCGCATTATGGCGGCTATGATCAAGCCTCCTGTAACAGTACTTGCAAAACGCACTTTCGACGTGCGCTCCCGATTTCATTTCTAGATTATATACGTTTATCTACCTCTTCCTGAAATGACCCCTGTTCTAAGACACTTGAACTGACCCTTAACCAAATCTGTAGGTCGAATTGTTGAACCACCACTTGCAGGTTAACAGATAAACAAACTCATGAGCTCGTGACAATCCATTTGACATCAATTGCTAATTCGTTACAGACGAAAAGGTAAGACTGATATGCAGTACAACCTATCCATATGATATAAATTCTCACATTAACATACGTCTGGATTGCGTTCCATTATTCAACATACAGGAGACAAAAGCCTGTAGCATTTAATTTGGAGGCAAACCATTTTTCGTAGGACCCATTTTATTAGCGTGAATAGGCGTGTTACTGAATGAGGACACTAAACCTAAACAAATAACTTCCACCCATTTTGGGATGTTTCTTTTGTTGAAGGTCCGCTTTCTAGTGTAACGACCTCAAGTCAGAGAAGTCTGTCAAAAAGCTGTCCAGTGAAGCTAACTCACGACCGTTATTGCAAGCAGTAAGACGTCGACGATAACAGATGCTCACACATGTAGCTAACTTCGCTTTAAAACTTTAGTGATGAGCAATCTGAACTCAGACTTTTGGTCTGTAACGCTATGATGATGGATTCACCACAGGTGACTGCCATGGTGATGAATGACGTGAAGGCTTTTGCGCTTTGTTGGCATTTGATAAAAGAAAAGAAAAGCATACTGTACGGGGTTTCATTTTCGTTGATAGTGCATATGCTAACAAGCTTTGGGAGATCATGAAAACTCCACATTCGGGTCCAGGCTAGGGAGGAGTATCATTGGTGCGCTGAGCTCACTGACGCAACAGTTAACTTCAGTCGTGAATACAGTCGTGCGTAAATAAAAAAGAGTGATGTGAAGCTTTGCGTTTATAAATGTTACTTGTTTCGTGTAGCCACAGTACAAACGACTCAGACAGGAAAATTTCGCGCGAATGACTGAGATTTTGCGTACACAACTGGTCAACCCTTTTGGTAACCCAAATAAAATATCATTTGTAAACTGACATAATGACAGGTTTTAGTTACCAAAGACACCTTACCAATAATTTTGAGATCCCTTTTTCCAATTTAAACGCACGTCAACGAGGAATAGTAAAACGATGCATAATCGTTATCCGCTACTCCACACAGAATACGTAAGCCTATTTTATACTGATTTACTTCGATCAAGATACAGAAATGTCGTCCCAGTATGGAAGTAAGATAGGGCTGTGATACTCCTGTGGGTCACTTACACTTGGACTAGGTGAAAGAGTGGATTTACCCCGCGTCGTTCAGTGCAACGACCACTTACGAAAAAGGCTGTCGCCACCTTGGCAACGTCTAAGAGACGAACAAGGACGATTGTCCATAATAAGGGTTTGGCTTTCAGCCGAAAATATCAATCATCGAAAATGGAAAATCACGGTCCACTTATGAAGGGGTATGGTTAAAATTACCGGCAACTCAGAAAAAATAGAGAGGTAATTAACAAAAAGCCCGAGAAAGAAGACGGGGTAGTAGTTTTAAATATAAGTGATTTCGTACCTATCAGTGCTTATGGACCTTAGAACATTTAACGGATTCTTCCGTATTTGTCTTTATGGGTTTTCTGACATTGTTTTTCATCACTGTGTGTATGCAGAATTTGGTCTATATGGGATAGCACATACATTCTGTTTGAAGACACATTCAGCTGTCGACCACTTGGAAGGTTCGCCTGTTCGGTGCTTCCTTGTATGAAGCGAAATATGCATTTACACTGATCATCAGAAGTCGAATTGCATTCCAATTATATTTGAGTTTAAAGCGAATTTAAGCGTCATTAGGATACAAGATATGTAAAAAGCTCAGTAAAAGCAGTGGACTCAAGAGAACATGAATAAAATATGTCCCATAGAAATAATTTGATGTTCCACAAAAACTCAAGAGAAATATCAAAAGGAATCAATCAATTACGCCGTTGGCTCAGAGCATTGTCGGCCGCAAGGGACCGCACCGTTGTTTTCCGGAACATTTTGGGTTTTTGGGACTGGTTCTAAACCATTTTCAGAGACATCCTTTGTTGGTGTCACTTCAACTCGACGGAAGGGAGAATAGGTGACCAGAAAGAAGACGAGTGCACCGAAGAAGACAATGAATAACCCCAAGAAATTGCCAATCATCGCATGATCGTGGAGATCTTGGTAGCTGGTTGAATAAGGTAAAGACAAACAAATGATACAGTAATGCAGTGAAATCGTACAGCACGTATCTTATTACTGGCTAATCCAAAGTGAGGGACTCAATACCCCATACTCAACACTTATCAAAAGAGCAAACAGAAAGCCACAATATTGGAACTACACCTTGACGTTTCCTTAGAACATGTCGCTTAAAATCCGAAAACTTTGTCACCGAAATAGCAGTATTTTAATCACTCAGCCATCCTGTACTACTAAGGATTCCACAGAGAAAGCTTGTTAATTTTTTCACGGATCTACTGGTTGGAGGCACATGCAAACCAACTGCACTCTGTGCCTCGACGAAAGGCTTGAATACTAAAAATTTTGTGCTCCCATAGGATGAGGACTCTTGTCGCTATCTGTGCTTGGCCTGGAACCTTACAATACACGCTTTTCGGCCAGTGAATGGGTGAATGCTAGCTTCTCCTACATTTTTAATGTTTGTTTGAGTGTGCAGGCATCTCAGAATGCTTCGGATAGGCAAATAAAAGGTTTTATCGTTATTCAGGTGTGCCTACTGTCTTTCTAGGGCTTTGTAAAACACATATATACAGTCAGCGCAGATGCTGTGGTCTACGATAAAGGTAATAATAAGTATCGCTTTTACCAGCAGTATCAATAATGTGAACTTAAGTGAAATTTGTTTGTCAACCGACTTTGAGTACTTATGAGTAGCTACACAATCGGAAGATTGCAAACCACTGACCGTTGAACAGGTCTCGTGAGGTGTACTGACAGGCGAATCAATTATTGACAAGCCAAAAGAAGAACTGTGCCCTGTTTTAAGGCTTTGTACAAAACATCACACTTTGTTAAGGCGTAGCAATTTACACTTGTTCAGACATGATAACTTACGTCAAACGTAGGCTGGTGAGATAAGGGCAACACGGTCTTCTGTAATGCTATCTGG
Organism: Opisthorchis felineus; assembly: GCA_004794785.1. Taxonomy (NCBI): domain Eukaryota; kingdom Metazoa; phylum Platyhelminthes; class Trematoda; order Opisthorchiida; family Opisthorchiidae; genus Opisthorchis; species Opisthorchis felineus. The sequence goes on along the minus strand of SJOL01007988.1, from coordinate 192,109 downwards.
CAGAAGTTTGATTTGCTTACGGAATAATCATGGTGGAACCGTAGGGTCCTGCTCAGAGGAATGATGTGGATACCGTCCTAAGTGTTGTGTCTTTGTAGATTGTATACCTTGATTGGCTTGCTACTAGCTTTACATTTCTGCTTAAATTATGAACTTTGCTCTATCATGAATATTTCTTTTTAAAACATCGTTTTGTAAGCAAACACTTAATAGCGTTTTACAGTAAAGTTGTCACTCATGATGATGAAGGAGATACTAAGTAGACTGTTGTCTATACTGCCGCGATTTTCAGTTTGTTTCGCTCGCCAGCCAGGTCTCTATTCGTCGTAGGCTGTCTGTTGAGTTCACTCACATGACCATTGATATCTGCGCCACCCACCAGTAGCATCACCAAAAATGAATAGAAAACAATCCACATTTTCACTGAACAATTTAGACTACCGTTTGCTAACAACTGTAACAAGCTTTCTTAAGGAACTAGATGGAGAGTGTCCTGGTGCCTGAAATTTTGCCAGCAGGCTGGTCTTTTTTGCATACAATATGGATATCGAATTTTACAGTGCACGAAAGGACCAACTATCAGTTAACGGACTCAACAAATCATCAGGCAGGTTGGTAAAATTGGCCTTCGAGTGAATTGTGTATTGGTTTCGTGGAGCGCGTGCTAGTACGGTAAATTGGATAATCGTTTATTGACTTCGCTCTTAAAGCAGCTCAACAGCAAAATAATTCACTTTTGTGTCAAAGGGAACCTGACTTCAATATCTTCGGAACCTGTCTCTAGAACACATCGATGCATACATCAAAACTAAGATTTTGTGTGGTTGTTCAAAATTTCGCTAGAGCACATAAGTCAGGAGCGCACTCCTTCAACTTGAAAGCAAAACTTCTAACTCCAGCAATTTGGTTGCTTGAGTGCTGGTCATATCATCCAAATGATACTTCCCTCAAAAAACAATAGAGAGCACGAAATTCTGATACAGACTATTCACTAAACGATGTGAAATAAAAAAATCCTTCAGTCGCAGTAAATGGGTTAATATGTCGATAAAAACATAAATCTAGCCGCATTTTTGAATTGGAAGTATGAACATATCTGAATAATGGTGGCTGAAAGATTACAAAAGAGAAAAGGCAACACGCCGGAATTTCTCTATTGGTGGATATTTCCTCTTATACCTGGTCGTCTTCACTAGAACTAATGCTTTACTCCACTTGAATGCACGGATTCAAACGGATTCAAGCATTGAATCTAGTTAAAATGGACTTGCGAAAGAATTACCGTGAACAATTTTATGAGAGAAGTTGCGGAAAATCAGGACCAAATTTATTCACGGTCGAAGTCCGTGTGACACTTTCGGTGTTTGAGTTGAGACACATCTTTGTGTCTGTGTCCTGTGATGTTGATTAGAAAGAGGATATGGCTATATCTCAAAATGCTTAAACTGAGTTATCTTCATACAACCATTTTTCTCCTCAGGGTAGAAAGTTTTATCAAAGTAAACGACATTTGTGGATTTGACTGTACGTAGGCTGAAGTTCAGAGGAGCATTACATTGCTGCTGCAATGTTTTTCGGGATCGTCACCGGTTCGTATCCCACAAATGGCGCAGACGACAAGAAACAGAAACAATCAGGAAGGTATAAGCCTGCCATTGAGCTACGACAGGCTCCTCAGCAGTATGACTATATTTTACACAGATATATTCTTGGCTCCACTAGTCCTTAAGCCGCCCAGTCCACCTCATGTACCCGATAATCGCTGGCTCCTTCAGTTGCAAAGCTTCAGGGGGAGATCCGTAGGACTTGACAGAGTGTTCTTACTCCTAAACACATTACGTAACTTTTGTTTACAGCGAGGGAATGATCAAGAATTCATTGTCCTGGACAACACCCACCCACACGAAAAGCAAGAAGGTGCCAAGAAGCGGTCTCCTGCAGCGTGGAAATATGCACGGATAGCGACGGGATGGTGAGTGGTCAGTGCTGACGTGGCTGTTGATGATCATGAGCACTGGCCTGAAAACACCAGGTCATTAAGTCACACGGATGTAAAAATATAGATGTTACGTGCGTAAACAGTAACTTCAGTATCATGGGACAAAGCCCTATTCATGGAAGTTAAAGCGTTTAGGTCGCTTGCTTTTAGCTGGATGACCTACTTATTTGCTTTGATAAACTTGCTTTATAAAACAAACGCTACTTAATCCCAGTTCACCATTTGGCTTTCCGTAATGATGCAGAAAAGCCGGTGTTGAACCACTGAACAACCAACTTCTTTGAATTGTATGCATAGCTTTTAAAGCAAGGCTAAAATAGCTGTATCCACATAGTCCGTGTAAAGGAAGTACTTTTCCTCGTATTGCTCAAAGTGACAGTGAGATGTATTAAACCGTAAGCTCCTTTACTCAAAAATGAAACAGGTAAGGACATCATTTGACTTACTTTCCAAAGAACAATTGGACTTCAGTTATTCCAGTGAGACATACCAGGATAATCAGTCCGTAAATAATGGGGCCGAAAATGGTATGAAACGGCAAGTAGATCGAACGTAATTGAATCGGTGTTTGTGGAATCAGAAAGAAGGCAAAACCAACGACCCACTAAAAACAGAGTTATAGTTGACGCGAATTGAAAGCATGGATTTAAGGCTTTAAGGTGTATATCTTACAAAGGGTAGTAGTGATGAAACATCAAAAGCTAATCCTGTTAACCTAAAAGAATCGGTTTTTCAATCCATTTTGCCTATTAGTTAACTTGAGGTGGGTTGTTTTCAATAGGGTGTATCACTACTTCAAACGGGGAAACACTCTTCATGTCAAAAAAACTCTACACGAAGGCTGATCCTACCGCACGCCTTCTAGAAGAAATAAATAATCTCGGAAACCAGAATTACCGCTTTACCTCCCCCCCCCCAGAAAAAAAATGATTTGAACTTTCACGGTGATCCAGGCTGACCAGTCTACCATTACAACTAACGGGTGATGTCAGACTACCTCTGCACGACCAACAGGTTTTTCTGAACCTTATTTGACTTGGCTAACTAGTGAGTTTGAACTTAGCTGCACATAGATCAGCATGTGGACTTACTGAACAATTAAGTGATAGTGAAGAAGGTAGAAACTAATGCATAAACTGCTACACTATTCGTCCAAATATGTGTGCAAGACGGTCTATTCAAGGGGCCACCGCCTCGTTAATTTCTCTTCTTGCCAAATGTTTCTTGATGACATCGTTATTGCTCCGGCAAGAGATCAGTGGATCCCCGGGCGAAATCACTGTGTCCGGTAAAGCACCGGAGACAGGATCCCAGCCTATTCATGACAGCTGCAACCCGGTCGAACCGCTTGGTATTTACCTCGTCCATTAGCCGGGGACTTGTCTCCATCTTACACTAGTCACCTATCAAAAGCCGGTATTCGTTATAGGACAATTCTGTCCTGACAATTCTAACTTCCGAATTCACCTAAGAAGATATAATCTTGAGAATCCTGGAATGTGACAATTTCAGTTGCTGTGCGAGTTAGAACATCTTTTACTTGACTGATATTTTATAGTGATTTCACACAAGCTCCACTGTATTTGCCCGATATATATTGCTGCACACGGTAAATGGCACAGTAAAAGGCGTGTTTGCATGACATTCATTTTCATTATATTTGGTCTTATTTCCTGCCACGTAAAAGCCCAACTCAACTTCCTTTTAAGTGAACGGTTATTTCTTAGTCCCTTTTTTGGTGAGAATATACATTAACAAGGACACTCATGGGGAGGATAGATCTTTGAAGTTAGTCTTCGTTGTACGAATTGCTTCTAACTAGTTATTCAGTATATACTGTCATCATCACAAAACCCCTGTTAATCACCCGGTTGAGGTTAGCTCGATAAGCTTTAAAGGGTTTTCGGGACAGTGAAAGACCAGCTTATAGGCTGTTGTATTATTTACTAGGGCTTTGCTTTCGCGATGCGTATGGAAGTGGTCAATAGCTAGGTAACTGCCATGACATGGGCAGTTGGCAGACCTTGTGTAAAATTGATCTGGGGTGCACGAGAGCCGTTGCGCGACAACTAACTAGTCGTGCCACTGAAAGGAATTTCCCCATCTTGTCTAAACGAGAGCACTTGGGAGATAGATATTCCAGAGACTCAGCAGCTAATATAAGAGGTCAACCTTGGAAATTTAGGTTTAGTACCTTTAGGAAAACAAGATAGTTTTCTTGAGGCAAACGAGAATTTCAGCCGGGATTCAGTTAATGTCTCCGGCCAACTCTAACTCAGCTTGAAAAAGAATGCATTCAGCCAAGAATGCTTTTCTGCCTTTTAAAGCACAGTTTCAATACAAAGGGCCTTGGGGTAATGAATATGTTGCTGTAAACCAGTAAGTTTGCTACCTTCCTGTAAAAGACATTTTACCTTGAAAAAGTCCACGCTAGAACTTCTCGTATTGTTTCATCCCTGAAGGTCCATTGACTAAATAAAACGAGACACTAAGCTGCAAAGTGAACCAGTTTAAACCAAAGCAACATGCTTTAGTGGATGCCACGGAAGAACGGGACAATTCTTTGCCACTTCCAAACTAGTGGAACTTTCGTTGGAATTCATCCTATAACTTCCATTTACTCTAGAATCAAGCTATACTGGCAAGTAATCGCAATTATTTGCTGTTTTTTAATGCTGGATATTATGAGTGCTCGTTCAGAGGTTAACTTGAACGCTGGAAGAAAAATAACCAGAAAGGCCACGAACGGCAAGTGAAGTGTTATGAGCGGCTTTTGTACTGGGTTGATCGACTAATCGTCATTGAGAACTGTGTGACGTAGGTAACGTTTTTTGTGCATATCAAAATGAATTCCTCGGTTTGATCAGCTATTCTCTTGAAAACAACAACGCCAATTAGTCAGGGACCGTTACGTGACTGTGAGAGAATCTATCGGTTTATTACGATAAACAGTTATGTAAACCACTTTTGGGACAGTCAGGTCAAGTTATGTTGTGAGAACAGATTCTAGAAGCTTCATCTAAAAGGAAATAGTTTAGCTAATAACTTAAACATGTGCAAACTTTAGACTATTATTTTGGCTAAACTCAGTGGTTTCATGGCTTAGTCCATGTAATTGTATCAGAAAATCTGACTGTTTGGGAGCACTCAGGTAGCACAACATAGTACAAAACGATCTGACTGGCCACAGCTTTTGCGCCACCAAGAGGTGCTTAAACAGCATCCCGTGAAGAATCACAATTGCCAGAGTGGTAAACACATCTCCAAAGGTTGAATGTTCGCTATAGGTACTTATAAAAGCCTACTCATCGTCTATGTCTATTCAAGGATGCGCAGTTGTCTGCTCATTTGTTGGCGAAAGGTTCGTATGGGACACTTCATCCCACAGCGACGTGCAATGGAAGCAGCTATACCCAAAATCAGTGCCATGGGATCTTTTCACCCTTCCAACTGGTCCCTGCTGGTGACTGGAAACCTCATAGCACAACGCACGTGTCAATCCCATGCTTTTGGTTCCTAGACGAATCGCCTAGCCAAAATCCATCTGTCATCGTGCGCTGGGTTTGTGCTAAATGAGGTTTGCAAAACAGGCTAGGTCAGTCGAAACGATGGCGGCTTACTGAAACATAGCGCTCAGATTACGGTCCCACATGTAAAAGTAGGAAATTTGTTCTTGATAGATTTGCCTAGGGACGCAGGTTTTTTTAGATAACTTTCTACCGCCTTCCCGTTTCCGTATGGTTTTAGGACAGCCGAGTGCCCATGTGTGCTACCGGTTTGTAGCTCTATGTGATGATGGAAAGATTTCGGAAATCCATGAGTGAACAAAGACTTTAACCATTGTTCTTCCTTGTTCCTTTTTCCAGAGAATCCTTATACCCTATTCCCTAGTTTTGAATACTGACTAAAACAAGCACTGAAGTTGTCCACCCGGAAGAGCTAATCAGCGGTGAACATTAATTCCGTGATTTATGAAGGCTGAGTGCAGCACTCACTCTGTTCGCCCTCAGAATGAGAAAATGTCAGGGCATATGTGGTGCATGGTCAGCTTCACGTTCTCATCAGCTGAGCTGGCCGGGTATTCATAAGGCTTATTTGAAAAAAATGTAAGGATTTCCCTTATTCTGCTAATCTTATCTCGCCCAAAGCTAGCTACAATGTCGACACCATGGCGTTCGAGTGCACTGATAGCAAGCGCTGTGTCACGATGAATACAGTTGACAGAGCGCGACGTAACAGCATGCAAATGCGACCAGTGCAACAGCACTAAAGTTAACAATAAATTTGACCATACGCTCAGTATACAGTCTCAGTATAACTCAATTGTGACCGGTTCTGAGACGGTTTCGCGCTGCCAGCTTACAATTTGATTTGGCACTCCAGTGTACACTAATCACTTTGACAGATATCATTTGGGTAATAAAAAGGAAGGGGCTTCCTTCCATCCACTGGGGTAATGCCACTTGGTGTACTCGAATGCACACATTTCCCAAGCTACACAGGTTTTCTCCGCAGATGCTTATAAAGCTGACAGTGTGGCAGTGATCTCAGTAGTAATGAAGGTCCTTTTATAAAGAACGCCGGAAAATGTAACATAAGCAGCATCCTTATTTTTGGGGGAGGAGACAAAGTAGAATGCCGTGAGAACAGGGGTGTGGGCGCTCTTGTCTGATCCTGAAGGTCTTTATTTACTATAAATTTATCAGCCGGGATATGATGGTTCGATGACTCGGTTATCTTTAGGAAGTGAGTTAAATAATAGGGACGCCGAATAACATGGATGAATTAATTAAGGAACTCAAAAGCCATGCTAGTTTGTTTGAAACTTTGCCACGTGATACTGACGCATCACTCATTCATAGTGTAGGGTGTAGAATGTAGACAGTAGCCCTACTCATGTTTGCCCACTCAAGCAATGTATCCTCGAAACGAAGTGTGCTACAAACTTATTACGCCTCTGTACGTTTTATTGCCTTCGAATCTTTCTGATCCAGATGCCAGTGGTAAAGGTTTGATTTTACTCTAATGGAAAGATCCACACCGATAAGGACAGGACACTTTTGTTACAGCAACGGACACAAGAAACTAGCGAAGAAACCTTACCGAAAGCGCTTACCTGTAACCCAAAGCCAATAAAAACAAGTATCCCGAGCCAGCTGTGTACTGAGTAGAGAATTATTGGCGGTCTATCTTTGCGTTTCTCGTAAGCAGCTCTCAAACCCACTGCAGCAAAGACCAGGGCCAAAATAAGGATAACAGCGTGTGCAATTTTCAGCGGCATCTTAGGCGCTGAATGAGCCACTCGAAAAATGAGAATTGCTGAGAACGGAAAAATTAGCATTTAAGATATGTGCATATAAGATGTGCATATATGTACGTATAGGATAGGACAATTTATGAGGTAAAATCCAAGAAAAATATCCACATAGATTTTCCAAACACAAATTAAATTACTTCTGCATCAACACCTTTTGCAAAAAGGGCTACAGCCTACTATGGTTGATTTTTTGGTCCACATAAAGTTTGCTGCCTTGGACGATCTGGAGTTCGAAAGAGTTTCATGGTCGCATAAGGTTGTAGCATCGAAGAAACTCATGGTCGAATTTCACTGTTACATTTTTGCGTATAGTTACTTTACCCTAAGCATAAAAGTCCGTATTCTCAACACAAGTCGAGATATCGGAGTAACTTCTGAAAGGTGCACCCATATTCACAGGCGTGAAAATTTCCCTCTGCTGCTGATCAGGTGGCAGTTGATCCGGAAAAAAGCAGCAGAACAATTAAGAGGGAGCTATTCAAACAACCAATCGAATCCAAATGAATAGGACTGTAAAGCAACCCAAGTTCCCAACAGGCCAAACAAATCAGCCCGACTTTTAACATCAAACCATGTCATTCTCAAACGCAAGTAGACTCGGAAGAAATACCCATCCACCCTTGCGCTGGTGATTTTTCCCTGCACAGCGACGGAATACTTGCAACCTGATCGTCAAGCTTAGCCAACAGATCAGCCGTCACCTGATCAGCAGCCAACCATTACACCCTAGCTACCCATTTTTCGACACATTGCCAAGCTTCCCCTTACTAGGAACTTTCCGTACCGCGAGTACTCTGGCAACGCCGCCGATATTTATTTTTCTGACAGATACCATGATTCCAGGAACTTGAATACATGCGTAAGTTTGTAAACAGGATGAAATTGAGGTGGCCGTTTTCATAATCGTTCGCGGTAAATTTCTGCCACTGTTTTGTGGGCAAACTATTGTTTCAACAACAATCAGGCCAAGTTCAAATTTTTTGAAGTTTGGATAACAGGGATCACACCTGAAGCGATATATATATATATATATATATATCAAGTATTCAGTCATTCGCTTTTTCAGCTTTGTACGCATATTTTGCTAGCGTTCAACTGCTGTGCAACTTCAGCTATTCAACGAATCGTAATAAAACATCTTATTTCAGTTAATAACTGAGCTTCGTGTTGGAGCAAGACCTCATAAGCTGAACCAATCTAGGGTGCTTTGCGAACCTCCTCTCACATAAGCCCAGTGCACAACGATGAGCGAACTTTAGCTTATTAGTCCGGCTAGGAAATGACTACATGGGCGGCTCTAAGATTGTTGCGCGCAGTGTCCTGTAGAGTTTCCAACCACCAGCAAACAGGACTACATGTGCCACAGCCAAGAAGCTGCGAAGATCCTACAGCACATAGTTTGTCTGTAGCTGCCTCCTTTTCACTTTGCCATATCATGGTTTACACTTCGCGAATCTTTCGCGAACAATATGTTGAAACAGCAAACTACGCTTCACGCGATAGGCCCAATACGTATGGTCATACTAAATAGGGGCCCCAATCACCTCAACCTGATAAATTTAGCACTTTGTCTGGTCTACCCCTCACTGTGTCATAGAAGTCTGTATGATATTTAATTGCTCTTAGGTAACCCCTTGACAAAATATTATATCAGTATATTAGCTTATAAGCACTACACATATTTCGAAAATCCTTCTTATAGTTCATGTACTGAAAGCAAAAGTCAACAAGAGTTAATAAAAACAATAATGATATAGCATTGAAGCTCTTCAGGTGCATAGCTGCCATGTAGCTCAAAGCGATCGCGGGCGCTGAAATACTGTCTCTTTAGATTTGACAAAACAACCCTTCTCTTTTCTTCTGAATAGGTTTCCAAACCACTTTTTCTGCACAAGCCAGAAGTGTCCCCTGAAAAGTTGGTCCAAGATACAGAGTTACTTTCCACTCAGATGGGATCCAAATTGCTGGCAGCATTGTCACCTTCATTTGACGCGCCTTGTTTAAGAGTAATTTTGGAAGGTGCAATTCCATTACCTCTGAATAGTTTACATAAATAATTTGGAAGCTATTTACTGTCTATACAGTCATTCGAGAAACGACTGGCCTCCTTCTTTTCTCCAAGCTTTGTGCAGAACTTATTGTACCGATTAGGACCCTTCAAAAAGGGTGGGTTTTTAATAATTCTAGATAAGAGGATATTAAAAAGGCCGGAGCGTAAAACAGTTTGTTCTTAGTGATTCTTCAACTGCTTCATGAAAAGTGCAAACGAATAAGCTGAGTGGACAAACTGGTGCAACAGCACATACAGCGTCCGTTTTCTCCAATATAAAACGGAATCTTGTTTGTGGACTAGCAGATACAGGGAAGATTATTTGCAGTGAAGAAACTATTTAGGATAAAGTAGCCTTTGCCGCTTACCTGTACCTTCAGGATGGTCACCCTCATATATTTACTACTACAAATCCCCAAAAGGGACTCAAGTCACCAAAGCCGTGTACTGTGGTGGAATGCACACATTACTTGTGCTTCCTTTCAAAAGACGTGTACAGCTTTTCTAGAAGGCCGGTTGTTATTCAGTGACTAAAGAACAGGTTATTATTATCGTTTATTTTTGAAGAGCATGTTCACAGACATAAAAAGTAAATGCAAGCGATGAATGTGAAAAGACACTACACGCCTTCTTTTGAGAGTGAATGAGTGGGACCAACACCTACCTAACTGACATAGCCCAGTCTGATCACCGAAGGAACAACAACTAACTGTCCTGGCCAATTCCCCGCATCTCGTGTTACCATCTTGTACCAGTCAGACACGCTATTGGCAGTTGAAGTTGTCGTCAGTTAGCCCTATAGGGCTGCAGACAGTCTATCAAAGCGTTTCACATGCGGAAGTTGCCTTCTACGTGCTTTAACAAGCCCACAAGTCATTTGGTCAATTTGTGCACCTTTTCTGACAAAATACCGTGCCATATACTTTTGTACTCTTTTGCATAATTGTGTTATCCTTTTGCACTCATTCATTCATTTAGCTGAAGAGGCGACGAAAAATAATTCATTTCCTATTCGATCTATTAATTCTTTTATCGGGACAACTGAAACCTTTCTCATTTTTAAGTACCTGCAAATTAACGGTGCTCGTTGTGAATTGTGTCCATATATATATATATATATATATATATATATATATATATATATATATATATATATATATATA
>SJOL01007988.1:65399-181506 GCA_004794785.1 Opisthorchis felineus | reverse complement strand
TTTGAAAGTCCAATCGTGCAACAGAAACGCAACTTTCATTGTCCAAATTGATCCTCATTGTTCTAAAACACACCCAGATGTGGCAAATCGAAACAAAATGTGAAAATATCTTTTATCAAGGTGCGTCTTTTGGACTAACATGAGTGATTTTACAGCCAAATAGAAATTGTTGGACTAACCGTACTCCGATGTAGTACCTCCGTATGGTGGAAGCTAAACCTCTCATCCTAAGTGAACGGTATAATTGTTTCTGTGAAATTACAGTAGTTTGCAATTATGCAGTGGACAAGGGTGGACTCTGTGGCGAATGTTTAGTGCCCCCTTAAGTGATGTTTGTAAAACACCTCGCAGTAGCAAATGTCCCATAGTTTTATCTGCCGAAGATTTTTATGGATAAAACAATGATTATTTTTAAAAATTGGTCTTTCTATTACAGACATTACAGTCGGAGAATAACTTTAATACTTCCATTGCATTACTGCTTTCATATAAAAAATGTGCTATGTGTAGAAGTGCCTGCTTGTACCGTCGAGGAATTTCACTTAGAAATTTGTCACTCAAAACCAAAATAACTTGGACTTTTCTGTGTGAGTTATATTTTGGTTGGATTGACTAATGTGCATATATTTGTCTAAGAACAAAAGACTCGGATGGCACTCGGCTCCCAAAGAAGCTTCATCAAATGGTGCCAAAATGTTGAATAAGCAAAAATGGAGAATTTTTTGTCTGTTTAGTAGACTCACATATTATGTTTTCCAAGAAAAGCGTATCACAATTACGAAAACAATTTGGCCCATAGATAATTGAATAAAATTGATCTTCCTCACATTGTTTCAATCACTTTTGCTCATTGAATCCAGATCACTTTAGTTTCACCAATGTTGCGGGGTATCTCAGGAGGAACACTAGTTACATCCAACACAACCGACGACAGAGCACTTGGGCCAACAAAAATGAATTGTGTTAATGATATGTTCTTTTTCAACAGATTGAACGTCTGCCACATTAATGACTGGAGATTGTACCGCGTATGGGTCATTTCGATTGGACTTCTCGAACAAGAACTGTAGTGAAAAAACAGCCCATGCCACTGTATCCGTCTTTTTCCTTCATTGTGTTGCTTCCACTGATGTAATTTTGGGAAAGGCAATATATTTTTGAATGCGTATTGGGCTTAAATTATCACTTGAGTTGGTAAACAAGTCATCCAACTAAGAATTACATTACTCCATTTAAGACTGACAATTTTGGTAATCTTCACTGACTAACTGTACATCAGTTTTAGAAGGAATATACTTTAGACGTGCTATTGGCATACAGACACAATATATAGCGAAATTCTTGCGATTCGTTCAACTAGGTGATCTGTTTGAATAGCTGGTTCCCGGAAAATTTAACTTTCCAAATACTTCTAAACTGTAGTTTGTTCCATAACGGAAGTATTATCTTCACTAAAAAAGTTTTTTTCACTGAAACACCTGGGATGACAACCATGGTTAGTATTTCTGGAGTGTTTTGATGCTGAATAGGTGAAGTAGTTATTGCTTATTTGTTCCAGGCCTTGAAGGATGGCCAGGGGTTCCCTACTAGGACCGCCGATAAGCCGTATAGCTACCATAAAGCAAAAATCACCCTTCACAGATAAAGCTTGTTTTTATTTTAATTTTATTCGATTCTTGAAATAATCACTTCCACAAAATAAGTGGCATTCTTACGTACGCCCACCTCCGTGATCCTGCCCATAAGCATACGCATAATGCGAATTATTAAACCGGCCCTAGTCACCTACGAAAACGAAGCGCATTAGCGCATTAGCTTCCCTGATTCTCCAGGCATCACCTTGGGCTGTTTTTGCGCACATTACAGAGGGTTTACCACAAAGTTTCTATCTCAAGTGGAAAAGCAAATGATTTTGTATAAGGATGCTGCTTTGAATTTACCATCTCATGGGTCCAAAAGACCGCCGACACAGTATTCACTTCGACCTTTCTAGGCCAACGGTGATTACAATTATTAGTATGCCTACAGAATCAGACATCTAATTCACCGTTTCGAATTATCGGGACAGAAATGATCGCCGAAGGAGCTCTAAGCTCTACGCTCACTGTGGATGATTCCCAGTAAGTGTGAAACGGTTGTGCAGCAGTTCTAGGCTTTGCAGCATATACTGAATTCACCAACGGGATGAAAACTCCATTAGAGATCCGCAAATTTCCTTACTCTTGCAACGAAGAATAGGAAATTGTCTTCTCACTGAATTCTTCAGCTGATAGCAACCATGCAGCCAAAAAGAAGCAAAAAATTCTCTTTGAAGCACTTCCTACATATTTACATTCACAGTAGTTCGAACATGGGAGTTTGAAACTTGTTCATTTGTCAGTTCAACTGTGCATCTCGTTCATACCAAACATTTTCGTGTCAGCAACAACGCTATGTCTGGTCTTAATCCACTTTGAAGGTCCACCCAACTTATGTCGCAAAAATCATACCCATTACACTTATTGGTAAGTGTCTAAATATGAAAAATACACCTCCATAGACCTCTGTATAACCAATGCTGCCAGGAATTTTTGGTGGCGAAAAAACGACTCCTGAGCATTTATTTCACTCCTTCCTTAACCACTTGTGGCACGAGCTATAAAACTCTTGAGGTGGATTTTGGTTAAGTAGTTACCTAACTTCTCGCAATAGCAAGTACTTTTTTTAGTTTTGTACAACTTGCTTTCAATAATACCGCTTAAAAATTTAAGCCACCCCATAAAACAATAGTTTAAACGTAGTGTCTACCAGGAATTAGTCATGGCATCCAATACTTTGGTGCATCTTGGCGAAAGAATAACGTACCTGGGACGTAACCACAAGCGCCCATGAAGACCTCGTTTATGTAAAATATGAAATATTATCAGCCTTCACTTTTTTCATTAATGGTCTCAGCTTCACAGAATGGATGTTTCTTGGTCACGTGAGAAATTGTTCTTTGTTTGTAGGGGAAAATTTTAGTAAGATACTTTTCTATACAAACCATGGCAGTGGGTAAGCAAATTGTTATTTTTTGGACTTTCGCTTAGTTAAAGGCTGGGTCTAAAACAGAGGCAAATTACATTACGAGGCTTGCCAACGATGTAGATCATCAGATAGGTGACTTGGCAGTGGTATGCAAAAACTATTAGGCTCTACCAGAATAAATGGGTTTTACAGAAACTTCTATCACATAAGAGAAGGCAGTAACCTTCTGGCTTGCTTAGGTTCCTCCAGTTGTTCATACTCTAGATTGCACTAAGATGTTTCTCAGGATGTCCACAAAGTTTGATTCGGGCCTTTTCTTGGTTTTCTAAACTTAAAACTATTACATTTCTACGAATTCTCATTTGGATCGTCCTGCAATCAGACACGATGTGAGCTATGCTAAGCTGCAATAGCCATTGCTTGATTTGTTCCCCAGGAATATAAATCACCTCCACCTATGACGTTCAACGAGCAAAATTTTGTCTTTGACACGAATATATTTCTTTCCTAAGCAAAAGAAGGGAAATAAGGATGGATTTGCAGTCTCAGCTGTTTATTTTAACATATTCTTTGGTAATCAGGATATTCTCTTTTGAAGTGTGCAATAGGCAATAGAACATATCTTATCGGGCGAATCACACTCTTCTATATTTTTTGTCAAGGTTTCGTCGTCATCAAATCACTGGGAGCAAAACATGTGTGTAAAAACACGTATCCCTGTAATAAAAGCAATTTTTTGAGAGCCTTATCGTGAAAAACAGAATAGTCTAGCCTGTTACAATTATTTTGAGGTATCTATATCTCTAAACACTAATTCAGCCAACCTAAGTAGAGCCTGTGAACAAGGGCTTTGTTGATATTGGTTAGCAACCAAATACTACAGCTTTTCCAACCATGCAAAAAACGAACCTCGAAAATCCAATCCTGGACACTGAGCCAAACTCATGGTGCTCAGACGTTTGGAAATATATATTGTAGCCTTCTAAATGGTCAAAGGTTAAATAAATCCCCACTTGCATCACCGCGCAGTGGAAAAGAAAAACAGCTCTTTTTCGGTGAACACTAATTTTTATGGGCAATACTTTATCAAGTAACCACAGCTCTTAGGGCTGGAAAGACACTGAAGCCCTTTTGCATAACTGAACGCTTGCCTCCCAATGACCTTGCTGCGAATTCGCCAGCACAAAGCCACACAATGTATAGTCTGGACACAACAATTTTCGGAGACTTGAGGACATTTTAGTTTTGATGCTCGAAGAGACCAAGTCCCACAGCCATACGGAGAACCAGCGCGTACTTTAAAATGATACATACGTCCTTTGAGATTCGAAAATATGTCACTTTAACGCCATGGGTTTTTAAAATTAGCAAACTCTAATCGAGCAGTGTGGATTCATGCATTAACCTCATCTGCCACAAAGCGTTCGGAACTTATACATATTCTAGGGTACGCAAAACGCCCCACAACTTCAAGGACCTCTTAATGGATTTTAGGTGGCGTGTTCAGTAACCACATGATTAGAAGCACAACCGTAAGCTTATTGGGTGCAAATCGCGTGCCAAAGGAAGGAATTACTTTGGTCAGTGTTGGAAGAATGCCTGAACATTTTCTCCTCAAAAGACGAGTACAATTTCGTCGGCATATTCCAGACCAATAAGGTTTTTACCGGCAGTTATTTGAATACCTGAGTTTTGGAGATCTTCTAGCTCCCAGAACACTACCTCATCGATCAAAAAATTAATAGGAAAGGAGAGAGTGAGCGTCCTTATCAGATATCACGTTACCTACGGAGGCATTGTGAGAACTGTCGCACGCTCGCAAGTCTGAGAATATAAAGACCTATTATATTCACCATCGTTTGAAATATTCTTTTCTGAGCAGGCGTGGCATAAATGAGAGAGTTGTCAGTTAAGACAAATGCTCCCTTGAAATCCAGGAATACCAAAACTGCGGAGGGTTTCTATGTATGATGCTATTTTAATGTCCGATGGATTATAAGCATTTGGTCTACACAAACCCTACCAACATAGAATCACGCTTGTTGCTCTCAAGTCAATGTTTTAGAAGCCACGATGAAGCAACGTAAGAAAAGTGATGCCGAGAGTCTCACTGCAACTAGATTCCAGTTAATCCTCCTATGATCACTATAAGCTCCTTCTTCTAAAATTGGCGCTATTACCGATTCTCCCCTGTTATGTGGCACCATCTTCATTTTACACATGCAAATCTGACAAGTGCTGACTGAGGACAGTTGCTCTTGAACAGTGGTGGTGAAAATTTATCTGGGCTAGGAGTTTAGAGCCGTTTGAGGAAATATGTGCCACCATGAACTTCTAAGACCGTATGGGGTTCTTGGTTTACCGTCTAGGATTTTAGTTTAGTTCAACAATCCAACCGGGTAGCAACAGTTGGTAGAAGAGGTCTTGTTTAAAATGCTCAACCCGGTGGTCGAAGTTTCCTTCTTTTTTGACGATGGTTGCTCCAGTTTTTATCCTTCATTGTATGGTCTGCAGGAAGTTTTTGGGGACCAGTGTCACTAATCAACTGAGATAATCTTTCGACACTCCCCACATTCTTCATCAATTCGTTTTCTTAGACTCCGTTGCTCACTAGAATTTGTGGTAGGCGCGCACTCTGTTTTCCACACGACGTCCGGTAATACGCCGTGTTGACTTATGTTAAAAAACAGCGCAAATGTATTTAAGGTATTTAAGCAGCGTCACTGTTATCTCCTAAATTCACTGATTTATTAGTTTTCAGTGCAACAAACAAGACTCCCTGCACTGTCCAAAGATGCCACGATGTCGTTCCAGAGGGAATTAAGAGGCCCTAAGAAACGAGGATAGGTGCGACTTTGAGCGAGTGTATAGCCCCGATCCGCTCAAATGTTCCAAGTGGAACTGCTATCGGTTACTGATTCGTGCCATGGGACTTTGATGGCGTTTTGACCAATTAGGGTCTGTTGGTGGCTCGCCGTTGGGATGCATCATGTAGCCAAAAGTATTTATTTAAATCGAAAGGTAGTACTGTATAAAAACATTACATACACGAAGCAGTCGTTTGCCGTTGTTTCTAAGTATCAAATCTAAACCAGCAACCGCCGGTGTAATGTACAATGCCGTGAGCACATTAGAAAGCAATAAAAAAACTATTTTTTGTCTTTGAGCCTGCTGAAAGTCCAAGAAATCTTCAGAAAGGCAGCTGATATAGCCTAATAAACGTTAGTGGCTAGACGTAAGTCACTAATATATAAAGTTTTGCAAACATTTTTTAGCAACCAGAGCACAAGATTCCACTAGAATACATGTGGTCACCAATTATGAGTTAGATCAGATGGGTACATTAAACTCTAGTGGAGCTGCTTTCACGCAACTTGCATTTTGTTACAACCACTTAGTGACAGCTAAGCTCAGTCTAAGTGTTATTTAAGGCACTTTCTCTGAAGCATTTCAGGGCTCAATGCTATTACCTTAGTAGAAAAGTTCAAATAAACAGCTTCTATCTCCTTAACAGTACGGACTCTTTTTGAGGGTGTCAATCCATCGTTATAAATTGTAACTCACAAAATAAGTGGTAAAATAAGTCAATAAAATAAAGTGGATAAATTACACATTTGATGTGCATGATAAAATAAATTCAGAAACAAATCATATACTTTACTAAAGATTATTTAAACCTGATTGCAAGTCGCATATTGAGCAATATGTACCACAAAGAGTTTAAGTGACCCTGATAAGAGTACGCTATGTACTTGATTTATCCTTATGCTCTCCATGTGAAACTTCAAGCTTGGGCCTCGAAGGCAGTTTTATGTTTCACGGAGCCCGTCTGCTTGTTAAATTTTGAACCACTTTAGCATCCAAAGTTAAAAAACATGTTCATAATTTTATTATTCATGAGCACTCGCTCACGTCTAAATGGTTTAGAGCTTCCATGACAAAGTTCCCAATTTTCAAATCACTGTGGATTTTTGTTGTACGGATGCATTTATAACAACATTCTGACGGTGGCAATGACTAATTTTGGGCAGATAGGGCGATATCCTTATTTCTAAGATTTGGCGTCCTTCTAGTAAAACGGTTCGAATCTTTTTCACTTTAAGGAAGTGTTCAGCTTTTGTATCTAAACGATCCCCGAAATGTACACCCGGAAATAGCACATCCAAAAGATTTCGACAAAATAGTCTCGTAGTTGGTGCCAGACGTACGCTACTTGAGGAACGTCAGGAGTGACAAAGTTTCTTGGTTTATTATTAGTTTCTCTTCGTCATGTTTCCTATAGATTGCGTTTGAGTATTATTGCTCCGGAGGAGCTCTGGTAAAGCTAATCAGTTTATTTGACTATATTTTAGATGTTTTTAATTTGCAGCGGGTTACTCTTCTAGTACTATCTACTTTACGGTAGATCCAAAGGACTTCGTTGAGTTGCTTTTCAACAACGCAGAGTAATAAACCAACACAGCAAAACTTGCTGCATTCCGGCTTCAATTTTCAATTGTTTCTGACTCACACTTCACCAAGCGTCACGCTACTATCAATTTTAATCAGGATTACAACAATGGGTCAGAATACGGAATTAGCCGTTAGTAGGTTAGGCTTTTCTACATTTTAGATGATGATTCTAATGTTAGAGCAAATGAACTAAGTACTTTTTGTGACGATAAATCAAGAGACTTTGCGTACCGCCACTATTGCATAACTTCTTATTATGAGGATGGTCTTGCCGCCCTCTAGCATTATATGAATGATATCAACCATAAAAACTATCCCTGTCTTACTCAGCAAATTAGCGCAGTTTGCTGATTTTAGCTTGGTTAGAATTGTTCCGATAGACTTAGGAAAGCGTTTGATCCCGTGTACACTGCCCTACTCAGACAGCAGTGATTTTTGGTAATCTCCCTTTAAGCTTTTAGAGACAGGAAAGCCTTAAGAACCACGCCTGTGTTTAGTATCGCGACTTTAAATAGTGCTTAACTGAAGCATTTTATCTGCTGTGCTTATTTGCCACAAAACTTTAGAGTGGAAAATTTGCCAACGTAGAGGGGAAATAGGCAATTTTCGTGAACTGTATTCAACTCCATTGAGATCAAAACTCCGGGTCTTTGTGATCTTTTTAACAAAGTTCTTGCAACTTTGCATAGGAAGAAAACGGTTGCTGTTGGCGTAATTCAAAATAAAGTGCACAGTGCGTTCAGACTTGCTTCTTCTTCAAAGCTCTTTGTGGTGCTTTCGACTTCCATCAACCCTTTTACAGGTGTCGAGAGTTCACCGACGAATCCCGGTCATTTATGTTCCGACGCAACTGGTATTGTGAGACAGTAATGAGTCAAATCATTGGTATTGGTACTACTGCTGAACGCGACGAAATTTGTGCTAACAGCTTTACGAGGTATCAGTGTGATAATGACATGTTCAACGGCTTTTTCCCTCCTATCTCGGAGTAAGTCTGCAGTACTTGAAGTACACACAAACACCCTGACGGCGTGCATAGGTTTTCCGGAACGTACGTTCCGGAAAACATGGAAAACATGGATGCCTAATACGTATTAGGCATCCATGTTTTCCAATAACACATAATATGTCCACATTTAGTATCAAACCACACTATCAGTAGCAAAGCTTCCATACAATTACTTCCTATGGACTGTGATGTGTGGTACGCACTATGCGCAGACACGCGCATCCATGGGGATAAGGAAGCCTTTTTCTGGAAATGTAGAAACCAGATTTATTCAGAGCATATATGGTGCATATTTTATAGAAATGTTCGCGGAGTTTTTGCACAGACTTAACAAAACTAAATACTATCTAGCGAAAGCGCGTTCTTGGATAATGCACACATGATAATATACCAGTGGATGGCAAATAGCCACATCAGTGCCTCGAGGCACTGTAAAGTTTGAATAAAAGAGAGCGTTGTGTGCCCGGTATTATCTGAGTCACTATGCTGAGCATATGTTGAATCCTTGGGCCAACTGTCACAGGTCTTGAATTCCCAAATCTGAACATTGCTCGATTAGGTCAAATGAAATGTCTTAGCGATGGAGAAGATTTCACAAGAACTAACATCTAAAGGCGGTCAAGATTACTCACCAAAACCATATAAAAACACGAATCCAATTGTCATAAATAGAATATGGAAGTTCATAAGGTTAATTGAACTGTTCCAATCAAATCCTCCACGAACGAGTCCACCCCAGACGCCAGCCAAAATCACACAAACTAAACCACATATCTGCAGAAGGTTATTTGAGAATATGGAACGCACCTGTGCAAAGACAAATGCTATCCAAAACAATACTTTATTCGATATTTTTAACATAACTAAATTTCCCTTCTTCTAGACACGCAAACTACGCAGAAAAACGAAAAGACGGCAAACCAGTTCGCGTATATAAACAAAAATACCCTTTTATTCAGCAGAGTGTAGGAGACATGTTGATTTCTTACGTTACAGCTCGAGGTATTCCGAGGTGAAAGAAGGCCTTTCTTTCTATCAGAACTTTGTTATTTACCAGCCATTTATCTTGGTCACTCAAGGGTAAGCTACCCGATTGATGATAAATTCGTGGTTTATGAAGCTTTGTTTTAACGTGCGCTTGTTGTGAGTGATGTGGTGTGAAGGCGAAACTTCCAGATTACTAATCTGGTTGATTTTCACAGGGCGTGTCGTTGTTGGGGCCTTTCGACGGTTTCGGCTCCGTGAAACGTTAGTCCCAATTTTTTCCCAAAGTTGAAAACACAGCTTTTACTTATATGGATGCATGCATTGTACAATTTTCCCGTTTCTCCGAAAGAAATTATCCCGGCCCAAATGGGTTTCGTAGAGTACGAATCTGCTGTTAACGTTCGCTTTCAGCAACAGTGTGCTGCTACCGTTTGCTAGGTACATTTTTAACTTACATGGCACGGAAGTCTATTCTTGTGTTTATGTCCCATCATCTCCTTCAAAAACACAAGTTTATGGCTTGGGAGTAGGTGAACAAGGAATTGCGTATGAACTAAGCGTTTGCCAACCACTGCTACTGAACTGAACGTCTTAGTGAAAAAGAGGGACGCCCAGGGAACAAGTCTACAAGGCCTCCTTCCGTGCAGAAGCTGGCAAATAATTAAAACTGAACGGTATTATAATGATCCCATTTCCTGGTGCGCGTAGTTTTCCGAAGCATTGGCTGTTAGAAGAGGTGCAAGAAACTAGTGAGCGTCCCACCTGGGCCATGTAGGTAGCTTCGCGAATAAGTTCGATTCAGTAATTTTGTTGAAAACCTAATTTTGCTACAGTGGAGCGGTGGTCCGCTGGAAGCATCTCCAAGTAAAAGTGGCTACACTTATTCCAACCCTACCTGAAAACCCAAAAGATCACTTAATAGGCGAGTAGAAGACAGCCCGTGGATGCCGAAATAATGTCATACCTCATGGCCTTTTGGATGAAAGTTTTGCAAGCCGTCGCATCAAGACAACATCTAGCACTTCCGGTGAACAACTTGAGAACAGTTTGGGTCATCATATTCGAGTGCCCATTCAAGCCGCTGCACAGAATGACTTGCAAAGCATCACTCTTTGGCCTTGCCTTCCCCTCCTTCGTGTTGTGTCCAGTCGTGTTCAAATTGTATTTTGATCGTGCCTTACTTATATGCTGCCCGCAAGTTGTGAATTAAACCGATTGTTTTAATGATCATCTCTCTATTGCTCGAATGCAACAGGGCATCAAATGTGAATAAAAGTCGCAGGTTTACACGCAATACGCAGGGTGAACCGTCCGTTATTTTACAGAGCCAACCCATTAATGATGGTGACTTGACCGCGGTAAAAGCATGCCGCGTCGTGCCCTACTGGACTAGTACTGATGTAGTATTCTTATGTTAAACCTCCAAAGTCCATAGACAAATCTGTATGGATTACAGAAGTAGTATAATACTTATCCTAAACAAACTCAGCCTATCCTCATAGCAACTAATCCCGCCGAATAAGCAATCCACTGATAAACAAGCAGTATGGTTAGCTTAATCTGGTCAATAAGAAGTTGGCTCAACTGGAAAAAATGTAAAGGATCAAAATATCATGGATTCAGGGAAGATTGCCCATTTGTTTATCAAAATCATCCGATTCTGCCGCTGGGTATTCGCGAAATGGAATTCAGTTCCTGAAAACTACGAGGTTTTTAAGGTTACCGCTTCATTGTGAAGAATGTCTACGTCTAAGGAATTTTTCCGCAAATAATCTGCGTGGATGTTTTGTTTAAGTGAGAGAATCTTTGGGGTGATCATTCAACACCGGCTGGGGAAACGCTGCCTAATGTAACAAGATATCGGGAATTGCGGTAAAACAAGGATCGCTTACAATGTACAAAATTTGCAGGTAGTTCTACAGTAGAAATAATTCGCTGTGCTTATGGACGCAAAATATGCGGTGTTACTCCTGTAAGTAAATTTGTTACGTATATCCTGCTTGACATGACGAATACCGAATTCTGTGTTCTGGGACCTTGAGAATTGCTATTCCTATCTATTATCGCGGTAGAGTTTCATTATTATCGGATAACTCGGGCAAAGTTGAAAAAACATAAGGCCTGCAGATGTTGATGTCACGCATGTCAAGTTCGGCTGCAAACTGCAGCCGAGGTCTCCATTGTAACTGGTAAAACATGTAAGGACGATCATGTCGTCGATCATAGCGGACGGCTGAACGAACCTAGCTGACGCACACGACTAAAATGCGGCTTGCAAGTAGCCCGCTATTCCCCTGAACGAGGCAAACTTTTTGCATATGGGAAAAAATCTATTTGCGTTGCACAAAATTATATACACCCGGAGTCCATAACCCATGCCATATATGATCAGGAAGGTGTGGAGCTTATACCTACCGTCCAGATATTAGTTGGTTTAAGGAAACTTACCCAAAACCCTCTGTCGCGTGTGAACCACTGACATTTACTACATCCGGGAACCGTCGAAAGTGCTCTGTGTGCTTCCATCTGCAGAGGCATATGTAGCCATAGTGACCTTCCCCTGAATGCAGCACAAGCACGCGTCCAGACTCTCGAAGTTTTGCAAGGACTGAAGGCATTTCAACTGCCACAGTAAAACCCAACTATCAGTCACTTACTCAACAGAGAGAGCCGACACTTCCGGTGGTAATGGTATATGTACTGAGTCGTGAGGGCCTTGCCGAATTCATCGGCTACAAACTGTCGCACTTCACACGACGGTGTTTCATACTTAAGCATGGGCCACCTCGGATAGCCATCGGGTCACCAGAAGCCATTCGTAAAAAACTTAGAAACCTTATTGTTGTGGTCAAGATAATAAAATGTGACCAAAAGATCGTTCCCTGCCTCCTTAGACAAAAACGGACTGGAGAGCTGGTGCTGCGCGTATTGTTTGCTAATACGTTCAACTTACTGGCTTCCTGGGTGTCCCCGACTTTCCATTGGTTTTTCCATGCCGCATGCCTAATCCGCAATATACTCACTCGTGACGCAAAACGGAGTCGGTGCCTCGATTACTGGCTACGCGCACAAATACCACATATGGCACAGTTATTCCTTTACCGACTTCTCAAATGTCATGAAGAATGAAAAGCGGACAGCCTCCAGTTTCTAAGCAAACTTGTCTGAAGCCACTTCTGATGTAAGAGCACAACTAGTTCGAGGTCGAATGTGCGGCAATGATTAAGAAGGGAGACTAATTGAAACAAATTGCGGCAAGATGCCGGTAGTATAGTGTCATTTTCGTTTTGAGCACACACAACAAAATGCAATATTTTTCGTGAAAATTTTTATTTCGCTCTCAAAGATTTTGCAGAAAAGAACATTTTCTGGCCAAGGATCAGCTCCGATGCTAGCTATTTTCGTTTGGCATTATTTAAACCGCCTTGCGAGACCACGAGCTGAAATGACGTGGTCTTTTTCGCCGGCATTTATAATTTGGGACTTTATCTACAAATAACAGTGAACTTATGCGAAAGCATAAAGTTTTATCTTCAAATTACTGGGTTACCTTGGTCGTTTCTATGCCTACTGTGTTGCAACTTCACACTCGTGTGAACGTATTTCATAGTCCTTGGTTCATCAGGAGGGACCCGAATGCTTCAGCGCCAACAACAAAAACGTTTGATTATGATAGGAGCGCAGCAGCCCTTCATTTTCATTGGATAGAATTTTTCAGGCCACTTTGAACGTTTAAATTCCAACATCTCTCACACAAGTACTAGCTTTTGCCAGCCTTCAAATCGTGGGATGGGTATAACTTTGCGGTTACATTCATTTAACGCTCCTAATCGGTTACACCAACAGACAAGTAACTTTCGTTCACTGTGCTCTCTCGCTCACTCACACCGGAACGCTCATGCCAGGATGTTGTAGATTCAGCGGTTGTCAGCTCAATTTGTTGAGGCGCATGGAAACAGAGGCTGTTCACACGGTTTTTCAACCTTGCTTGGATTTCGGCAACCACGATAAAGTCAGCCAGTCCGATAACGAATGAAATGTCATCCAAGTGTGCTCAACGTTTAATGGTGGAGATTAAACCATGTGAATTGGACAGTTCCAGAGGCTGGACGCTTTGCAACTTTCACGGAGCGCCGATCTTGGAGAGTCCAACGAGTTCAAAGCTGTGTGCCATACCATGGGCGAGGTTCGTTGTGCGATATTAGAAACATAATGAGTATTAGGGATTCAAAACGCTCCGGTAGGCTGGAACTTTAGATTGGATTAATTAGGAAAACCATGTGGATCACATGTTTACGATATCCACTTCCTAATTCCCAGCTGTTTTTTAAGGTAAGGCAGACTTCAACCGCACAGCGCCTGGTGACGGAGAAAAGTGTTATGAAATCTGCTGGGAGCTCAGCTCAACCTCAATGCGATGAAATTCCGGTTTTTTCATCGTCTCCATGCTAACAGATGGCGCTTTTTAACTTGAAGACCATCAAACTAATCACCTAGTTCCCTCTCAAATACCTCGCCAATTGCATTAATCATGTGTTCATTTCTAAACCGGTAACGTAGTCAACTAAAAAATAACCGACAACTCTCATAGCTCAATGAATTAATGGAATTATGCAAATAACATGCATCAGTGATTGTTCTAGTTTTTGGAGTCCATATTCTGCTGTGGGGGTGTACTAACAAAATGCAAATGTATAGCCTCACATAGGTGCCGGATTTTGACAGAATCTTCCACGCGGTGGAAGCAGCCAGGCGAAAGCGGCTGGCGTTCATCCTGTTTTTGCGTTGTACATCGGCTCCCTGCAAGTTACGTGGAGGTGCCAGTCGTTTGCTGGTACCTCAGTTTGAAAGGTCATCAGGATGTACCAGGAACGACGTGGGTAACGTATACAGTGAAACTGTTGAAAGCCGTGATAACCCCAGGTGGCCGGCGCGCCATTTATATTCGTAAACAATAATAGTAGAAAGCCTTAAGTGCACCATCAATGTGCATCCTGTATAAATGAACCCAACATCCCAAGTTAATTTACACTCACCGCGTGGGACGGGAATAATCATAACTGGACGTAGACAACGAATGCCAGCTATATAATCAGCAGCGATGGGTAATTGAGTGTGCTTTTATTTGTGCCCATTCATTCCGTGGCACTGAACACTTGATCGCAATGTACTGGCGCGTGTCCTATCACTGAACCACTGGCTTGAACTGAAGTGTCAAACCACCGCGACCTTGGGCGGCGTTTACGAGTTCTCCGGTGCGTCAGGTTTTATCCGATGACAAAGGACCTCATCGGCGCACTTCGGGCGGTAAGTGACGGAATCTAGGTTTTTAAATGGGCAACTCAAATTATTTTCAATTAGGCTCAGCCTGAAGATGCCGGAGACTTACCGGATGCATCACTCTCCATTGACGGACCCCAGTACATGAACGATTTTTTCGCTCAGGTAGCTCTCGGATTATTTCTGATTTCTTCAGGTTGAAGAAATAAGAAATCTTATCGAGCGCGTCCAGGCGTTGGTTGAAGATGTTAAGAATAAACACAGCGATATTCTGTCATCTCCCAACCAAGATGAAAGTGAGCTCAAACTCTTCAGCATGCATGTATCTTCTAGCCACCAAGGCACAGCTGGAAGAAGCAATGGCCGAAATAAAAATGATAGCTCATAAAGTACGTGCAAAGCTAAAACGTAAGTCTCGGTGGTTGTGAATCACCTGTTACATTAGAGATGGAAATGAACATTGAATACGATGAAAATTCCGATAAATCTTCTGCGGATTTGCGGATACGCAAGACTCAGGTAATTTTGATTATTTCGTGACAACAGTTAGTATTCAACAATATCGCGAAACTTTATTGAAGTGATGACTGACTACAACAAGGCCCAAGTTGCCTTCCGGGACGCGTGCAAAAATCGTATCAAACGGCAAATGGAAATTGGTAAGTCGTTTTGAATGATTTGTGCAACGAATTTCGTCAGGAAGAGATTGGAATTTATTGTGGCCAGACGGTTTGTGTGCTCCATAACTCACATCACTGCACTGTCAAGTCTACGTGTGACACTCCCAGATCCTGTCGTATGAGGTTGTTCATCGTGTAGAAGTCTGGCTCATAGTATCCTGGTACTTTACTTTAGCATAGGCTGCTCTGACAGTTCTACATCAACCACCGCTTCTTTTTAGTTTGATGTTCAGCCAGAGGCTTTGGTCGTTCTGTTCTTGGCACCGGAATTAGCTCCCAGACTGTATCCTAGTCCACATGCAACCATCAGCATCGAAAGCATGACATCAGTGTTCAACACCGATGCGTCACTTCCGTACAACCATGATTTATTTGAAAGCCTTATTGTGAAGAAAACAATAAAGGTGGACGGGGAGGGGACTTAGTGCTAGCTTACTACAACCATTCCGACGTGCCTACACCTCCACACACATTCAGGCAATCTGGATAGAAACTGACAACAAGAACGCCGCTGGCATCGGTTAGCAGCCATATCTTGTGGCGTCTCCAACCAGGCGCAGTGAGGACCACGCGGCCCCCATCCACTTGCAACCATGCACCTCGCGACCTCATACCGCATCGGCCGCCGTATAGTGCGCTCAGCCTGGTCACCTTCCTGTAAACGGCGGGGTGGGCAAGTAGAAGTAGGCTAGTTCTGACCTCTCCATTTTCTCTTACATAGTTCATTCTCTGAGACTACCCCTTTCTCTCTCCACTTCAACGTCTACGCTTATATCGGCTTTCACGGCCATAAAGATTTCTAAATCATTACTCAGTTCATCTGGCAATCTTTAACTTTCTTACCCTGAAACAAGCTAGACAAGAGGCTGCTATTGTTTGTACGCTGGACTCGCTTCGTATTAGTGTGCTGTCTCTGAAACGTTCGGAACCCCAGCACGCCTGTTGAGCTAACTACCACGTCGGTTTATTTCGACCACTGGCACACTCGTGATTCAGAAACCGTGATGGCTGGGTCTATTGGGGTTGATATTGTTTTAAGGCATCGGGATGAACGGTCTGTCCGTTGATAGTCGCCTGTTTTGTTTGACAACGTCCGTGTAAGGCATCTTGTAAACGCACCATAATCGCTGTCTGTCCGTTACATATGCTTATGCCAACACAGACAGGCTCTGATTTTCCTAAGGACAGTTATTACGATGGGCAATGACTCCAGAGAGGATAGGCAGAAGTAACGCTTCTAGTGCTCAGTCTGTAGTCTTCTTGGACGAGTCGAGCTGTGGTAACAGTTGCGATCGCCCGCTACAGTTGTATGCTAATCACAGACTATATCTCTGCAGTACAAACCACCGGAACCGCTTGGCCAACTGAGGGTCCGCACGTACGAGCCAACCTGTAGCACCCATAGGCCACATCGTCAGCTATAGGTGGAGTGCACCAACTACTGGTTGGCGCTCATTCTGGAACATCTATGTGGATTCTGATCACGCGTTTGTCTGTTGCTGCATTTCTTCGCACTTTCTGGAGGCGGGCCGGATTCGGGGCCTTGAGAAGCTATATAGCTTAATGTATACAAACTTATCGATACCACGTTCAGGAGTCCCTTTTGGACAATGCGTCCTGTAATGTCAACCTCTACTTGGAGGTACTATATGCGACCCTGCAGGATGTTGGACGCTTCGCTTGTATAACGGCACAATCATTGTCAAAGCCTGGATCTCGGGTGGTACTCTAAAGTTGCTGGAAGATTGAAAGTATATTCCCGCTAGTCGAGAGTAAAGCCGAACTCGACGAACGATCACGTTTAGAAGAGTATCTACGCCGGTCCAGAAAGCTGAGATGTGGTGAAGGCTGGAAACTCTGGGAATGTGTGGTGACTTGCGCGCAATAAGCCCAGAAAGGTCCCTTATGAGCGAAACAACTAACGATAAAAGTGGTTCGCCCATCTGTGGAGAGAAATACCACTGAATCATTTGGCTGAACGCTCAACAACAGCTGAGCTGACCTGCTATTGCTCAACGGGATTCCCGACCCGCAGCGGAGCCCTGTACAGTGGACTTGGAACCTCTGAATTACACGAGTACCTTTTTCACTCAAGCTCCATCGAGCTGCTGCTCCGGAGAAACCCGGCTCCTTTGCTTAAACATGGAGGTTACACCTCTACTACTTTTTAACCTCTTTACTTCTATATGATTGGAAGTGACTGTCCCACCCAACTGGGTTTGTTGACAGCGCTGCACGTTTTCAGTAGAAATGTCCACAGTGCGTGACAATTACAAAAGAAGTAGCTTGACCTCCGTCGTAACCAGGCTCTTTTTATCGCTTGTTTTACGTCGTCTTGCGGAAGTGCGTTAATTCGTGGCCCCAGAACAGTACGTAGGATTCCAGCCAGGACAGGGTTGAGTAAACCTTATCTTTACAATTCGTCAAGTGTTGGAACGACGGCATACGTTTAGGAGCCGAAAGATTCTGGTGTTCACTTCAAATATGCGTCAGATTCTGCCGGCCGGCTAGTTCTTTTCAACACGTTTGCGCAACAGGGTGTCCCCCAAGGTATCGAGAACATCATGCGCTCTTTGTATTCACATTCATATTGGAGTGTACGGAGAGTTATCCGGAAGCTTTCCTACAATCTGGTATCCAAAAAGGATGTCCACTATTAATTTTTGTATAATTTCGTTATTCATGAGATAAGGGGGCTAGATGGCTCAGTGGGTAAAGCGCGAATTTACTATCCGGAAGGTCCGTGGTTCGAACCTGACCTCTGCCTCTCGACTTCCCCTGTCTAGGCTCGGGCAACCTGGCAGTATCCCAGCCCTCGTGTTTCCTTCTGGTGACATGGCAGTTAGACACCGAAAGGGTGCTACAGCTGAACGATTTCATGAGATTGTGAGGCGAACATTGGAAGGCCCTCAAAACCCCGGTGTTCAGATCTCTCCGAATGAGAACCTTGTCGACCTGGAATATGCAGACGATATTGTTTTAATTTTTGTGAAGTGGGAAGCACAAGCGGTACTAGAATACCTGGCCGAGATTATCCAGTCCTTCGGCATGTGCTTCGTGCCCACAAATTGCAAAGTCGTGCTGCGGGACATAGTCTTTGAACATGCCGCGAATAATTCAGGGAGTGACACAAATTTGAGAAGCGCTATGTTTATCTTGAAAATTGCATTAACTCTGACCGTAGTTTTACGAAGTGTCGACACGAATCCCTTAGGCAAGAATTTGGGTTGCCAGTTTACACCGCTTGTAACATCAGAAAGGTATATCGCTGGGCCTCAAAAGATGAGTATGTCAGACTACCGTATCGGTTTTATTTCTGTACGGTTGCGAGACTTCTTCAAATCAGGCACAGTATCTCAGACATCTTCAGGTCTCTGACCACCAATGTCTCATAACTCTAGCTGACATTGGCTAGAGTCAGCGGATTCGGAATGTGATCAGGAGACAGGTTTTTGATGAGGTACTTCACTCAAAGAATGCATCCAACACAGCAAGCTAAGGTGACTAGGGCATGTGTTGCGCATGCCGAGTTACCGTCTGTCGAGACAAGCGCTGCTTTCCGTGCTTAATTCGGGGTGGTGGAAACTTAGAGATGGGCAGAATTTGTCATGGCCGCAGGGAATGAAGGACGTTACGAAAAGTTTGGGTGCAGTTGGTGCACTTGTCGGCTGCTGCATTTCACTGCGCTTTTCAGGTCTACGTAAACGGCGGCATTTCGTTTAGCCATTGAGAAGCTAGTGGACCCAGAAATCAAACGAACCTATCAGAACCTACTCCTCGAACGCCTGCTGGACGGTCTGATGTCAGACATCGTGAATCACTGGGAGGTGATGTCTAAAGCGCTACTTAATGCCGAAACTTCCGTTCGCGGTATAACCTCATCCAAACATTGGATCTCTGATAGGACCATGACTTTGCTGGAGCCATGGCAACAGATCCCTCTTGGTTGCAACCATAACTCAAATTGACGCATCATCCGTCGCCAGGTGAAACTGAGTGTCCGTACAGATCGAGAAGCTTGGTGGACCCAAATTTCCGAATAAATGGAAGATGCGAAAAAGGACACTCTCCAGCGTTCTCCTCATTATTTCATCGCCGACCTGAAAAGCGCAATGAAAAACAACAGCAGGTAAGTGCATGATCGGAGTCTACGGTTGTGTTCCAGAAGGAACGGTAGGCAGTGATCGACCCTCACCACCGGTAGCTGATGGTGACGTGGTCTGTTTAGATTAGAGGATGGATCGTTGATGAGCTTCACGTGGTCAAGCGATTTCCACTGTTCCGGAAATCGGTACTGCAAAGAACGGTCTGTGATCGGCACACGTCTGTAGCAGGCTATCTCCGTTGTCCGTGTTTCTCGTATCTAACCCAAAACGGCCACCCAGTTAGGCCTCAGCAGCGTTTAGTCTGCCTACCTGAGCGTTCATCTCACCAGCAACCATGACGTTGTCTGAGATTTTGGCCCGTTGTAAAAGAGCACCTAGAGCGTCATAGAAATTGTCTTCGGCAGATTCAGAGCGACAATAGTTGGGGCGTAAGCAGACAATAAACAGGGTGGGATGAACCTCGCGTTCTCGAGATTCTGCGGTTATCAGCGGATATTCAGTCAAGTAAGAACTCTTCCATGCGGTCGCTTAATGCAATACCCACGCCGGCATACCCAACGGCCTGCGTATCACCAGGGTGCGCAACCCTAACTTGGAAGAAAGCGAGGGGACAGTCAGTTCAACTGCAGTACTTGCACACTGTATCCTTGTTTCTGATAGACAGCATGCATCAATGCAGAGGCAATCCAGCGCACAAGCGAGAGCCACCTGTTGTCCTGCTTGCTTCAGTGTGCGACCATTAAAGGTGGCCAAATAGACAGGCTTTCAGGGTTTGAAAGCAGGCTTCGAAGCGTTTAGGGTTGTTACTGAAGTCGGACGTACAGGAGCTGCAGTTGAGTGTGATGCACGACGAGCGAAACTGTCAGTTTTATTGCTGGGAGCCGCGGATTGAGCATTCAAATTTGGGTGGGGTTGGGTTTGAAGAGGGAAAACATGAAAGTGTAAGGAAAGAGGCGTCATCAGTAGAATGTTTTCGCTCACTCGCCCTGCTGTATGCAGCAAGTAAGGCGACCCGAATGGTGACAACACGCGACGGCCAATATCGCATGAGATTATTGTTAGTCTTAAGTGTAAGTTGTGAGTACGCAGACGATATCGTCCTCGTCTTTGAAAACGAAGGCAAAGTACAAGCCCTATTGCGTAGACTAACCACTGTCATACTACCCTTTGGCATGCTCCCTGCACCTCCAAATTACGAAGTCATGCTTCAGGACACGACTTGCAGTCTCTGCTCATGCCTCTTCCAATTCATGGAAATTCCTTGGGGTTTGTGGAGAATTTTAGGTACCTTGATAGTTACGTTGGCTCGGACGCAAGTGTGTCCGATGAAGTCAGTGCATAAGTCTGCAAGCCTCCAATCACATTTGCTAATTCACGTCCCTTTTGGCGTCAAAACGGTGTCTCAAGTGTCGCGTATACCAGGCTACAGTATGGGTTGTATTGTTGTATGGTAGCGAAACATGGCCCGTGCGGGCATATAATGTGCGGCGTCTCCAGGTTTTTGTCCACCGATACCTCAGAAGCATTGCTGGTGTCGGACGGCGTCAGCGAATCCGTAATTAGAAGCGGGTATTTGGTTGTTCAGCAGGCACTTCAATTGCGGGAAACATTCGGCTGTGTCAACTGCGGTGGCTCGGCCTTGTGCTATGCATGCCGAAACAGCGTCTAGCAAGACGAGTGTTCTCCGTGCCTCTTTCAGAATGGTGCGAACCACGGTGTGGACAACTTATGGCTTGGCCGAAGTCTGACAACCCTACTACGGAATATTTGATACGAAGCGCTTCGACCGTGATCCGAGTCAAAAAGAGCACAAGGACTTCGTGCGAAAAGCATCGTGACATCAGCCAGGTAGTTGTTGTAGCAAAGGTGCCCGCTGGTATTGTTTTACGCAGGCTGATCGGTCGTCGTAAAAATCAAACTGGGTTTTCCCCGGGCGGAGGATACATCGACCATATCCTTACCTTGAGACAGGTTTCCGAACAACGCCATTCTTTCAAACCTCTAACGGGGGTAGTTTTTCTTGCGCTATGGATTGTCAGAAGCTATAACGGTGCCTGGCGATCAAAGGCGTTCCTACATCCATATCCGTTGTGAGGACACTATCTACGAACTCCTGTGGGTGCCCACGACTGTACAGCAAGTTTTTGCACAAGTTCACGTTGATTGGCATCCACTAACGGATATGGCCATGTCATGCAGCCAGTGGTGGTCCTACATCAAGGCTGTCGCCTTCACTGTATAGCTCACTCATTCCCTGACACCAGACAAACTGATTGGACCGTCGCCTCCAACGCCCGGTTATTGTTTTTTAAATTCTACTTATCCACGTTGAACGAAGCTGTGGCAGCTTGACCCACTTCGGTATATACTTTGTAGGTCAAAAGATAAACTGGACTGGACGGTAAGGACGGCCAGATGAATTTGCTATCGAGAATTTGAAATAGGTTTCACTTTTCAGATATTAAATAAACTCTGAAGTTCGAACTGAGACTAAATTCTGCCGGTGTATTCAGATTAAACAGAAAAGCTGAGAAACACTGTAAAGCCGTTTCATTCCTTTTGGGTTCATCATTAATGCGCGTCCCAAGCATCTTTAGAGATATTCGGATCCTAAACCACCAGGTCAGTGGTTGAACATCTTGCCAAGAGTGTAATATGTTCAAAGTAGAAACATCTACAGGTCACACGGGCCCTCCAGCTGTGAAATGTTCCTTCAATGATTAAGACAACTCTTGACGTAAACTTTTTGTTTGGTAATCGTCATCACCAGCTATAGGAACTGCCTACTTGCCGTACAGTGCTTCTTGCTGCCACAATTCATGGATGGTTTCGTGAGATGGGATAGGTAGCTGCTCATTGGAGGCGGTAGCTGATATAATTGATGCGTAAACACAGGGTTGTCAGTGGACCTTTAATTGGGCAGGTTGGGAGGTGAGCTATGCATTGAAGGCAATACCTTGGATTCACGAGCGCCATTGGCGCGACTGCGCCATGTCTGACAATGTTTCTAACCATTGATGTGACCCGTCTCGGGGTCCCCATCCAGAAAGACGGCAGTGATCAGCGCTACTGAGTTTGCTGGTAATAGCATTCATATTTCGCTTCCAAGTGATTGTTTGACCTCCCCTGGCTTGTTTCCACCCTTCGCGTAGTTGTGCGGAAAGAACCCGTCGGGGAAGTCGGTCGACTGGCATACGGAGCACGTGGCCAAGCCATCGCAACCTGTGGTGTGTGATCAGTTCATCTATCGTGGGCGAATTATTTCTTCCGAAAAGCACTCCACGTACGTCAGTATTACTGATCCGACTTTGCTCCCGGACCGCCTCGTAGCACGATTACTTGTAGTACGAGATATCGCTGCTCTTGGCCTAACTGCTCCCCTTTGACCTTCCTGGCATGGTTGCACCTTGTGGAACGAAGTTCCAGCCAGTGTAGCTCGCGGGATCATTGCAACGCTCAAGCTCGACCACCACGCCAAAGTGGCAGCTTTAGGTCGGGACTTTGTGTTTGATGCCTAATTGCAAACCAAGGAATGCTGCCCGGACATTTGTGGCCGACCAATATAGTGTTGAAGGTCGCGAGTTCGAATCGCCCTGGCGATTAGTGATATACACACTTTTATTCATTCCAAACAGAGTAAACGGCTTTACAGTGCTTCTGGTTTATCTTCAGGATGAGAATAGATTTCGATGTGTATTCGGCTGTTATGGCGTGGGTGTTGGGGTTAACGACGTCGTGGGTTAACAGAGATGTCTTCCTTTACTGTAGGTTTACAAAGAGATGACTACTGGTTTGGGGTAGGGAAGAAGTACGCATGTATCACATGCCCATTTGTGTTTATCAATCCAGTAGCAAGCAGGGCTGCCTAATTGGCTTCACTCCGTGGCTTGTGAGTTGTAGTTCTCAAAAAACGTGATTGTACTTTGGCTGACATCCTTCCAGTGTGCCCACACCCGAACAGGAAAACCATTTGGACCATCAACCCCACGAGACAGTCTCAGTCGATTAGAATCCACCCACTTGGGAAACAGTTACTCCCCAGTGAGCACTTTGGACTCGCTTGTTTTCATTGCTTTCTGAAGGGGGGTGGAGTTAAGCCCCGACCAACTTGATCAGGTTGTCTTCTAGGCAAAATTTTTTACTAGTCGACCAAACAAATGTGTGCCATCTTTAAAAATGTGCGAAAACTTTCAATTGCATTAACCGTACTTTCGTCCATTAACTGAAATTACCACAGCAACGCCGGTGAATACTCTAGATGTTTCGTGCTTGCTGTAAACTATCAACATGTGGTAATTTGTTGCCACCAAACATCCAGTGAGTTCATCTCGGAGAATTTTTCGTGCACACCAAACATCAACTGACGTCAATCATTTGAGTGGTAGGCTTAGATTCTCCGGCTCCGTCTGATCTGGTTGCTCTGGTTTTCTCTTCGAAAGGTAGGAACCTCCTTGACTGAGCCATACAGACAACATCAATGGCTTGGTCGAAGTAGTCCAATTGTCAGGCTACTGGTTAGGGAATCGAAATTTAAACTACTGAAGCAACGTGGCTTGCACTTGTAGCCAGCAGGTTCTATGTCAACCGAACGCACCCCCAAAAGCACTAGTTCTGCTGTTTCCGTAGAATCTGAATCAAGCATCAAGCGCATGCCCCTTGAGTCGGTATTAGTTCCATTCAGTCAGCCAGTTATTCAGCTATACACTGTGTATTAATTTACGGCGACTCCATCCTCACCGGTAGTGAGGAAAGTAAAGACGATGACTCTGTCAGTTCACTGTCATTAACTTGTTCTCTTTGTGTAAAGCGCGGAAGGAGAGCTACGGTTGGAAGCGCTAGCTTTGACTCATAATCGTCATTAGCTTTGAGGGTCGTATCTCTCAGTGATCACCACTCAGTGAGATAACGGTTCGCAACAGGACTGAGTTAATTGATAATGGTTTTCGCACTACGTTTCCGAGAACCCTGTGGCGCTAACCCAATCACGGCTTTTAAATTGCTCCTGCCTAGGCTTGGGCACCCTGGCTCTTGAGTATCCAGCCTCTGAGGAATCTACGTGCTAGTTTCTGGTGTATATTTTGCGGCGTGGGTACGAGCTACTTATTTTTGCGATATGCAGTATTTTCTTTTTGAGCCGGATGGCGTGGGCATACAGTTCCAAAAACTGGGGGCGTAGCTTCTTTTACTCTGTTTCACTCTCCAACCACACCTCATTAGCAGCTTGACTATGAATTTCCAGTACGCCTTCAGCCAGGTTAACCCGGTGTTGTTGATCTACAGGAACCTTTTGGAGCTGAATGACTCCTTATCGTCCTCCGTTATTCTGAAGGAAATCCAACAGATAAGCGAGCTTTCACAGTGACATGGCCGGGATAAAGCTGTGTACCCCAGAAGAAGCGGTAGTTTTTACTTGAAGCCCTCCAGTGGTAACTGATGGCCACATAGTCCGGTTGAGTTCATGGCTGTTTTGCGGTTGGCCTCTAAACAACGGTTTGAGCGCTTGTGCTGAAAGTTGATGTGAAACAGAATCATAAGTGAAGGAGTCTTCTCGTTACCATTGGTTCGGCTAGCGACGACTCCAAATCTACCACCCAACTGTGCTTCCTCCATGTTTATCGGTTTGACTTTGGACTTGATAACGTCTCTCGTTTTTTCCCATCGAAGCAACTGTGTCATCTGGATAAAACGCAGCTTTAATTCGACTCCAAAACTGCCGTCTGGTGGAATGTATGCTGTCGCTCACCTTATCGAGTTGTGTTGATCGTAGTTGGACCAAACAAGAATACGACACAAGGACAGCTGTTTCAGCGAGGGATGCTTGTTGCCGAATTTGACAGAGTACGAACATGGGAAGCCACAACGCGGATAAGACTTTTTGAGTTTAGCAGAGTTATCTGGGTCTGTTTTACTGGGCGATGTTTCAGACAATGACTAAAGGCCGGGTAACTGACGGCTAAATTGACCGTACTGGACCAGTTAAAGGGTGAGGTGTATGTGTGTTAGTGTCAGTAAGTTGCAAACCCGGTTACTCAGCTCGAGTAATGAGTACACAACCTTCGGTGTTGACTCAAAAGTCCGACCAACAAGTCAGGGTTTCCTTGGTGTCTGTAACTAGATCCTATCACTCAACAATCTGACCCTTTTGGTTGGGGGAGGGGGATACTAGCTTAGTAAGAGGATGGGGGCGAGATGGCTCAGTTGTTGGAGCGCAGATTTATTAACCGGAAGGTCCGTGGTTCGAACCCGACCTCTGCCTCTCGACTTCCCTTGTCTGGGCTAGGGCAACCTGGCAGTATTCCAGCCCTCGTGTTTCCTTCGGGTGGCATGGCAGCTAGGCACCGAAAGGGTGTTACAGCTGAACGATTATTTATTATTTATTTTTAGTAAGATGCATAGTAAGGTGCATAAGTGAAGGCATAGATGTCTCGCTTCTGACTTTGCTGCACCTAGCAAATGCGTTTTGAGCCGCATTCGACTCTTGGTAGGTTTTACATGCATTTTTACCGTATTCGTCAACGATCACCGTAGACCGTCGGGCGATCGGAGTGTAGGGTTTTTAGGCCCATTTGATTTAATCTGCCTCTCCTAGAGCAAAGGCGAAATAGCTGCCTCCATAAGTATAAGCGTGTTGACCGCCTGAAGGAAACACCTTCATGTCTTCGCACTCCTATCTCAGAACACACTACGACATCACCTCCAGACCATCTCGCATTATTGGTATTTGTAGTTCGGGGGCTGGCCGCTCTTTGTCTGACTGCTCCTATTTGACATTCTTGGCATGGTCGCACCTTCTGGAACCGAGTTCCAACTGATGCACCTCGCGGGATCATCGCTGCACTCAAGCCTGACCACCACGACCAGGTGGCAGCTTTTGATCGGGACGTATCAGTCACGTTCCATAGGCTGATTCGTATAGGTGATCCGCATGTCAAACTCCCGGGGCCTTCTTCGCCTGGCCATATTCAGAACAAAAGTGACCTTGAGTTATTCTGTGACTTGATGATGTACTCAAGTCCTGATCAGCAAGTTCAGTAAATCAAGACCTGTACACAACTTGTAACAATTTTATATCCCATTCCAAATATCCTAAGCAATCCATCGGCAAATGCATCTATTCCGACTGGAGCTTCTTGCGACTCATTTAATGTGGGTTTTCGTGGGATGAGTCTTGATTACTACCTCCTACATTCGGACGGTGTCCTGTTTCCAGATTAGGACTTCGGGATGGGACGCTACTAGTTATCGACACTGATAGACGCGGTTTAACAATTCAGTCATTGGCACGCATAAATTAAACCTCTCACCTTCGATGCGTAACTTCCATTCCGCCGTAAAAGTGAACTAATCGGCATCAGTGAACTCGCCAAACTATGGTCTCCAATTCATGGCCGATTTCCCATTGTTCCCCCTGTCTCCGTGAACGAAATTATATCAGCTTGAAACAGTGCAGCTTGGCTCGTGGTTTGTGATTGGTAAGGTGAATGGAACTGTGCTGTGAAAGTTAGGTGAAGTTCCTTCCTCTAGATGTTCAGCTGTAGCACCCTTTCGGTGTCGGATTTAGAAGTCATTGTCGCAGAGGAGATTCAGGATTGGTTTCCATTTTTTCTCCGGATTGGCTGTAGGGAGTTTTTTCTCTCGAAAGGACGTGTAGTCGAAAATTCATGCAGTCACATTGGTTTCCTCGAACTGATGTTCCTTTGTAGTTTAAAATGCTTTACTGGTTTAACTTTCAACTATTTCCTAACATTGACATTAAGTAATTAAGTGACAGCAGCCAACTGTATCTCTTATGTTTTTCGTTCTCTTGCTAACAAGCATGCCTCCCCCGCGTGCAGATGCGTTCGATGTCGCTCCTATTTATGATGACGATGTTCGTGCAGGTAGTGGAGACAGTTTTTGAAACGTAGAGCGGGGTCGTTGGACCTTACTGGATAGTACCTGATTGAAGGACATCAATCCGGTTAAAAGGCAGACACTGTTCGTCCTAACACACTTCTGTTTTTTTTTGACAGCCGAACGGAAGATATCCAACGAAGAGCTGGAGGATATGCTGGAGTCTGGGAATCCAGCAATATTCACCCAGGAGGTAGGTCTACTAGAACTGCAGTTTCCGTATTTCCTCGCTTATGATTCGTGAAACCCCATCAGCGAGCAAAATATGACTGGAGATGTTTGAAACGAATTTTTCGGCACGTTGGATTACTTCTTGGCAGCACATCATGGTCCCAACTGACTGTTATGAATAGTCAAATGAGCTTAGCCTTGGAAGTGTTTTATAGAGATCCAAAAATGAACTCATTAAGTATGTTCTGCCGGCGAAAATTTTATCAGTGATCTTGTCCTGCTACTGTCGCCGTCATGAAGAGACTGGACCTCACCGTGGTGTGACCGTCTGTGTGCCTACGGACCCCTGAAACCGCCTGTGAGCGAAAACATCAAGGATTAATGTGTGACCATCTTGAATAAAGAAGAACGCCTCAACAGCTGGGCCGAATACTTCTAACAGCAATTTACGTGGCCACCCGCCGCCACTCATATAGATCCTACAGTTGAAGTAGACCCCTGGACTGTGGACCTGGAATCCCCTATGGCCTCCGAGGCGTATCACTGTATATGTTCTCTCAAGCACCACTGAGCTCCTGGTCCGCATGACCTCCCACTCCCATTGTTCGAAGATGGGGGTAAAGTCCTCAGTCAGCGTCTGTCTGATCTGTTGCCTGCATCTTGGAAAAGTAGACTCCCAGATAACTGGGAAAAATCGGTAATAGTACCCATTTTCAAAAAAAGAAGAGCTGGTAGTGATTGTGGTAACCACATGGGGATCAGCTTGTCCCCCCTCCCCCGGTTGTAACGAGGCTGTCGCGTCACTTGTGCTTCGTCACCTTATGGTGGCTCGTGAAACACCGAATCGGGAGCATCAAGCGAAATTCCTTCCTGGTATTGGTTGCGTTGACCAACTCTTCACATTCCATCGGGTGCCGTGCAACCATGACTTATTTGAAGGCCTTATTGTGAAGAAAAGAATGAAAGTGGACGGGGAAGGGACGTACTGCTAGTCTGTCAGAATCATTCCGAGCTGACTACATCTTCAAACACTTATTCAGGCAATCTGGATAGAAACTGACAGTAAGAACGCCAATGCCACCCGTTGACAGTCATATCATGCAGCGTCTCCAACTAGGCTCGGTGAGGATCACGCGGTCCCCTTCCTGGAAGGCAAGTTGCACCGACCCAGACTTTTCGTACTCTCTTTCGTACCCCTCCACCAGGTCAGAGGTCAGCCACCTCTCCGCTTCTGTCGTTCTGAATTGGGCACGGAAAACAGCACTCTCTTCGGCAACCGGTGTTTTGGACATGCGCATACATGGTCGAACTAACGCAGCTTCTGGTGCTGGACATGGAAGTCCCCGTTGCACAACCGAACACTTTCTTCCTAGTTGCCTCATTACGGGTTCGCCGACACTAACTTACACGAGCTATGGTTCTTAGACAACGGCTGTCGAAGACCTGAAGACGTCTCAGTTCCGCTGCTCGAGCGCTTTTGTTGCTTCTCGTTGTTGCTTCATATGAGCGTGAAAGACAATCGGTCAGTTTTTCCAAGATTGTCAATGGGAATCTGGTGGTATGCATCTATTTTCGTCGCAATAACCGCAGTAGTCATAAGGATGTAATTTCATTACGGCCGCTTGCTTTCATGATTCAGTAATCCTCACTGTATCATCATGCTTCTTTGTGCATCAGGGTATTGGATTCTTGCTGTTCTGTGCTTTTATATGAGATTTAGGGTTTGTTTGTGCCATCTGTTGTCACCACACTCTGCGGTTCTGTGACCCAGAGAATAGAAGTTGTTTTATCTGGCTTAGCTCAGCAGGAGTTTATGTCAAATTAACACCGGGACGCCGTACCAGCTGCCAGTATGTTAGTATGTGCTGTGCGGTAAGGTCATCCCCTGACAGTGTTCGGTGCACAAACACTGCAGACCTCGAGTTCATAAGACCTAAACTAGACGACAGACTTACACCGACAGATCCCAACGCAGACAAGTAAGGGAAAGCAACG
This sequence comes from Opisthorchis felineus, assembly GCA_004794785.1. Lineage (NCBI taxonomy): Eukaryota > Metazoa > Platyhelminthes > Trematoda > Opisthorchiida > Opisthorchiidae > Opisthorchis > Opisthorchis felineus. The sequence continues at coordinate 151,927 of SJOL01007988.1, read as the reverse complement.
CGTGGCCTATCAAAAAAATACTAAAAGTGTAGAAAGTTACTCTTGGATTAATCAGCATGCTTCCAGGCCGTGTGAACACCTTTATTCATTACATTTGGTACCACAGTTTTACCGGTGGAACCAAACCCCACTATTTTACTATTTTCAGTCCCCAAGTCGTAGCCTTTCCACATTTAACTTCAAGGAATCGGACCCCATGCCTGCGGGGGCCTTTGTTATGACCATTAAAGACTGTTCGTTTTCGTGTTCGCTTCCATATTTTAATGACTTGGAGTAGTTATAGTCTCTGGAGGTATCGACTGTCATGTGTAAACTAATTTGGAATCAGTATCAATGATGCATGGAAAATGTTGGAGACTGTTGAGTCTGTCTGTGGGAAGGATAAAAGGGATTCGAACGGGATGAGACCGGCATACGAAATGACTCAACGTTAAACTGAGATGAAGATAATATTAGTTTCGTTCGGACTGGGTCGAGGACAACATGAAATGTGTGCCGTGAAGTGAACCATTCAAGACTACGTGGGTGAGTTTCCGCCGTGAATCTGGGTGGCTCGTCGAGAATGCAGTTATTTCTACTGTTTGTTTAGTTGGTATATGCATTCCTACTCACATCAACTCAACTATTTCTCAGTTAACTTGAAATAGAAAACTTATCTGCTAATGCCAAATATTACATTCGATGGGAGTGAATTGCAGCTAATTCTGGCGAGGACTTCAACTGATTCAAAGTTTATCTACCGATAAACTGATCGTACTGACAAGTGGTTACATGGTTTGGACGGGAACAGACAAACAAACAAACATTATGACCAGATGTGGTCTTCCCTTTTGTTTCGAAATGGTTCTCAACATATTTAATTCTTGAAGGCGACTGCTATTCCCCGTTGTCGTGTCTTGCAGTCATTTCGGCGATATTTTTTATATACGGGAGCGTAATCCTCCTCTGTTCTGGTTATGTTGACAAAGTAGCGTACTTTTGATTTCGAAAGAATCTCCATATGAAGTTCCTTAGGTAGCCATTATTCTGGAATACGTGATAAGGCCGTCGTTCCTCCCTCCTTTTCGACTCTGTTATGTTGCAGTGCGTCTCGATACACTTGAATTGGATCCGAACGCAACTCCATTTGTGACAGTTTGGTTGGTTGCTGAGGTACTTCTGAGTCTATGCTTGTGTACATACTTCAGTTTGTGAGATGTCATCTGAGTGAATAGGGTTGACAATCAGCGAACGCTCTTACAACGTTTTTCGCTGGCAGGCACCTGACGGTATGCTAGAGTCATTTTCGCTCAACTCCCCGGTACGATTAGTTCAGCAAGATACGTCTGGACTCACTGGAAAATCAAACAGTGCCAATGTGCCGTGGACACTTGTGATCGGCCCTCTCTGAATTTGGTGAAGACCGTTTTAGAGTGGTCTAGTATCGGTAGTAGACGCAAGTTTATCCTAATGTTACCGGTGCACTGGCCAACTGGAAGAATGAACATGAATGTTGCAGCATTGCTCTGTATTCACGTACATACACCGGGTTTCAACAACCTCTAGGGCTTTCACTCTCTGAATAATAAGTTTTCAACCACTCCTATTGATGGTCGCTGTGATTAGTCATTCCTTAATACGGTTGGCTGGTGTCTCCCGCAAGCATCCTAAATACATCGCGAATGCAAATACTTCACCATTCCCCCCAAGGGCCACGTCTGTCATCTCTTATTACTACTGTCTAGGTGGCTTCGGACCGGCCCCTTTAGAATGTGCCCTTATTAAACAGTACGCTTTGCTCACGTTTTCATGTGTGCTCTGTCGCGTTTCTTCCCGTTTCAAGATTATGACTGATACGCAACAAGCCAAGCAATCCTTAGCCGATATTGAAGCTCGACATCAAGACATTATGAAGTTGGAAAAAAGCATCAAAGAACTACATGACATGTTCATGGACATGGCTATGCTAGTCGAAAGCCAGGTAATTTGGTCTTATTAGTTTTTTATACTGTTTTTTTTTACAATATTTCTTTTCTGGACTGTATATGTGTTGTTTTTTCTGGTATTCTTTTGATCCTGAGAGATCATTCTCAACTGTCAGTTGTTCCGAAATACGCGTGCAGGAAAGAACAAAACCAAGGACATGTAGCGCACAAAAGCCGTCGAATTCAAATGCCAGGACCTAAGTTTTACTCATTGAAGTTCATTGATGTACTGGGTTGATCAACAATCAGCTTTTATCGACGCATGACAGACAAGTTCCAATTCAGATGCCGTAACTAGTCATCATCTGCAGCGGGTGACTCACGCTTCTTTGTTCACATGATATCCTTATGCGAAAAAAATCGTTCAGCTGTAGCACCTTTCCAGTACCTAGCTGCCTTGCCTACGAAACGAGGCACGAGGGCTGGTATACTGCCAGATTGCCCAAGCCTAAACAGGAGGAGTTGAGGTTTTGAGGTTGGGTTCGAACCGCTGACCCGCCGGTCCGTAAGCTTACGCCTTAACCATAGCTATCTCGAGCTTCTTACGCGAATGGGTAAACAGTCTTGTTACTTCGATCTATGCGTTGTTTTATTACTTATCTCTCATGTTTTAGTGCCTATTCGGTAAGTGATTCTTGCCAAGGCATCCTCCATTTAAAACAAGATTTCCTGTTTGAGGTGGATGACCTTGATCACGAGTGGGTGGAGACTACTTGGTTAGGTTGACCTTGTTGATTCGTGAACCGACTCAGTACTCATCGTGTTCTTTTTTTATTCATTTTGTACGTACTCACGAACGTATTTGAGCAGGCACATTATTTAGCATCACTTTGCTGCGCAGGAGTGGGTGTCAGTCCCCAGCATGTGGTGTTCATCCGGTTACACGATCGTCCCTGCTGTAATGCATCAACGTATCCTTACTTCAAACTAGCATTTAGCTTTAATATTTTCAGTGATGCTGGTGATGCATCCATCTCCATCATTCATCTCTCATTCCTGTTAGCATCATTCAAGCCTAAATACATTGATGTGACTTTGAAACTAATCGTCGGGGGTGAAGTTCGAACGTTGTAGGAGTTTTCCCTAACTTATCTTACTTTCGATCTCCTTCCTTCTGCCAAGCAGCTTGCGATTGGCAGAAGACCCTCGACTCGCTTCGTTACTCGAAGAACAAGAGACATCGCTTGTATAAACCTTAATTTTCTTTCTTCTTATGACACTGATTCTGCTCATACCATGTATTTTCCGTAATGACCAACCGCATCCTATTCAGTTGACTCCGTCTGATTCTGCTGTGCGATTTTACAAACATTGATTTTGATAGCAGTGACCAGGTGTTCGTTCCTGTGCTTATTCGAGGCGTGTAATTACGAGGGATATGGTGCACAACTTTTTTGATCTCAACGCTCAGTGATACACTGAATGAGTAGCTTGTATAGACTCTTGTAAGTTCCTTGGCCTTCCATTCGTTCAGGTTATGCGGAATGCTCCCGACAGTTGAAAAAGCTCATATTCCAACAACCCAGAAATAGGCACGTTCGGTCAATCGTCCAAATGCCTTTGAAAATAATCGGAGACTGTTAGGCTAACCGCGCCTTGCCGTTAGGACACTTTTAAATAAGTGGACTTTTGAGGTCGATCCCGTCATTGTCACGATTTATCGGTCCGTTACCGTGATTCCCAAGTCCGTGTACTTTTAATGTATTCAGTTTTTATGCACTCGGATTCCGTTGGACGTATCTGTCTCCCGTTGGCGTCGGTCTGTCTGTGTCACTAAGACTATGTCATCACCGTCTTGCAAATGTGCCACACTAGCCGAAACACTTGTTCTCACGAGTCGATCGGTAATCGTAAGATAACTCTTTAATTTGGCATCCAGGTGTGGGGGTGCCTTTCTGTTTGTTTTAGGTGTCCACTGTTGTACTTACTGGTACACTCCTAGTGAATTAATTCCCTTTTGTCGTTCGGCAGTCTATGAATGACCGTTGTCGATTTTCCATCTATACTCGTCATGTTTCACGATCCACTTGTTTCATCCACCATTCCAGCCGTACTTTGCGTCAATGTGTGTACATTATTCTTGAATCCTCTTGATCTGATCAGCGGCCTGCGCAAACAATTGAGTGTCGTATAGTTTTGGCGCATGTTCACTACCCACGGGGCACAAACTTTTCCGACGCTAGGCGAGGTCTGTCTGTCTCTCACTCTGGTAATTCAAATCCTAGTCCACACCCCCGTACCCCACTTCTCTTCCTGTCGCTCATTCTTTCGTTACTGTCGCTCCTGGTACTAAATAAGGCTAGATAAGATGCTGTTGCTACTGATGGTTGATTCAGCACTCCATTGTGCATTGTGCTGCCGGAATGATGGAAGAATGTTATCTTAACGCACCCAGTGCCCAGTCTAAAGAACAGTACTTATTTACGCAGACGCCCTTGGGACAAGTGCAAATCGCTCGAATTATTTCCATGATGGACGCTTAGGTCATCTACATGGGTTCGAACCGCACTTCCATTGGGATGCGTTCATTTTGTCACAAATCAGTCCATTGACCGGTCGTCAAAGAATCTTCATCAAACCTTTTAATGGGTTAACTAGATCGACATTTATTCCTAGTCGTGTTTCCTTTCGGTTTTGATCTTAAATCTTCCGGTGTTCACTTTTTATATTATTTGAGCAAGGTAGAAGCTCCTGTCCGGAAATTTAGCGTTTCGGGTCCAACTCTTGCTCTTTGACTTCTACTGTATAGGCTTTTTTAATCTGGCAGGCAGTGTATCAGCCTTTGTATTGACGATGTTGCCATGTAAAGGTCTGATACAGGCTAACACTGCATGTGTGCACATCATGCAATGGTTATGATGTCCTAATTCTGTCCACAAATGATGTGGGAGCTTGAAGTGTACAACCACGCACTGCAGGCAATAGCTTGTATCATTTAAGAATGAAACCAGTAGCGACGGAAAGCGTCTTGCTGCTCCGGAGCTTGAAATTTGTGACCATGTATCGGAGGTAGTAGTACCTCAGATGTCTACATGTCATTGGATACATTATTGAGTCATACTTGTCAGTGTCATTAAATATTGATGTGTCCCATTTCTAGGTTCATGTCTAGGGACTCCGATGCTCTCAGGGCAGCTAGGTTTTCCGGTAATGACCTTCTTACCACTGATCACTTGGCCTCTCTATGGTTCCCTGAACATCATGTATGAATGTTTGTCGACGTCATCGTTAGCGGCTGGCAATAGAATGTAGTTTCTGTTATGTTTGGTCAGGGCTTATAATGTTGGTGACCCACTTAGTTTACTCTAGTGGACTGTATGCTGGAGTAGGCTTTATTGCAGTTACTCCCCGAATGTGTTGAGACCGACCGGGTTTTCCTTCCACTCGTTATCGATTCATAGATCTTGCTGAGATAAGTTACCTTTATTCCAGACAGATAATGAACGGTAGCACGCAACACAGCCATTTACCGCCAACAAACCAACGTACTTCACTCATTTAATTCCCCGCGCTGCCATCCTAATGAACGACATTTGTTTGCCAAAACTAACTCAATTTATGCACGGTACCAACCAGCTGTTTTTTGCAGTTCACTGTATGAATGTGGAAAACGTCAGGTGTGTTACCTCTCCAGACAGTTGAATGAGTTATGTTTTCCAAAAGACCGTTTGCGGACTTTATTGCCAACGCAAGTGCCCACTACAACTTATTATTCTGATCCGCTTCTTTCACTGTAGCTTTTGTTTTACTCAATGGGAACGATTTTCTCCCAGTTACTTCTCAAAACGACGGAACTTCGTCATGGAGACTTAAGTCTATTTCGTCGGTGAATGGTGATTGAAAGACTTGGTTACCCTTGTCCCATCAACTCCATTTCTGATCTGGAGGCATGAGTGACCAGTAATTAGGTGAGCAACCTCGTTGAGGTCAAAATAACGAGCTGTGATTAACAGTAGTGGCGTTTCATTAAAGCAGACAGATTTATTCCACATGTTCTAGGCCAAAAACAGATAAGAAATTGGGGCAGGCTAATACTTTCATGTGCACCCCTGGACCATGTTTATGAAACCGATCATCCAGTCTGCTTCCCAAGCTGGGTGTGTTCGCCCGTTACAATAGACTCATGACTCCTGTCCTTGACAATGGCTGCTATGTGACAACCAATATCACTAGGCGTTTAGGCCTTTTTCGCGCGCTACACTTGGCCTTCGAAACAACACATATTTTCAACTGATACAACTACTTGTGTTCCTAACGCATGTACCATTGAATCGTCCTACTCCTTCCCAACAGGCAGTAAGGTCTGTTGTGGCTGAGTTCGCGAGTTCGGGGGCGAGATGGCTCAGTGGTTAGAGCGCGAATTCACTGACCGGAAGGTCCGTGGTTTGAACCCGACCTCTGCCTCTCGACTTCCCCTGTCTAGTCTTGGGCAACCTGGCAATATCCCAGCCCTCGTGCTTCCTTCCGGTGGTATGGCAGTTAGGCACAGGAATGGTGCTACAGTTGAACGATTTTTTTAATTTCATATTTTCTTTATTTCCAAGTTACTGGTCTGATGAACAGGATCAGTTCGGCAATTTATTCCTTAGAATTTGTAATGCTGTATAATTTTTTCGAGTTAGTATAACTACAACTCATAAAAAGCGTTTCTACATTTATAGAGTGTTTCGATAGAAGACAAGGTATCTCGACATGATTTTTAACACGACTCCAGATCAGAATAAAGGCTTCTCCGAGGCCTCGGTGTGCGTTCCCCGTTTGCATTCCTTAAGTCCTAGTCTGTCCAAACGGTTGACTATACGTACGTCCAATGGATGCATGCGTAATTCGCACGTACATATAACTGGTCTGTCTGACAATCAGTGGGCGTTTCCGACTGTCCGCTTGGTAAGAACAGAGAGATGGTGCAAACCTGGTAGGTATCCGAGACCTGGCTAGGCCCCGCTTCGGTTAGTAACAGGCCACACGGATGACGAGTCGGGTATCGGGACGGGATCAGCGGCGTTGGTCAGTTTTCTAGTTTTTCGTCAAAAACAAAACATGGTAGGCAGGTTGCCAGCACGCAGTGACGACTGTACCAAACTCTCAATACTGGCGTTGCTCTCTCGTGCGCCTCGTTCATCAAACCAACAAAAGCCTCGCACAGGCAGAGACGTGTCCCATGTCTACAGAGCAACACAAGTGCGAAAATCTTTGAAGTATGGATAGGTTGTATCATGAATCACTTGCCACCAACGCAGTGGTCTTGCATAAGGAAGAATATCAGCTCCGCCTAGTTAGGACAACTTAGGTACAGTCACGTCGACTGCAAGGCATTTCTGGAGCATGAACACTTCATGGTATAGCGAACAGGGTTATTTCGAACGCATGGTTGGACAACGGGTTGTAGAGTTTTATTTGTTTCGGTTGTCTACTTATGTCAAATACAGTCGAATAGTACAACCCATTCTTTCAGTTGTTATGCACTTTCCCGAACTTATTTAAATATTTTTTGTTTGTTTGTTTCGTATCTGCCTCTCCGGATAATACCTTTATCGTCATGCGCATTTCCCTAACCTTTGCCACCTATCTTATTTCAGGGCGAAATGATCGACCGGATCGAGTACAACGTAGAGCAAGCCGTCGACTACATAGAAAGCGCTAAGGCCGATACCAAAAAAGCCGTCAAATACCAAAGTTCCGCCCGCAAGGTAGGCCAATGCGTGCCACCGTCGTCTCGAACACTCGGTTGTCACTGTTGTGGTCAGCTGCTCGCCAACGCTGCTATTGTTGTTCTCTATGCATCAAGTGTTATTGTTCGTTGTCATTGGTGCTGGTGCCTTTCCCACTTTTCTGGTCGTTGTTTTATGATCGTTTTAATCTTTTACCCCTGGAACTACTGTGTTGCTCTTATCTTGTTGCTTGAATGTTTGACTGCTGTAGTGATTTTTGCTGTTTTTGTTTGGCGTCTTATTTTCATCGGTGTATCCTTCTTGTTACTTTTTCGTTTACTTCCCTGTTTTCTCTCGTCGTTCGCTTTTCTATGCATGACTACTTGTTTTGTCGATCAAACGAAAGCTGATGCCACCATTCTATCATTTCTGGTGTTATTGCATGACTTTTTAGTATGGAATTTCGTAAATCTGACAACTCCAGACGCGGTGATTGAAAGGCCTCCCTCCGTTGAATTCACTGGTTTGTGTCGCGTGACGCTCCGGCGCACATCGTTTTGTACAAAATACTACCGTTTAGGAGATCGTTCGGAGTATAGGCTGCACTTGGACTATTCGACTTGTCTGGTCATAGTATAATTATTGGTTCAGAGGCCATTGCTCCCATATACGTATGAGGCAAGACGATCGCACCACGATGGAAGAGGTCTAAAATAGAGTGATTTCGCAATTTTAAAAGACAAAACTATGCACCAGCTACTTTATGGCTTGGGGACTGGCGAGCTACGCTATTCACTAAATAAGTGCACATAGGCTGTCAGCTCTCGGTATGCACAGGGTGGTTTTCTCGTTCGTACATATTTGTTCGGTACTTTACCGTATTCTGTTGGGATCTCGTCGTGCACTACAGCGTATCCTGGTAAATTACATTTCTAGTGACGTGCATGGTTGGCAGTTCATTTTTCCAATCGATGATTTCGTCAGTTGCACATTGAATAAATGGTTAATCTGAGGTGGTGTGCAGCTTGCTGTTAACAACGCACTTTAATCATCCTCATCCCTGCTGTGGTAGGTGAACCTCAAAAAGAAGATTGACGTCCGACTATGTGGTCTGATCTTGATTACGGTGTATCCCGTTGATAAGCAAATTGTGATATGCATATTTTTATCCTCTCTTCCGTGCTGACCCACGTAAGTAGTCTTTAAGATGTTTTGGCGCTCATTCTCAGAAGCATGTGTTCACGGACATGAATGACGGGTTTATAGTACCATAATGATCGACCAGCATGATATTGTAACACAGGTCTTTGTAATGTGGCTTGAAAGGTTGCAGGGACTTGTGCAGCGATAATGAGACTCGTATAAACATGTGGGTCACCTTGGCATAGGTCATTGGCGCATCTTAACTCAGGTACCTAGGTGAACATCGGACTGAGTTAGCCTCAGCAAGCGAGTCCATCAAGTCTCCAACTCCGGAATTTGTCCTATGCAGATGGGCCCAAACATTGTTTTCAGCCAAAGTACTGTCCAAGTTGACATTTGATTATTTCAGGTTCCGGGGTCGAGAAGTTTAGCCCATTTCGCATGCGAAATTACGCCCAAAGATTGCACGTTTCTTCCTTTTTTCTGGGAAGGATAGTGGTTTTATACCAAACGTGTGTACAATTAGACCGCGCCGTATGCACGTGAAGATGTTTGCACGTTTAGCGTCGGAAAAAATATTTAGTTGAATGACTAAAAATTGGGCGTTTCTCAATATTTATGAGGGCAAAACGCGCCCAAGTCTTGTTAACGATTCACGTTAAAATGAGAGAGAATTTCGCCCGTGCTTGTCGTTTATGAACAGTCCAATGAGGACTGAGATTTTGAACACTGCTCAGTATTCGAAACCACTTGCAATCCATCATATACCAGTTTTGGGTGATATACTGATGGAGAAGCAATCGTAGATGGGTTGTGCTTTTTGAAGGATTCTCTACCACTGACAGTCAAAAGACAGTTGATTCCCTCAGAAGATGAAACCAGTTGAAATAGATGATTCGGGGAAACATACATTTTCTGATCACATCTGAGTGGAATGTTTCCAAATTTAATGATTAGAAGTTACTGGATTCTCGAGTTCTGTTGTTGTTGAGCTTTTGGAGACAGCGGCCCTACACGCATGAAATATAGGTCAAAATGTGCGTTGTATTTATTCAGCAGCAAATTTACTTACATCACTTTGCTACATGGATGTTCTTCCGTCGTTTAGTTTGGTGCAGAGCGGATGTTGCTGGTCAGTTGCTTGTGATCAAACGGTTTAATCTTCCACTACTAATCGGGAGGTTGCGAGTTCGAGTCTCCCCGTAGATTCATGAGACGTGCACTACTGACGATTCCCGATAGGCGTGAAACAGCTGTACCGTGCTTTTCAGCATAGATTGACTTCAATTTCAAGACGGAGTCTCAACTGCAGTATCCAAATCACCTCACACTACCAACAAATATCTTATCCAAATATTTTGACGTGTTTCTTAAGTGTCCAGCCGGATTGCCTTGCTTTCGAAACAGCATGGATTTTCATTCCATGACTAGCGGCATCAGTTTGCATTTCTCACAGTCACAGCATGGTAAGCATTTTCTGGTTCGATGGGAACAATATCCTCAGGGTAACATTGGGGAGCTGGATAATTGGTATTAAATGCACGCTGAGAGTTTCAGCTTGGTTTCAATAAGATGCGTGTGCCTGCCCTGCAAATCGATCTTGGATTATCATGTATGGGCAAATTTGAAACAGTCGAGAGCCTATGCGGCGTTGTTTGTTCGTGGAAGTCCGCACCGTTAGCCACGAATCGTGCACATTCAAAGTCTTGAATGAAATCCCCAGACTTTCTGCAAAATGGTGAACACGGTCCTTCGAGTTTACGTTCAAGTCGTCAGCTGAGGTTGCTACCGCACCACTGGTTTGCAAAAGTGCCGTTCATACAGTTACCATTGAAATCTGTCCATTTGGTTGGCCTCATTTTTCACTGTTCAATGGGCAAAGAGGTTTTGATGGACAATTACTCAAGGGTATTAAGTGTTGGTTGATCTCATACCTCGGTGTTCCACGGAACAACAGGACTGCGGTTTGGATCATTGATAAAGATCAATGACTTGAAATCGTGTTTGCCGGTTGCTGTTTTTTGTACTCACGTCAGTGTCGTTTGAACAGTCTTGCTTCTTCTATTCCGGTTAAGCCACGCAAAAACAGGATGGCTTCGCTCCTGTTTTAGCTCATGAGCAGCGCACATCCTTGACCATGCCTCTGAGCCTGACATGCGTGGCGGGCCTGCTGCCACTGGTCCTCCAGCGAGCGCTGCTCTTTTCGAAAAGAGCACATAATTATGCGTTCCTCCACAATATTCCGGGCTTGTGTGACTGTCTCGTAAGAATTGGCAGAAAGAATTGGTATATACACATCGAGAAAAACGTAGGACCGAGTGTTATAAATTTGTCAATTTGGGAGGCAACACGTGCACTTGAAATGAAATGGTGCTAAGAAATGAGTCTCATTTAACAGTGAATTGCTTGCAATATTTGGGCGTGCTATGTCCTAATAACCAACGTGCGCCAAGCAACATATTCAAAGTCTTGTGGACTTTCATTCTATCATGCCATTTGCGAAAAACTAGTGCTCAAGCCCTAAAAGTAAGCGAGGGATGCTTGATGTCTAGCTGGCCTTATGAATGCCGACATGACTGTTTTCCGGTAGCCATGGTAACTCTGTCGTCCAATGACATGTTGGGTTACGAGATTCAAAATTATTGGCAATCAGTAAAATTGATACTGTTGTTCAGTCATCATATTTTCCCTACGTAGCAAGCATTGATCAGCCTATAATACAGTAAGTTTCAAATGTGACAGTTCTAGACAAGGAAGGATAGTTTTTAAAAGCAAAAATTTCCCGGTAGCTCACACTGGTGGGAGGAGCACATTGTTCCAATAGGGAACTGGTTTCCTCGGGTCAGTAGTCTCACTGTCAAGAGACCACTGATTAACATTTGCGCAGAAAATATATAGTTTTCACCACAACTTGCCGTCCAAATGCCCAAGTGAAAGAGAACATATATGGTTTTTCGGTATTACAAAGTTGGTACTAAGTGACCAATAATGACCCAGTCAGCCTTGACGTTCGTTTCGAGAAGTTCTCAGACGTTTGCCCGACCCACCTGCTGGGCTAAATGCAACCCACGCTGTTAGTGTTGCCAAAGTGGACCGTAGCTATAACCATTCTGGTCGCACTTCCACACCCTGTAGCAATTCTAGTCAGTTTTCTTTTTTGATGAAGCTGCGCGTCGTCATCATCATTCACCTTTTCAATAGTCCCCTGAGATGCTCATCGTGTTTCTAAGAAAGTTGAATTAGGAAGGGACTTCCAGATTGTCCGAAACTTCTCATTATCCACAGGTTGGTTGAAAAGAATCGTGTGTAGAGAAGATAGCAAGATTGGTACCTTCGAGAGAGACAGAATTCTTTTGAATATTATGAAAGAAGTACTTGTGTGTGGTTAGCTTTGCTTCCTCATTTCGGAAATTGAGAGACAGAAGTGACTAGTTAGACCACGGATCACTAATTGAAAACTGTATAGAAATAAAAGTTTTCTGAATACAGTTAACATGCTTTGTGCGCTTTTCGATGGTTTTTACTTAAGTTTGGAGCGCGTTCTAAATTTTTTACCTTTTATCATTGAGGCACTGCTTCATTAGTTTATGGCTGAGTTTCCCAGTACATGGAACTTATCGATCTCCGTCCGCCGCTGTCATTTCGTGAGTAAAGAATTACTGGTTACACCCCATTGCGTACGCTTATGAGTGAGGGCTTTCTTCTACTCTCATTGCTGTGGTCGCCCATCTCATACTGGTACTTGACTCGCCTTTCTGCACGGTAGCTGCGTAATTTGCGCAGTGAGATTATCCGTACAAAGTCATCCCATAGTTTGCCTGAGGAGGAGGTAAGCACCGAGCTGAAAACGCTTGATTCCGAATGTGCGATATTCTGGCCGACCAAAGCGTGCCTTGTGCTTGTATGTAGCTGGACCGTGATAGTTCTCCAACTGATTTGATTTTGGTTATTTTCCAGTAGTCCACTTCTGGGCATTTGTTGCCTGAGATAAACCTAAAACTCTAGAACCAATAATTTATATTATTTTTCGTCTGTTTTGATAAAGACTTGATGTACGACAAACTCTACTGTATGCACAAGCTGTTTTTGGTCGGTCTGAGTGGTCACAGTACTGTTTCAGGGCCTACCTTTGAATTAGTCCTTATGCCGTTTACGAGCATTACTGCAAGTAGGAACGGGGTACCAACGTGCCATGGTCAGTTAATTTAGCGTGACCGTGTCTGCTCTGATAGTCAGGAGGCAAGCTAATTTGGCTTTGTCAGGGGACTCAACGAAATCTCAGCTTAATCTGTTGTTTGTGCTGTTCTTCCACTCAATGCGCCGCACAGAAGCTGCCTCATAGGATATTCGAGATATCGCAGCATATTTTCCCCACGAAACACAACCCAGGGTTGCTGAACACTCTTCGAGAAAGTATGTTGCGATATCTCAAATAATGTGCTAACTGAAACGTGGCAGCCTTTGTGCAGCATATTCAGGTGAAGAATATCGTAAACGAGAGTTTCAGCTGGACTTTAGGTGAGTCTCCTCTGAAAACGTAATTGGTATTCAAGTGAGTGTATTTATCGAATTTCGGGCAATCTGGGTTCAAGTAGAGCATACGGTTGACGAAAACTCGGCACTGCGCCTACCAGATAGCCTCAAGAAGGGCGAAACCGGTCGTGGGCTGTAGAAGAGTTTTTAGCAAATTTATGAGCAGTCTTTCGTAAGAAGTGACTTGGAGGTGCTGGTGTGCACGGGTTGTATTTCCTGCCCCAAAAATATCTCGCAAAACAAGCGTGCAGTAATTCCACATTATAGGGTAATAACTTATGCTGTTCGCAATGCAAATCCCATCCAGAAAAAAAAACAGAGGATACCAAAACATTTTCCTCTTGTGACTTCGGCTGATAAGTACCGTCTACATCATCTCATGCGCCGGTATTAAAACACTCGGCTGCCTGTGTGTGTCCCTTCACCTGTGCTAGGGAGTGGCTGCTCTGGGTTTCCAGTATGCGTGCATACGAGTGATCGAGACATTTACTGAGAAAATAGGTGCTGGAAAGTCACTTTACTCGAAGAAGTTTTTCTTTTAGAGGACTGTGGTATCGGCGATGCTCAATAGTCAGCTGCCACCCTAAATGCGGAATGTCCAAACCCGCCAGTTTGACAGCTGGTGAACCGTGTGATCAAGACTAATGAAATATTTAGATGATCTTATCCACTATTAGGAGAACTAGCTCCGAACGTAACTGGACTACACAACTGCCAATGGAATGACCGTTTTCATTGAGACAGATTTAGTTGGTTGTTCTTCACTGGCCCTTGACAGATGAGTTCTATTTTTAGTATAACTTTTTGGCCCGCCTAGAACTTTCCACGTGAGCTTTATAAACAGCCCGTTTTCGGCTGCACATGACACACTTGTACGCGTCAGTGATCAATAGATCAGCTGATTCGCACGTTCATTGACTTTTCTGGTTTGGCTAAGCGCATCAGGCCATCAAGCGGTTATCCAGACTCGGGTTTACGGTATTAAGAAGGCATTAAGATGACTGTGGTCCACAACAGCCACACCAACTTGATCTACGCGGCGTTCCTCTGTCTTGTTTAATTTATTTAGTTATCTCGCGTGAGCATCCTGTATAGTGTAAACTAGTTTTTGATTCGCATTGTTCGCCCTCCAGCCATTTCCTCTCTTGCCTGGGGATTCCAAGAAGTCCCATTACCTGTCGATTAGAGTTCAAGCCAGATAAAACTTCCTCCCCCATGAAACCATCCAGCTGAGTATCGCGGTCACAAAATTAGACTTTATCTTCAACTACGGACTTGTAAAAGGTGCCGTAGTTCGGAACATTACAGTCTAGGGTCCAGAGCGCAAGCTAATGATCAAGAGGGTCCGAAGTTACCCGTGGATTTTCGATTGTTCGTCCCCAGTCTTCAGAGACCTGAAAGCACTCCTGCTTACACAGCACACACCCGAAGCTGGCCACAGCTCTATGAGTGGGTCAACTTTGAAGTCTTCGCGCTGCTTGAGTTAACTATATTGGAAGCGTGAATAGTTTTTCCACCTAATGAATGTTGTGACTTATCTGCCTAAGTTCCTCCCTTTTGACATTTTTCTTGTAAAATCTTCAGTTTTCAGGTCAGCAGTGCTACCCTTGTTTTATACAAGAGTGTGGTTGACGTGTAACATGAAGGTATCTTTTTTGGTCATGATGGTATCTTTTCTTGCGGGCATGAAACATAATGAAATGGATAACGGACACCGTGACTAAGCCTCCTGAGTAAAATACTTCTGGTCGCCCTCTTCTACTAGGTCTTACGGTGTGTTTCTGTGAAGTCTTCGTGTTGAGCAAAACCCTTTTAGGACCTCCAGCGTCCCTTGACGACAAGGTGTGTACGGACTGGCTCACGCTGATATTTTCATCAACGTCAGTTTGACTCTTGAATTTATACGGCTCACTTGAGCTTTCAATAGACCAGAGATAGTAAGCATCCGGTGGCCCCCTGCCAAACATCTCTATTCTTACCCGTGATAGCTCAAACACCCTGTGTTCCGTCAAATAGTTGCTCCTCATGTTCGCTCCTGTTGGTCCGCAGCTTTGATTCGACACGATTGCCTTAAATATCATTAATCTTCTATAGTCCAGTGGCACTAAGAGGGCAGTTACAACATTGGTCGGTCTTTATTATGAAACTAAACCTTGTCGGGCACTACTTCTGGTGATAAACAGCGTGTCTTTAAACATTACGTGTAATAAAGTTTGCTGGACGTGGCCTGGCCAGTCCGTCCATCATCTGACTTTACAGCATACTTCTCGTTTTTTCCAGTTTAGCAACCCCGCTGTTCCACTGTTTTGTGCGACACTCGTTCAACAACTAGCTTCTGATAAATAAATCTCGCATGCCCAGCATCTGAGAGATTTTGGGCCCTGTGAGTTGCTGGTTTTCCTATAACAAACATACTTAGTCATCTAGATGTCATACCATTTTCCCAAAAAGCTAACAGTGCAATCATTAGTATGATTATAATTTTCGTTGTAAACCGGATGTTACACAAAAACTGTGATTTTTCAGGACAGACCATCACGGGGTAAGTGCGTCTAGTCTGCTGTGGTGGGTAGCTTCTTTTCGGGAAAATCACGCAATAGGCCATGACCGACCCAGTAAATCGTTGTGAACAGCAGCGTTTTTCCTTAACAGCTTCGCTCGGAACAGATATTACCGTGGTTCAGAATAATCAACCATTCTATTGAGATTGTGTCCTGTAAGTGAAGCCAGTCTGTGCTGAAAAGCTGAGAAGCATTGTACAGCCGTTTCATCCCTATTGGGAATCATCGGCCGTGCGCATCTTTCGAAACTCCAGGTGGGTTGGAACCTGCGTCCTTCCGACCAGTGGTTGAACTCCAAACCTTCCGGCCTCAATCGGCTGAACAGCAGTGTGGTTAGCTCATCTTTGACAGGATATAACGCTACTCGTCGTTTAATTTTGGAAACCACATCATGTTGTCACGTTTTGATTGACTTCTGGAGTGACAACTTCACACTTATCTTTCCACTCACCTCGTGAAATTATTCCTTCTCTGAGCTGCTGGTGGTAGTGTGGGGCGATCAGCACTGTGCACCTCATTGAACTGAGTGGCGCTATATCCGTCTAAGTGCAAGTTACTCACTGCTGTTCAGCTGCTCGTGGCCGAACAGTTAAGTGTTGAAACTACTAACCAGAGGGTCGTGGGTTCGAGACTAGCCGGAGTTTCGTGAGATGCGCACTGCTGATGATTCCCAACAAGGATGAAACAGCTGTACAATGCGTTTCGGCTTTTCAGCATAATTGCGCTTCAAGTATAGGACGAAAACTCAGTTGAAATTACCAGGACTCGTCACACTACCATCATTCTTTTTCTGTTCATAAGCTCAGTATACGCCAATTCAAAACAACTTTCTTGGCCCATCTCTGGCCACACTGTAAATTCGTCGTAATTTGGTTGGAATTTTTGTTTCACTCTTGAGTTTTGAGGGCTTACAGACGTTAGCACCGAAGTCTGAAAGAACCTTATAACAAGTACACAACGTGTGATGTCTCTAAGATGGCTTTTTTGTCGTCACATGTAAGTATATAGCCAATTCATTCCTGTTCGTACATTTATACATTTATGGTTTGGTTACCTTAGTAACCAGATGTTTCACTCTACTTCAACTAAAGGGGAGAGAACTGGTCGTTAATTTGAATGCATCAAGGTCGTTTGCATCCTTACTTTTATTGAGGAACCAGAAATTCCCTAATTAAGGTTTTCCACTAGCAAATGACGCTCGACGCATTGAGAAGTTGCCAAAATACGAGGTGATAAATTTTTCAGAAGTGCGGAATGGGGCAAGCCAAATTCACATGATAGGGTTGGCAGCCTCTTTCGAACTCGTACGGCAGGGTGACTGTGAAACAGAAGTATGTTGATACACTGCGATCGTTTGCGCTTGGGGATTGTGTTCTAGTCCTTGCGTTCTTTGAACATCCTTGAATGCTGGGGACTAGGGTATATTAGCATAAAACTTGAGCATTCCTTTTTTATTCCTGCAACCCTTTCAATATGTGGAGGCACCAACTGACTTTGTAGCACCAAATAATTAGGAACTCATTTGGCTAGACAAAATATTAATAAACCGACTTCTGGAGTGTTATTGTGTGAATACTCGGGAAAGATAACCGGCTTCGTCGAAGTCCTCAATTAATGCGACCTGTTTCGGACAGAAAACCCCAGCATGTTTGATTCATGAGGCTTCTTCGGAAACTAGTGGGTTCACTTCACATGGGTAGCAGGTGTTAGTTGAAGACTAAGAAACCAATGTTTGAATTCTCTTTCTGGTCATTAACCTTACTCACCGGCCTTGATGGAACCGGGCTGAACTTTTCTATCTATCAAAATAAACATGATTTGTATCAGCGTAGGGGGTCCATAGAAAGTTGTATGGAGGCAATATAACGAAGGAAGGCACTGAGGAATTACAAGCTAGTGTTTTCTGCCGTGGATAAATTCAGTCAACCAGCATGTTTGCTCAGTCTACAGAAATGCTGACTCGAATTATCATCCGCACACTCTCTGAGCGGCCCTCACTGCATGCACGTCACTGGCTATATGAACCTTCGCTAACCGAAGTGCGTGTGTGAATAGTGATTCTTGGACATTCACAAACAAACCGAGATGGCCTAAACCCATTCGTTGCCAACGGATTTATGTCAACATCGAAATATACCAGTATTGCAGTAAGCATCTTAGCGGGTGCATCCATGCATTAAGCAGCAGAATTGGTTTGGTGATTACATTTGATTACGGAGCACGCGTGCTCAGAATAGTCCCAGTTGAACTAAAATGGTTCCACTATGACTCATCAAGTAAGTGTTCATCATACTTGCGGCTGGTTGACGGTATGTTTTTATTAGAAGAGCATTATTAACTACATCACTGTGAACACTATCCCTAATTATGGGAATTTTGGCCCAATACGTCCCTAGAACCATACATAGTGGAAGACTTTCCAGTGCAGCCAACAAACTTCTTTCAAGATACGGAAACACTAAATATTTCCGAACTTGAGAATTTCGAACCCTTCCTGAGTAGAATTCAGTCTGACATTCTTCGTCCTTGGCACTTCTCTCCAAACATCAGCGCATTTAACCAAAGGCTTGGGATACCTTGCTTACTACTGCCGTGAGAGAGAATGGGCTCCTTCTGGAGCCTCCAATCCTCCTCTTCCACAAATTTGTTCTTCTCACCTCACCCTCCATTCCATGAGTATCACTTTCCTTATAGCCCCATTAGGACTGATGCTCCCTCATCCCATGTAGTCCTGAACTGCGACATCTGTGCTTTAGCGGACGCCGATATTCTCAGATATTTAAAAACTAATCTTCATTTCTCGATGACCGGTCTCTTTGACTGTCTGCACTATTAAACGAACGTGCTCACAAATTACTTTTCCTAGTGAACCGGACTCTGTTGACTCTCTTATGCATTGCGCATGGGGAACAGGGATTTGAAATCCAAGTTAAAGCTTTGGACTGATTTCATTGTCATTATTCTCTCGCTTATGGTTTCGCATCTCTGGAGATCCAGGTACAGCTAATACAAGCTTTGCGGGATCGACAGCATTCCCAGTCACCGGGGCGGGGTTCCCACTTGGTTGGAAGTCCGTCGACTGTCACCTCTGTAGGGCTCGTTTAGATGGCAAATGTTAAGGATTCTCGCAAAGGAAAAGTTAGCCAGTGCTCAACGAAATACTCTCCTCTGCAAACAAATTTGGTTTTAACGTACTGATTAGCCAGATTTGGCTGGATACCTCTTCCGGGGTATTCTTAAACTGAATATGCTGCACAAAGGCTGTCACGTATTTCAGTCAGCGCGAAGTTCGAGATATCGCAGTATTTTTTCTTGATGGCACAATGCTCACAAGGTTGCTGAAAACTCTTCCGGAGCCCGTGGCCGGTTTCGCCCTTGTTAAGTTTTACCACGTGGGCACAATTCTTGAGTTATTGTCAACCTAACGCTCTCCTTGACCGCCATTTGTACGTCACTTGCGTAGAGCAGTCATTCGTAAGCTAATTTGGTTTTAGCAGGAGAGTCAGCTGAACCTCTCGTTTATGATACTATTCTTCGGTGTATGTTCATCATATGTGCTCACGCCCAGACTGTCCGAAGGTTTTACACCCTCAGAAAGTTTTTTTGGCGCTCTGAGTGGCTACTTATGGCTCTTAAAAGCTCAACTATCCTTGTGATTGCTTTGGCTATGAAAAGGCTTATGTTTAGGCCTAGTGCGGCCAAGAAGCAGTTGGATGGACGTCCTTCTTGGACCAACCACGTACGGCAAACATTCCTACCAGAAAGCTAGACTGGAATCGTCTCCGAATGGTCGCTTCTGAAGTATTGACCCGCACTCGTAGCTTCCACCGCAACTCCAACCTGGAACAACAGCCTGTGTATAACATAACCTACAACGTTGATACTTCTGGTGTCTCAAGGTGCATTTGACTCTGTTAACCCGTCTGTTCTGATTCCACACTTGCTGAGTAAGCGGTGCTCCGGAAGATTTTGAATATAGGTTTTGTGTATTTTAAGACTCGCGGACTTTTGAGAGTAACTTTTACCCAAAGGTGATGTCCAACAAAGGTGTCTACTAAGTTTTTGTGATCGACGAGAAAATGTGCGAACACCAGACGCCCTCCAAAATCCGGTGTTAAAATAGTTGTTGGTGAAAGTATCATCGATCAAAACGGCCTTTTCTTCAGGTGCTTTCAGATTAGATCAGTGATTACAGGCTCATGGACGCGCATTTATTAACCGCACCATTTGCAATCCAAGGTGAGGCACTTGAGATTTTTAGGCGTTTTACATATCTTGGATGTCTTACGAGAACTGGTTGTACTGTGACAGATGCAATCAGTGTGCGTGTCTCCAAAGCTCGGAGCAAGTATCTTAATCCGAGATATCTATGGCAAAAAATCGACGTGTAACTCAGGCCTCCCGCAAGTGCGGGGAATATTGTTGATTCTTTGTAAGAATTGGGTTCCGTGAGACGTCTTCAGGTCTTTGTAAGCCAACATCTCAGAATCATAGCTCATATGGGCTGGTATCAATGAATCCACAGCGAGACAACTGGAAAATTATTTTCCGTTGCGCAACAGGAACCCCAATCGAAGAGTATGTCCATCGCCACAAGCTGCGGTGGCTTGGTCATAAATGCGAGCGCCGAGTCATCTTTTGTCTGATGGTACTGTTTTCATGCTTAATTTATAACTGTCCAAACAAAGTGCTGTTTGATAGTTGACCTGAGACAATGGCAAGGGGGCCGTATGAGATGGAGTCCATGTGATAGTTCTTGTGCTTCTTGACTAACAAGCTTTCTTGTTTGCCTTTTCTATCCTGGTTTTCTTAGTGGGTGGAAGTGTAGGAATCGGAGAATGCCTACGACAGGAAATTTTAGCACAGGTTCCCTCTTTTCTCTTTCGTTTTCTTCCTTTTTGAACAGCGAGGCTTTCCTATAACCGTACTGTAATACAGTATTGGTGTCCAACACTGATGATGATGTTGGTAGTTTTAAGTGGACTAGTTCAATTGGTGACAATCGTGATAACCTACCTTTAGATTGATTTGAGGATAAATCGTACTTGACAGAGAACATTGCTATGTACTCTTAATACCTCTTAAGAAAGATTTTTTAAGGGCAACTGCTATAAAAATTTGTACCAATGGAAACGACAGTTTGTCATGTTTTAATTCGTAGTTTCGCTGTCCTCTTGGTATACATAAAATGGAACAGGGGTGATATAGTGCGGGGGGGGGCGATCGTGTTGCGCGTTACTAGCCATCTGGACGATACGTTGAAAAACTTGAGGCCAGCTTGTTTACGCCATCAATGTCTCTTGCATGAGTAATCTGTGCGTTTCTTAAGCGGATTTTATTCTGATGCATTTGTCACTCATTCGTATATCAACATCGCGTGACTAAGAGATGCAGATGAGTTCGTGGTGAACTTCTTGGTCCTCAGTTGTCTATATTGCTCAAAGATTTGCACTTAAATAGTGTTACTTGCAGGCACCATCATAAGGTTTAGCGGAATTCATCGACAACCCAATACCCGTTTTGCCTTGTCTGGGGTTCGTGGATTTTAATCACTCTGTTCATCTTACGTCTACCTCGCTTTTGTACACTATTGCTGCTGTTCAGCTGTAAATCTTATATCTTACGTAATTTGGTTCAAGCTGCCACTTTTACTGGGAACTGGTTGAATAAGGAGTGGACTAACACATCAGTAGAGATGGCCCAACCAGCTCACTTGCGTTGAGTCATTCTTTCTACAGCTATGCAATAAAGACCATAGCTATGCTACAGAAATTCCATCGGTCGCTGAATCATGTGTCAATTCTAATGACCACTTGTATGCCGCGTACAGAGGCCCCCATCCGGAGAGGTGACAGCTGTTAACTGGACTAAGTTTCCTGGCCACGACTTTGACAGTTCGATTTTGAGTCATAAATAATGCACCATTCGGTCGTTTCCACTCCTCAAAGGGCTGGGTAAAAAGGATTATGCGAAACGAACTGCCCTCTGATGAGCGCGGCGTATGTGACTAGCTCGTCTGTCGCGAGAGGACTCCTGCCAAAACTGATGTCATCATGATGCCTGGTATACACTGACGATCCAATGCACGCTCACCGCACTTGCAATTCATCTTTATAACAACCCGACGTGAAGAGAAGTGAGCTTTTGATGAATCACGACTGACGTGCCATACTAATTCCAATGTATTTATTCCCTTTGATTTGTCGTCCTATCTATCTTTTCATTCCTCGGTTGACTCCCACACAAACAGACTTCGTTTTACTTAAAGTAATGCTTCGCTTATATCCATTCATCCTCTTTCATTTGGATGATGATGAATGGTTGCACGCGATAACAGTCACGATACTTCCCATTCACCCCTCCCGGCTTATCCATCCAGCCCAACTCTTTTTAGACCCTCTCCACAGTATATCTCGTTCATTTGAAGTGACCTCTGGCCTTGAAGTGATTTTAAGACAGTGTATTTAGCTAACTTTTGCCTTCCAGTTCTATTATTCATTGCTTCATTGAGGCCAATCCTAAGTTTGATATACATGGGTTGTCCGATGCCCTCACTTTGTTAAAGGGGGATTTCTGGGGATGAACCGCCTGATTATGGACAATGATTTATTCCCCAAAAATTGTTTCTCTTAAGTAATCGGGGAGCAGCCGGTCAAACCCATATGACTGAAACCACAAAAGATATAACACTTCTTTGCTTTATTTGAAATCTGGTTTCCATTGATGTGGTGCCAGATAGTGTCAGCTAGTTGTTGACTTAAACTATTGGTTATCACTCGGTATTCGGTGGTAGTCATATCCCATCAGATAAAGTTTGCTCTGTCAACTCTTGGAAATTTTTCGTTAGGAAATCACCACACCGAAGTACCATAAATTTATTCACATACACATGGCAGTTGATTGGTTGCGGACATATTTGTATAATGGTCAAGGGTGCGATCTCTGCAACCGCACACTATTCAAACTCTTAGGTGAGATGAAAAGTACCCCGTTCGAACTTTTGCTGCGCTGTGCTTTATTTATTTATCAATCTGGATCTCTTACTCCGTGATAAGGACGGCTTGATTAAAACCAGTCTATTTTTGTATGAGGAACAGAAGTCTTCTGTTGAAAGGCAGGTGGAATTTCCATCTCGGAGATTTATTTGAACCTGCAGGTTTTTGGAACACACACGGCTCCATGGCTTAAGCATGTAACTGGACGAGCTGTGGCTGTACCACTCTGTGAATATTAGATGCACTCAAAGAAACAAATGTCTGCTCAATGATGGTCCCGATACTTGGGGTATCGAAATGTGTTTGAAGACTTTTCATCAGGCAGGCCTAGCCCCCGAATTTCCATCATGCTTTTTCTCAACTGAATACCAAGCTGTTTCCCAAGTAGAGCTGTGAACTCATGTGCAAATTAAATTGTTATTAAATGTTAATTGATGGTAGTATTTGCTGTGTGTTTAGAAGCCCTTGAAGAGGAGATATCCAACGATGGAAACCATTTTAGTTTTCCTGAAACATGTCCTTTATTGAACGGTTTTATTATGTTGAGGAACTAAATTATGTATATCCGCAAGCTACGGTGGAGGTATTTTAAACGGTTTTATTTCACTATTGAATTTTTCATTAGCGCAAAAACTAGGAATTAAATCATTGGAATTTTTCCTTCTCTGAATAAAAGTGGTGCGTTTTCTGCAAGAAACCTAACAGAAAAAAACAGTTTTTAGTGAAGAAGAAGAAACATAAGTGTTGAGGCCTTTCTATTCGGTCCAGTCGCGAATGTGGAATATCAATATCTCTGTCCAAATTTCTGGGCCTAATCACCTAACAGAGCTCCCGCAAAGGAGCCGTAGTAATCAAAGTGGTGTGGGGTACGATCGTTCATTTTTTTTTACGAATGAGCTAATTCCTATGAACCTTACCTTTTTCTGTTTGCTTCTAGTATCATGGAACGTTCAGACGATTTATCTCTGTAGTCTGAGTCGAATGTTTATGTTTTTGAGGCTTCGACAACCATATTTTCTTAATAAAGAGTCAATTTAACCACCCCTTTTTTATTTCTTACAGAAAATGATCATAATAGGAATCTGCGTTGCCATTCTTGTTTGCATCATCGTGGGCACTATTGTTGGGATGCTTCCTGGCGTTTAGTGTCCCGTTCGGACAAACGAATGATCACCCGTATGTACGTGTCTCGGAAACACTCAGTATCTGGGCTCGTCAACAGATATCACCTCTGTCGCTGGTATCACTCCAATCGAGCAGAAATCACCTGCTTTCCGTTGTTCCAGCTATATATGCATATATATTTCCTCTGTCGTTCCCTCTTCCCATTGTTCACAACTACTTTCTTCCATTGTGGAATCACCCGTGAAATGGAAGTCACTCCTTGTTCTTGGCAACATCCCGTCCAAATTCTCATTTCTTGAAAGGCTACTAGTGTACATCAACATGTTCAATCCTATAGGTTATTTCTATTTTGATCAACACGTTTCCTCCATGCCAATTACTCTATTTTCTGTATTGGTTCTTCTCCAGAAGCAACCAAGTGTGCTCCGCAAACCCTCTTTTTCATTTATTCTCTTCTGTCATACCCAAACAGTTTCATGCGTTTGATAAAAATACTTAGATAAGAAAACATCTGCAACCCTTGGAGCCAAACAATGCCAACCAAACTTCTACTCTTTCCTGAACTTACTTCCTACTAAGTATGACCAAGATTTCTGTCTGCCTCTCACACCAACTGACTACGCTAGCGTCTGAGCAGTAGTCAGCTTTTACTTGCCTTTTTCTCCTGGCGTGTACTACACAATACTTACCTCCGTCCGCAGCTACTTCACCTCATCAACTTCTTGTTGAGGGGTAAAAAAACCATATTATTCACTTACATCCTGGTGCATCATACAAGGCATTCACCATACCCTAAACATCAAAGGCCCGATGAGAATCATGGGGATGGGACCTATTTCCTATTTGCCCAATAAGCATTTGTGCATATATTTATACATATATACTTACACCCTTAATCATCGAATAATGTCGATGTTCCTCTCAAATGATGATAGTTTTGCAGTCCTACGTTATCTACTGAACGACCTTCATTAGAAGACAGCTTGGCAAGTTTGCTTTTCCTTATTCAACCATTCCTGGTATCCAACTCACTTCTGTAATCTGTTTATATCTTCGTTTAGTTCCCTGTCTCGTTACATTCCTGTAATTTACCTGGTTAACTGTTTCTAGGTGTTCTATTTATGAGATGTTCAGTTCCTGATTGTTTATCTATTTGTCGCCCGCTAATGGCTGGTAACTGACCCAGACTGAATGTGATTTGGGGTTGAACACACTATCACCTAATTCAGAGGACTGCACTTGGTCCTCCCACTTCAGTTATGCACACAAACGTACAATTTGATAATTTGTAAATGACATTCGTTACGTTTCCTTCCTGATCCCAGCTTCCTTGATTTCCTCCATCGCTCGATCTTGGTTGTACGTTTTGGTTTCTACCTTCTCCAACTTGTGACAAGCTCTTAATAAACATTGTTTTATAATTTCAAAAATTACTGGTGTGAAGGAAAGTTTGACTTTTGTTATCGCACTGTACTCTCTAGTAACTCTGTCGCAGTTACCACTTTTCTACTAATTACAAATAGGAAATCGATAGTATCGCTTCTGAGCGAGCACAGGACAGAGTATATCGGGTATACAGTTTCCGCTTTCAAATCAATTTCCTCTCCAAATTTGGAAATGTGGTATTTGGTAGTGGACGAATCGCTTCGGCTGTCAGATCAATCGCAGCAACAAATTATGTGACAGAATCCAGTGAATGACCATTCTGATAACATACGTGCGACTACGCACACTTTAGTCCAAAACAAATGATCGCTTTGATTGAATTTGATCCTGATTCCAGAAAACCCCCCCATACCTTTGATCATTCCGGCGCTTCATTGCATCTCAGTCCAATTTGGGACATTCTTTCTTTGATTGTGAAGATATAATTTTGCTGCTCAATTTGTTGAGACTTACTGTTTCATAAATATTCACGTTTAGGTGTGAGCACTTTGGTACATTTGGCTTTCGGTGCTTGAAGATAGCCTGGGGTCTTGCATTTTCATAGTTACCTGGTGAGCGAGTATTAGAACTGAGAATCCTTTTGCGCAGAAAACGATATAATATTTCTGTCAGCACGTTTGTTGCGCTTTTAGTGGCATGTCCAAAACAAACGATACGGCATACCGATTTCCGCGCGCCGGTTGTTGCCTGCCATTGTTATGATTCATTTTTCTGGAGGAACAAGGGGGTAATTTTTGTCGCTGAAAGATGCTGCAAACAGAACTTTCACATTCAGGGAAACGTCCCCGAAAATGTCACAGTAGATCATCGACTAGCCAATAATAGTAAAAAATGAGGGAGGTATCAGGTGAACTATGTTTAAGTTGAATAGTTTGAACTATAGTATACACAACATGCTAGACTGGCATCCGCTCCGACTTACCATATCACAGCAAACTACCCCAACGGGCTGCCGCGAACAAGAGATAGTGCCTCATTCGAATTCGCTGAGCTACATGTCCACTCCTTGAACGCCCTGCACCCGGTGTAAACCCGAGTGAATAAAATAATACAGTGCAGTTCAGTAAAATACAGTGCAATACTCTCAAGTTGAATATGCCCAAACAGTGGCCTAAATTTTCAGTTGTTTTACATACAGCTAAACAACTGAGACCCACGGTGACTGAAAGAGTGGTGCGCACTAATCATAAGCGCACGCAAATGACTGGCTAGTACTAGCTATTAATCTATTTAGTCTATACAAAAACGGTCACGGAGAGTTATCTCTACCACTGCTGTAGACTTAATACTCCGGAATGTCCAGAACTTTATGATGGGGCTTCGGAGACACAGAAGGTGAAAGCCATGCAGTTTAATCACAAGATAACCGTTTCACGGACAATGGGGGGATGTGTATTGTTAATAAACTGAGGGCACAATATACATGATAGCTCAGTTTGTCAAGAAAGCTTCCTCAGGTTTATGGTTTTTAATTCAACGGTCATGGAAAACCACTGCTAGCACCGTTTCAAGCTGAACTATCTGACAGCTTCGAAAAGCTAGACCGGATTTTGTAGATTTCCTTTATTCACCAATCTTTTGCCGACGGATCGCTGTGTGCCCGGCCCATAGAATGCGATCGGCACAAACATGACCGTAATCACTGCGGAACCAGCTAGTTCCTCATATCCAGCAGACCTGATATTCGCGATCACTAAAATGATGGAATCCATTTAGTATAGTCCCTCTCCACGAATTCTGTTTTTTTCTTCTGCTGACCACTTCATGAGGTCCCCGTGGGCATCCTTCAGAGCGTTTGCCGCCAAAGTTCCTTTTCTTCGCATTCGATATCCTTTGGCAGTCTGCTTGGAAAACATATCCCAACATCGTCCCCATCCCATCGCAACTCGCCTGTCGGAGTATCACCGTGTCGGGCACTCGTTCAGTCCGTTGAACACCAAGTATCCACCGAATGTAGTGCATGCAAAGCTGATTAAGTATAGATGTTGAGCCCGTACATCATCAGTGTTTCAAAACACATAAAAAGGTAGATGGACATGCAGCTATATTTCCACTTACAGGCTCCGGTTCATTCACACCTGTTTCTCGGGTTTGCCAGAGACCACGCCAGCCTTGCCGATGCAGAATCTCAGTCAAAGATAGGTAGTCAGTTTGCGGACAGAGCTTCTCACAGGAAACGGAAATCTGCATGGTAGTCCTGATGCTCGGGGGAGTGTTGGAGACTCCACCTAGCGCACGCTGGTGTAGAACGAAATTTTTTGCGTTGATTCTCAGGCCAAAGTCCGCGGCGACGGGGTAGAAAACTTCTCAGCTAACCGCTGAGTTTAAGTGAGCTGATGTGTGAGAAAAACACAGTCGTTCGTAAACATGAAAATGCAGACGACTATCAGACGGATCCGGCTCATGGCACCAAAATATTTAATAATGAACAGACTTACATGAAGTTGATGCTCGAACTGTCAGCCAGCATCTTCGTTTTCCAATGCAGTATCCACGGTGGCCATTAAACAGAATGAAACGACCCTGGACAAGGATGCACTCCCGATCTACGCCAGTAAGGATATCGAACTCTCTTGAAGTCCATCGATTTGTTTACATTTTTGCTTTCATTCCGTGGTATCAGCTTCAGAAAAAGCTGAAGATTTTGACAGTCAGGCGTTTTTGAAACGCATTGTCCACAGGATTTCTCGGCCATCGGAGTCGAAGGTCCTCGGGGGGGGGGGTCATGGTGATCCATACACTTTCAACTACCAGCATCTTCCTCAACAGCGGGTATGCAGGTGTGCGGAACTATTTGGTTATCGCCAAGTTTGGTGCCCCACATCCTTCATACTTTGTATCTATGGTTATCGTGATTCTGCATGTGTTTCACTAATCTTTTTTAGTGAACATTCGTCGTCATTGCTTAATCATACTGCTTAGCTGAACATTTTTTGTTGGATGCAAGCTTCGCCGTTGCATTGTAACGCTCTGTGATATTCATCTATTCTCGATTCCATCAACCTTCTCGTACTATCCTTGCGGAAGGCACTTCCAAATTTTCGCAGAAAAATCTTGAACATTTTGCTCAGATCACTAAGTGCCCTGTTCCAACTCTAGAATGAATGAAAGAACTGGGTGCTCTATTATTGAACTTTCGGATATATGGACAACTTTCCGGTTAGAAACGGTAATCTTTAAAGCAAGATTTTGCTGAAGCTGACGATTTCAAACGTACTGTGGTTATGACCATCACCCTGAATCTGTCTCCGCCACAGAGCACAGAAACACTCATAGAGCACATTTATGAACGGTTTTACGCACTCAAAAGACAGTTAGATTGATTCCTACATCCTTCTGTGGGACTGTCCGGTTCTATTTGGGTTTCAACATTCCCATTCAGATAGCTGTTACAGCATTGCTTTGTCTCTTTCTTGACAAGTAGGCGTCAGTACTGACTAGTCAGGCTGTTTCACCCATTCTGGTAGATGCGCTCAAAAACCATGGTGAGTGACGCACCGCTTCCAGCCATTTCAAACCTAGGCCCTGATAACGGTGATGCAACTACTGTAGCATTTATTCGTGTACGATAGGTTATATTTTATTTCAGAGCGTTTTGTTGGAGTCCCTTTTACTACTTACTTCACTGTATTGTACTGTCTTATACTCAGTTGAATTTACTCCTACTGGTGCTTTATGCACCAATGACCCGCCCCAACAGTCTGGATAACATGGAGTAGTAAGCCTGCAACAGTGGTCGAGATAACTGTACTGAGTAATGGATAGAACTAATCAGTCATTTGTGTGCTCCTAGGTTACGTCTTATGAGCAGTGCACACCACCATTTCAGTCACTGTGAGTCTAAATTATTCGGTTGTAGGAATTAAAAATTTAAGCTATCATTTGGGCATATTCAACCTGGGTGCATTGCATTGTATTTCAGTGTACTTCACTATATTGTCTCGGAAGGCACATCATTGAGTTGTATTTTCCTTTATTCTCATGGGTTGAGTTTATTTTTGTTTCATATATATATAACCTGACCTAAAACTCTCAGCCTTCCAGAGTGTTAAGCATAGAATGATGCTGTAAGCGGCTCCGCATGACCATTGGTGTACAGATCGAACTGAGCTAAAGACACGATATGCGTGCGCCTAGTGTGTGTCGGGTGGTGGGAGTTATCAGACCGTCTCCTGCATACACTGTAGATTTCTTTGTTCCACTTGTACATTCTTGCATTCACTGTTATTGGTCACCAGTTGTGCATCCTGCTTGTTTCAAAACTACTCGTTTCTGTTCATCCGGCGGTCTTATTCACTCAGGTTTACACTGGGGACATGGTGTTCAGTGGGAAGCACAAGCAGGTCAGAGCTTCTGGCATTAACCCTTGTGCGTGGGGCCAGTTCGATGTGGCATGCTCATCAGGAAAAGGATGCCTGCCCCATGGATTGTCCCTGATCTGTTTGCAACAAAGTTGCTCATCTCGGTGGATAGATCAACATCCGTTACTTAACAGACCCATCTTGAGGGTGGAATACAGACTGCCAACATGTACGCTGCATTTTTCAAAGCTTTCTTTCAATGCTTCCTCAAGACTCCGTTGTATGCAGTCTTGATTCTTTTACCACGGGTTCTTTTGTGATAAATTCACGGTGGGATAGGCTACCATTCATCCTGATGAGAATGCCAAACTGAAGTGGACTGAATTACCTGAAATCGTCGCCTCCGACTTGAATGTACAAATATTGCACACCGAGTTATGCATATTCTCTTCCTTGACTACCACAAGGGGGTCCACTTTTCACGCACCACCAACCTGAAGTGTCGGTGGATTTAGGTAGTTCCTGCGTTTCTCCTACTAAGCCATAGGAAAACCCCTTAGGTTTTTGTTTCCCGCTGAGCTCAGCTGCTACGTGTTGAGAAACATCGTACCGTTGTTTCTTCCTTGTTTGGAACCAGCAGCATTGTGCACCCACTAAATCAGCACACCATCCATTCAGAATATCATACTTATACCCTCCGACCATCTGAGATTGACGCTGCTACACGAAAGGGTATTGTTTTCGCCACCGACCTATGCAAAAAATCATCATAATTATGGGAAATGATACCCTCATTAGTCGCATCTTCCCACCAATAAGGTAAAATGGAGCAAACCTGAAATATGCTTATCAGCATGTGTTGGAATGGATGTTTCATCGGAATTTGAAAGCTTACCGCTATTACGATGTTGTGTCACTTTACAACCGCAACAGAAATTAGCCGAGTACAAGCAAAACCTGAGCTTCACAAACACAAACTTTAATCCAGCCACATCCCTCCAACACGGTGAATGGAACCTATGACATTGATACTTCAAGCAGTCTTTAGTCGTGTTTATATACTGTGTGGGTGGGGAACTGTGCTCACTGTTTTTGTGCACTATTCATGTCATACGCAGATTGGAATAAAGCGGTTTACTTTGTCCATCTTTACTTCACTCTAAACCCCTGATGTTTAGTAATCGTCACAGACGCGTATCTTGAAGTTGCTAAGATGAGGTTTTCACACTAAGCTACTCGCATTTCTAAAAATAGCTTCATCTAAAAGCTTTGAGGAACTTAACAAAATTAATATTTTTCTTCCATAAAAAGGGAAAAAACGGGTGTCACGTTTCAGTTTAACTTCGACAAGAATTCCACCTTGTGATCTTGTGACCTTGTGATCTTCTACACACTGCTGACGTTCATACGGCTGATTGGATTTCCAAGAACGTACTCAAAAACTGTATTGCAAGTTCGCAACAATGTAAGATCGTATCAGTGGTACGAACTCACGGGGTTATTGACGGGACAAGGATTCGTTCGTCAAGGCGACTTTCATTCATTTAACCTTGTGAATTGTGCACTAAAAGTTTGAGTTTTCGTGTTCGCACGAACAGCTAACTTGTGCGTAACATATTCAGATAGAGGTAATCTTATTTCAAAAACGGCTTCATTTTGTTTGATCTCACCTTCACTCGATTATCTGTTTGAATTCTCGTGGCATTTTCTTGACTTATCTTGTGCACGGCCTCATAGTGTCAAAAGTTCCCTACAGTCCCAGTTTTTTACAATAACTTCCTTCAGCTTAGCTGTCCGGGAACACTCATCAAATAAATCTGTCATTATCAACCTTGAGTAGCACGAAATTTAATGCTGAAAACATAGAGCTTCAGTTCTATCTGTGTTGTGTTCCACCGAAAACTCTGTCGATTGGGATGCATACGAAAGTCGCCGCTTTCCAAACACAAAGAGAGCGAATCTCATTTGCAACCGATTTTTTTTCACCTCTCGCTTAGTTGAGTCGGTCCTTTTTATTAGTTAATGTAACGGTCACACGCAAATGGAAGTTGAAGTCACGCAACTCAGCTATGAATTGATAAGAGCTACAAGAAGCTGATATTTGTGGTTATGCATCAGGTATTTTTGGGGCATTTATCACCCTGCATCGTAATGTAAACTTTTTCTGCGGAGAGATATCCCATGCACCAAAAATTCCTTGCCAAACTTTATGGATCCGGCTTGATTTTGCATCATGTCTACATTTTTTTAACTAAGGGATTTAACTATGGTGAGTGTGGAACTCCCGCAGTTCGTTTTGCTCGTGTTACTATTTCTTGGTTGGGTTATGAATTATGCAGCTAGTAAGAATCACTACTGCAGTACTTCCGTTCTCTGCTAAAGCCCCATCCAAGACAGCTTGCAGAAGAGAGACACTTTGACAATCATCACTTTCCTTAGAGTGAGATAGTAGTACTCTCATTTTACAGGAAATCCCCGTCCAGTGAACGCCGTGAAGCAGAGAACAATATGAACCCATATAAATCCTAACTGAGGGCAAAATAATCTACTAATGGGACGGAAACCCTTAATTCTCAATAGAATAGCAATTCAAGGGTATGCGCATTTGAGGAATCGAAGCATTGGTATTTCGAGTAGGTGACAAATTTGTTGCTGCTTTTTCTCCTGTTTTGCTCACTGACTGAAGTAAAAGAAACCGATTCCACTCATCCGTACAGGCCAGAACACGAGAAGCGACTGTCAGTTCGTAATTGACCGCAAACTCTACATCAACGGCTCACCCCCACGGTCTGACTACGAAGTGATTTTTCTGATGACTTCAACGACTGAGTGTTTACTGTATTCATGATGGTCAGGACTGGTCATTACAGAGAAAAATAAGGAAGAAATGCTTAATTTTTAAATAAAGTTTTGTGTAGCAGTCGTGATAAAAACACATAAGATTTCAACTAGGGAGGTCAGCGTGCGTGACTTTTATGAATGAGCTGAATGTTACAGGAGAGTCCACAGACAGCTGAACTTTACTGAAACGCAATGGAAGATATGTCCCAGCCGATTATGTTAACCTGCTGATTGACTTTATTGACTAATTGTCTACACAGGAACTTGTCGGTTCATACTTATCCGTTTTAACTTGGATGGCTGAATGTGCCACTACATGAGTAGTGCTCTATCGTGAAGTCCCAAATATTTGGAATCGAAAACATGCACGCACAAAACTTAAATTTTATTGCGTTATTTGGGTGCAGTGGTTCCGAATTGGTCGCAATGTTTTCAGTGGTACATTGTAAGGTGGTTAGTTCCACCTGCCTCATTGGCCAACGACTTTACGTTCCTTATGTATTACATTACATTGGTCTGTTTTGAAGAGATAAAATGATGCTACTGTGTAAACGTTTGCACTTTGTTTATGTACAATTTTCTACAGTTCCACCCTATCCTTATCCCGTCAGAGGAGCCCGGTCTAAATTAAGACCGACGCTTCATTGAAGGAGTTTAGCATAGGTTATCGCAACGGCTTCAGTGTT
The DNA here is from genome assembly GCA_004794785.1 of Opisthorchis felineus. Taxonomy (NCBI): domain Eukaryota; kingdom Metazoa; phylum Platyhelminthes; class Trematoda; order Opisthorchiida; family Opisthorchiidae; genus Opisthorchis; species Opisthorchis felineus. The sequence goes on along the minus strand of SJOL01007988.1, from coordinate 118,681 downwards.
GGCCACCAGATATTGCTAGGAAGGAAAGCATTTGCGCATGGAAAGCACACCGCTGAAGACTTAGGCATTCCAAAGAACAAGAACAGATGGGGTACGCGCTCTATCTTACAAGTAGCCGTCATCATGACCCTTCTATTCTAAAGACGGGTTAATTTACCAGAGTTGTTTTTATGTGCTCAACGTTGTTGGACTGGACTCAGGCTTAAGCCAGACCTCCGAGGCGGCCAACTAAAGGACCGTCAACTAGGCTATAGTGTTTGACACGCACTCTCGCTCTTACACCTAGAGTGCAAAAAACCTCGCAGGGTGGATGCATTCAACATTACTTTCTTGGCAAAGGACACAAAGTGGTGGCACATGTAGGAGTATTGTAGTTGTGCGTATAAGACAGTGCTTGTTTCGGAAATAAACCACTCCAGACCACGGAGGGCAGACCACCTGTCAATCCAACTTAACCATTAACTGTTATGTGTTGGCCAAATTTTCCGTAAGTTGTGCCAGTAGTAGCTGCAACGCTTCGCATTATTCACCTAAGATATTCCGACGCCCACCCAAGTAATTGAAACCTAACCTGAGGTTACATTTTTCTTAGAGTTTTTCATAGTTAGTGTTATTTGTTTAACCATTTGGGGGGAATAATACATACCAAAAGTTCACAGCATTATTGACTGTTAGTTTTTGAGCGCCTGAGCAATTGACAAAAGGCTCATTAATGTCAAAATGACATGACACAGCTGGGATTGAATATGGCCAACGGAATCTGCTACTGGGATCAACATTGGATTACTATTTATGCAGACGTGGCGGCCGATCGCAGTCCCTTGATAGCGCGTGTCCCAGACACGTTTAAAACCCACCAATTTCATTTCAAGATGGCTGACCGAAAGTAAGGAGTCGGACCAGTTACATTACTTGAAGATGGTTAATGAAACAGCTCATCGGAAGATAAAACGGTGAGTAATGGGTACTAACAAATGAATTTAGGGATGACGGGAACACTCACGCAGCACATTCTTCAGTTATTTAGATTTTGCGGGAAAAACTGGACGCTCCTGTTCTGAACTGGAATCGAAGTCTATTACCAATTTTTCAAGAGTCATATACCAAAGGGAATCAAATAAATGTAGGTTAATATGAACAAATCAAAGTTCCTGTAGAACCAGATGTGTGGCTTGGCTGTCACTGAAGGCTCAAGGTCACGCTCATCTAATCCGTTCAGCCTAGGTGTATGTATACACTGTGGGAGGAAGTCACTTCCAAACCATATTTGTATGGGGAAAGCTCACACTTGGTCCCCTCATTCAACGGATCATTATATGGAAAAATCAACTGAATCCAAGTATTAAGTGGTACCTGCTCGTTCAACTTAACAGGATTACGCAGTAAGACCGCTTTAATGGGTGACTCGTCCGTTACATTCTCCAGGTCATAATGGATGCAACGAGTGACTAGAAATTTCCCAGTTGTGTGTTTCTGAGTGCCAAATTTTTTGGTTGAACTTCCACTTGGGTACCTGTAGACGGGAAGTGGCTGCCTCCCACTTTGTCAGTTTAATGCTGAGATCAAAAGACCAGATGGTCTCTGATGCCATTCCGTAGGCAATTTGTATTGGAAGTATGTGCTCCGCAATTCTATTTATGTTGTGGGGAGACCTATGATACAAGACCAAAACCATTTTCTCCAGCAAGCTTGTTGCATGCTGTGAGATTACTTAATGAGTGATTATTGTAGTTCTCTTGAAAAACCATATTTTCTGGAAAAAAGAATGTATACTTTCTCCTCGGGAGTATCGAAACAAAGCAGAAACGATAGTCACCAGGTAGAAAATTTCCTGTCGTCAAAGGATCGCTTTAAATAGCTAAATTATGGGCGTTCCTGATCAAAATTTCTTCAATGCAAAGTGATCTTTGAGCGGATAGTGTTTCAGTAAACCAAGTTTTCATCAGTTCGGTCACTTTGAAATACACTCCGCGTCCACCGCCCAATAATCCTCTGTATGTTGCTACCTAACATCAGGAGATTTGGAAATTTAAATTCACCTTTATTCTTGCAAGTGAAGACTGCGTATGCCGTGAAAAACTGCGCATCTGTTTCATTTTTTTTTTGGTTACACCATTATCTCTTATAGGAGAATGATTCACAAGGCACTTGGAGATTCCTTCTGAGAAATCATCATTCTAGGAGCCAGGTGAATTATGTGATTGAAGGAAGAGTGGCGCCACATATGCTGGTGAGGCGTACGTGTGTGAAAGGTTTGGCCTTAAACTATCAGCTGGCGGGTCACCCGTTCAAATTTTCCTAACGTTTCATAAGATGCACTATGCTGCTGTGTCTTGACAAGGACAGAATAGATTGCCTTCGTTTGCAAGATGAAGTCTCGATTGAAATTCTCTATTTGTCTGTAGACTGTTAACTTCAAGCATTACCTATCAGACATTAGTTCTTAATGGCATCTTCTGCTTAGGCTGTGTTCACAGTCAAGTGCCTGAGGGTAAGAACGTACACACTTAACTTTTATGTACATATTCAAAACTTCCATTTTTGACCTAATAAAAGTGAAACCATGACTGAAACTTATTTTTGCCTGTAAAATTTCTGATGGATGCAAAGAAGTGCTTGAAATTAGTAATCAGTAGTAATCAATGAGTTTTTGTACATTCGCGGTGGATGCTGCAAGTGCTCATCATCCTAGTTGACTGGGCCCACGTACCACTAGTTGATGAACATGTTCCTTTTACCAGATGTCTTGTGTTTACTACACCTTCGACGGTAAGTTTTTCCTGGTTCCGCTATTACTGAGTACCAACCATCCCATCTCAAAATAAAACTATAAATAGATAGGGAGAGATCACATATCATTGTATAGGGAGGGGAAGGAATAACCATAACAGCTAGAGAACCTTAGTTACTGACTCTTCTGAGAGGGTAGTCTTTTCATGGAGGTTTTACTAAGCTTCTACTCATGGGTGTTTCGGTTCCTCAACTATTAAACTGTACCTTTAACGGGGCAGTAATGCCGCTTCTAGAAAAACCCCGGAGGTTGATTTCCTTTCGAACGGTAAACATAAGTATCTTTTATCACCTGGATCCGCTCAGCCATTCAGTAACAGTATTCATCAATCCGTATCGCTGTCACTGTTGAATTGGACATGGAGATGGGACCAAACTGGCTTATTATATGGTAATCTCTTCCGGCTGTAGCACCCTTTCACTGCCTGGCTGTCATGCCATAAGAAGGAAACACGAAGGCTGGGATATTGGCAGGTTGCCCAAGCCTAGAGAGGAGCATTCAAGATGCAGAGGTTGGGTTCGAACCACGGAAGTTGCGGTCAGAGTGCCTTAACCACTGAGCTATCTGGAACTCACAGGTTTATTCTAACTTAGATCACTTATAACCAGGGAGTCCAATGGCTGTTAGTCACCTGATTTCCGGTCATGAGCGCTTTTGTTGTAAGGTTTTGATTTCTATCCACCATAAAATGTTCATCAGGAGCATTACTTCCATTTCTAGTCTTTTTTACAAGTAGAGTGACCCCTTCAGAAATGTGGCTTACCCAGTGAAGATGTTTGCGCTCAATTTTGGACGGGTTGCATTAAGAGATTTTGACAATCTTCTTCCCATTCTAGACGGATGTCTCCTTACGACCTTGTATGTGTACGTCATTAATCCACTCACGCTATCTGTCTGTTTATCACACACACCATCCATTTTTTCTGTCACATGTGATCAACCAGAGGCAAGCGGATAAAGTAACAGGTGCAGTGAGGTCCAAAAGCTAGGGTAATTGAATTTCCTACAAGAATACATCGTAATTTCTCAAGCATTCACTGAAATGATAGTTGTTTGCCCACAGTGCAAAATCATAGTTTACAAAAGCCATTCTTCGAAGCATCACCTATGTCGTTGAACAAACTGGTTTCTTTCATTACATTTGATTAATGCAATGCTTTTCATAGCTTTCCTACGCCGCAATTTGTGGACGTAAACCTTGGTTCGCACACAAACTATGCAAACCAATAGCTGAGTGTAGTTTGTACAGGGGCCGTTCAGGTGCTTCGCAGTCATGGTGAGAAGAGTTAATCAGTTCTTCACTGTTTCTTGTGTCGATTAATTTGACCTAAAATTTTCTGTGCTTAGAACGTGCACAGCTACTATGTGCCAAGCACTTACTAAAGTTAATGGGTTACAGGAAGCGGGTCGCACTGAACAGCCCTGAACTGGGGTGCAAGCCTGATGGAATCATTTTCTTGGTCAAGTAGACTAACAGGATGATAATGGAATCAAACGTCACCTCAACCATCACTGCATACTAATGTGACCGGGGTAGTGGCTTCGGCACGAACCCAGGGCGACATCTGACTGACTCACTCAAGCTGGCGGAAACTACCAGGGGAGGGGAACGTTGGAAATTGATGGGTTTTCTTCACCAGCCGACATTAATGATATCAGTACATTAAGGCTACCTAAATCGACCGACAGAAAGGATGCCACTCACCTGCACATGGTTTTTTGTTGTCTTGGTTTGTTTCAGATGAGTGGGATGAATTGCTGTATTCATTCAGATCAAGCTTATAAATGTCGATAGACTGTACAAATATATTGAGTCACGTTTAGTGGAAATGCTGCTCAGCTACGTCAGTCCAGTGTGTTGGGAGAGTTGTCATCATCGTCGTCTGGTATAAACGTTGTTTTCGGTGGTTCAGTACGGTTACTCATCCTTTATTAAAAAGCGGTAAATACATACCATTGTTTTATCATCAAAGTTCCCATTTTTCTGTGCTTTTTGTAAAGTTAAAGACCATGTATTTGCTTCAACTTTCCTATCGTACCGGTTCTATTTCGTGAGTGACATTTTTGGTGAACAATCTCAAAAGGTTTCAGCCAGTCTGATGCATGTAGGTACTATGCTTAAAAGAATGAAAAAACATCTCAAAATTCTACAGTTATCCAAACGCTTTGGTTGTATCTTCGCTAATAAAGATGCCATTTTTTTAAAAACTCAGGGATGGTGTGCTCTCCGAGAAAGCTAAATTTCCTGTCGGTCTTGAGGACACGCGCGCACGGGATACACTGATTTGGTTGATAATGTGTGGTGACCGCTGGATTACAAGGATCCGAGATAAAGTGGAACACCTTATACGTATTTGGTACTCAAATAGCAATACCTTTGTTGCTCAAGCAAGCGTCTTAAAGATCAGAAAGCTTCCGCTCAGACGTGTGTGAGAAGCACCAAATGACAAAAGCCACTAAATGAAGGATGACCACCACATGGAGACGCAAGGTCTATGATAAAGAATTGTTTTGGACACACACTGGACTTTTAAAATGCCCAACTTGATGGATGGTGACATAATTTAGCACACGCCATTGATATTTCGCAAACAGCCACGACAAAGGTGGTCTGAATAATCGATAAAAATACGAGACCAAGCATCTCATTTATGAGATTTGGTTTAGGGTAGATTGAAAGTGTGATGCCACAGGCTATTATAGATAGCTGTAAATTTTGCTCTCGATGTTCTTATTTTAAGCAGACGAAATGAACAAAATAATAAACAATCAAATGAACTGGTGTCCTGATTAGTTATGAATCTCACAGCCACTTTGAAAACTCGCTATTACAATATATCATGACACACAAAATACTAACGATGCGCCTGTGCCGTAGAGTAACAGGGTAGTGCTTTCAGTAATAACCCCGAAGATTTTACCTTAATCGGGATGTCACTTTACACTGAGATTCAGTTGAGCAGTATTCAGAAGGCCCACTACAGGTTTCACCGTGTTCGGGGGTTCATCAGTTAAGCAGAGTCCCCGGAGGTTAAGGCAATCACTCCCTGAGCTGACTGAATCCGTACTTTTGAGCTCTTGTACACGCTGGAACTGCTGGAACTGGAAACCGTATGGACTTCCTCGTAGTGAATAATATGTTGATATCCTTCCCCGTGACATGCATCACAAAGACTTCCTCGGGATTCCGTGGCAAAGCTATTCGACCTGCTGTCTGCGGATAGCTGGTATTTCTCGAAACATAACAAAGGCCAGAATTAGACCGCCTAGGTATGTTAACTTTTAACTACCCTGTTCAAAGCAATGTTACCATCGATTCAACTAACGTGGCACGTTCACATTCCAGGTTTTTTATGGTGATTTTTGAGAATAAACTTGGCTTGAGTCACGTCCTGCGCCACTAGAAACGCGAATGAGATAAAACACCCAGTTTAAATTGCTTCAACTCGCTGGGTCCACTTAGTTTATCGGTACGTTTAGCAGCTGCTGCTTCGGAATTCAAATATCTCTCTCAAATGCTAATTTAACCTATTCCACGACTTTGAACTCTCTCTTAGTGTTTGGTAAAACCCGATCGCACCGTTCTCGTATTGGATGGAAATGGAGTCCAATTTTCGGTTTGGTAATAGATTGGTCCAGAACACACACAACAATGCAAAACGGATACTTGACATGGTCTTACGTTTCAACGGCCAAGTATCACGTTTATCAGGAAATAACAGTCAAGAACTTAATCCAGGAATAATCAACGAGAGGCACATCTCTCTTGACCATCACTGGCAATTCTGTGATTCTAAAATTCCCAGCTGGATGAGTAATATAAATCGAGAAAACTACAAAGAATAGGAGTGACACAAATGAAGTACCAAAATTGCCGTACCTTCAGTAACGATGGCAAACACGCTTAGTGACTAGTCCGTGCCATGGATTCTGTCAGTAGTGTAAAACGTACAAAAGTACGTGCAAATGTAGTATAATCCCTCGACCCCAAGGCCTTCCAAAAAGCAACAGTCCTATGAAAAACATTGAATTAATCGCAAATTATATCTTATGGGCTCCAAACCCTATGTTACATTGGAGCTACACGTGGCATTAATTTACAAACCGTCTACTTAACAAGCGTAGAAAATCTGAAACAGTTTCTCGGCACGAAACTCACCGGATGTATCTGGCAAACTAAGCAACATTACCCGCGATCGGCCGCAAGCGCACACATGACCAAAGCAAACCAGTTAGAATGCACATAGACGTGAAGTCGACGATGTTTGACATGATTTGTGGGCGATTGGGCGTAGACCTACGGAGTGGCTAGCGTTAGCGCGAATACATGTGGTTGCTCGTTCGACATTGTAGGTGTGAGCGCTCATGTGGCCTACTGGTAGAGTGAGAGAATCACGATGTACTACGTGTTTGTTTTTTAACCACCCACGAGTTGATTTTTGGCCGACGGATTACACTCTGAATAAGATTGTTTCGCTTTTATTTTATTATTTTAATAGTAATATGACTAACGGATACCGAAAAGATGTTCTTCACTCGAGTTCTGTTCTAATTCTCAAATGTTAAATTATTGAAGCCTGCTCGAACGTAGTCTTCATTGTCAGTAAGACATTTACTCAATGCCAAAGGGAATATGTTTCGTTTCAGTGTTTAGCCAAAGAATGGTTTTCCCAATTCCAGTACCAGTTCGAAGTTGAGTACAAGTTAAGATATCGGTGGGTCATTCAAGATGCTGAATAAACAGGAGCATACGTTTTTGCAACAGATGCTGAAATGGAACCATCTGTCCAGGACTACATCACTGCTCAACTCAACATATAGAGCGATTTTTCATTTAAAGACTAGTCTGAACTGAGTTCAATAAGAATGAAGAGGAAGCGGGGGCCATACCTGGTTAACCAGGAAAAAAAACCTTTGCATAAACAAGAGATTATCATATATTTGGGGCAGAACCAGCCTAGTGATTTCTTGTTTAAAATTTTATGCTGCTGACTATCACATCAGATATTAATACGTAAAAGATGGTCTTTCTTTGTAGCCAATTTGAGTATGGAACACAACAGCTTGGTTTAGCAGGATATTCCGGAATTATTTTGTTGCTTCTGCCATTCAAAGAAGAGGGAGTCCTTAAGATCTTATAAAGTCATCTCACAGACGCGATGCAGAGAATTATTGGGCATCCAGGCCACTCCTTGTTCATAGGACTAATGGACGTCCGTCAAAGCCAACACCAACTATCGATTAGTATGTGGGTATACGACCGCCTACTCAGGTACAATAGAAAGACAAGTCTGACTAAGGGTGCGATTGAGAGTGTGGAGACAGCTGGATCGATCAGATACGGCGACGTAATATAAAATTAAAGCAGAATCACTTTTCCTGCCAATCCTGTCCCCATCAACCACTCGCCATCGGATTCAGAGCACGCACCGTATAGATCCAAACACTGAATTCTACTTGGTATTCAGTAGTCCATCACTACTCGCAAATGTAAGTCAGTCATGTTCGATCAGGCCTAGGTTTTCCTTTAGTCGGATTAAGGAAAGCTTTATGCACCCTGGGGATGCATGCGCAACAACTCAATAAAGAAATTTAGACGAAAGCCGCGCAGTAAGGTAAAGTAAAAGCATATATATATTTGGAACAGACCTTTGAGGAACGATCCGTTCTGATTTAAACTGTTACGGTCTGATGCGAGCAGAACGTGGAAACAGGCTGTTTCTGCACGTTGGCGTGCAACAGGGCTTGGATTGTGGACGTGTGGATGATCTTGAAGTGGCCTTGAAAAGGGCAAATTGAAACGACATCGAACAACACGTCTTTACCTTACCTATCACCTGCATCAAAATGTCTTCACATTTTAAAATCAACGGAATGCCTTTGGAGAAGTTGCATAAAAAATCTGTATATAAAATCCGTATAGGAGTTTAGGAGATCAAACAGACATAATATGATCTTTCAGTCGAGTAAAACAGGAGAATACTACCGCCAGAGAGGAAGCAGACATGTAGTAGCAAGTGTTAAAGCAATACTGCTCATGACTGGGAGGGATGCGCAGCAGAGCACGTCTTCGCCATCGTATTTTTTTCTTTATTCGTCCATATATATATATATATATATATATATATATAGTATATGATCCGTAGTACGCTTAATGAATCACATAAATAAATCCAACTATTGTCCGGAATTGCACTGTGTGCAATCGAAGAAATAGACAGACTTCTTTAACAGCCGCGTCACTCATCTTGAATAAACTGTGGAACTTGGTTACAAGCGTTTCGTCACCAAGCAAGATGACATTATCTGTGCATAGTAGATTGGAATTCCGCATGGTTAAATCCCCCATACCATGATGATTTCATTCTGGCTGGTGATTAGACGTTTGCTACCAAATATCGCAGCCCAGTAAACAGAACAATAAACACAATATATAGCCTGAGCCACACCCCTATCAGCTTAAAGAGAGCCTTTCCGTCAAATACACAACGATATTAAAGGAGCTGGTTTATCCAGGTTATGTGCAGAAGTAAGCTGTGTGGTGAAGCCTCAGAACAGATCGAGGATCAACCTCTATCAGAATGACGGCTAAACAGAGCAGGAAGCAAAAAATGCTCGGAAAGCAAAGATAGCGAATTCCGAGGCGGAAAATAATGACTGACCACCAGACAGCTTACATCCGTTCGGGATGGCTTAAAAATAACGACATTGAATGGCCAAAACAGAGAGCTTTTCATTAAGCCATTAGCCAGAACGATTGGTTTGCAGAAACCACTCGAAACGCCGATTTAGTGATGTCAGCAGCAAACAGGCAATTATCGGTTGCGTTGCGGTCCGGAACCCGGACGATTCCGGATTACCGTTTTCGCCCTCCCTGGAGTTCATCAGGTAAGCGGACTGAATAAACTAGCGAAGTACTCTCATTTGAAAACAAATTTGGTTTTGCGGAAGACTCACCTGGAACTCAGCTGAATCTCTCGTTTGTGATGTTTACAGGCAACTGAATATGCTGCACCAGGCCGCCTCATGTTTCACTTGCTACGATATTCGATATATCGCGATACATGTATATTCGTAGTGCACTACTCATAAGGTTGCTGAAAATTCTTCGGCAGCACGACCGGTTTCGCCCTTCTTGAGGCTCATCAGGTAGGCGCAGTCCCCGAGTTTCCGTCAACCTTACGTTCTACTTGAAACCAAATCACACGAAATTAGCGAAATACACCCATTTGCAAACAAATTTGGTTTTGCGGGAGACTCACCTGGAACCCAGCTGAATCTCTCGTTTGTGATGTCATGGGCTGTCGAAGAATTTTCAGCAACCTTATGCGAAGGACTGAATAAACGCTTGTCCAATCGCCTGAATTCTCGCTACACTAGGATTGATAGGCATTGGTGATTTGCCACTCCAATGGACAAAGGGACTCTCGGGGGTAAAAAGTTTTATCAGTGACTTTGAATATGCGGTTTCTGGAATATCAACCTAAAGGTCGAAGATTGCTTCTAGACAATCGTCACATTGGGGAAAATTTGGTGGAGCTATCAAAGTGGTGCGAACACGCTCCTCAATGACATCCCTTTGAGGAACAATAACCAGTATGACTAAATGGCCAAGCTGAAATGAAATATTACTTGACATGGTATGCCTATCATGCAGGTTGCTCGAGTTTGGCACTTTGCTCCAACTATTTAAAATTTCCTGAAAGGTTTCCATAGGCGCTCTCTTGGGGCACCAGAAGTCATAGTTAATTTCTGAATTCTCCTGAAATTTTAATTACATTCTTCCGAGTCAAGTGAGGTAGGTCAATCCTGGACAAACAGACCCAAAGACACCTGAACCATACCATCTTTGGGAGTATGGCTGTCGTTTGGGGGAGCTGAAAATGATTAGAATATAGATCGGGAATTCATCATCCAGGGGCCTCTTCCAATGTAAAAACTATTCCCATCTACAAATATCCTTGCTTCGATCAGCGCTTCAGCGTGTGGGAAAACTGCATATAATAATTTATCACACGCATCATAATTTATTACGTCTGATTAAAAGATTCGGAAGTATCTGGTACCCACCTACACTAATTTCGAGTTCCGATTTACCTGCAAATCACTCGCTCATTTTTATACTGGGTCGCAATGGACTGATCAGATTACCATGATTCTGCAAGTCACTTGCCAAGATCGGCAAACAGATCAATAGTCACCTGATGAACTATCAGTGGCCAGTATCTTTGATACATTATATATAAACATCAGCTTCTGTTTCGTCGCATTGATTAAACACAGCAGAAATTGACAGTGCTATGAATCAAAACCTGCAGTTTCATTGCGATTTTCCAAAGCCAGCTGCATGGTTGCAAAAATAGAAATTAGAAAAACGCTCACTGCCGTACACCGTACCCTATTCATGTTAGGACCCTTGGGCACTATAAAAAGATGTTTCAACGAAACGTAGCATTTAACGTGAATATCACATTGATGCTGGATGGAGTCAAAGCAATCCCTGTCAATCTTAGACTTTCTGGTGATTGATAGACAAGACGAGTCGGTGCAAAGGGCATTAAACAGTGAGACGACATGGAACGAGCAGGACGCTCGCTTCGTCATGTTTATCCCACTCAAAAAACGGTACGGCACAACAAAGGATATGCGCTGCTGATTTCGCGCTAATTAAAGCGAAACTCGAGTGCTGTGCTCCCCTCCTAATCGAAATGAATACGCCGGGGTAGGAGAGGACTGTTCAAACGAGAGTGAAACATGAATTCCACAAATCTGGTAACCAGCTACACGAAGTACATTCACTTGTAAATTGAGTTGAGGTTATCTGAAGACTTGACTGAATCGCTCTTTCTTGATATCAGAAACGTCAGATTCTGCTGAGATTCAATAGAGTCACCAGCGAATGACTGCATTTCGACAGTTGTGTACAAGCTGATGTCCAAATAGAACACAACATCGACGTAAATTCGGAGACTAAGCTTACCTGATGAGCCATAAGAAGCGCGAAACCGGTAGTGGGCTGTCGAAGAGTTTTCAATGACATGGGTAGTACTTCATGTAATGAAAAAACGTTGCTTAGCAGGCAAAACGAGGTATGTCTGCATTGAAGCCGATATACAGCCTTTTTGGCTGACCTGTTCATTCAGAACGGTTATCCCCATAGATTTATTCGTACGTAGCTACAAGAGAGGCGCAGATAACCAGAGTCACATGCCTCGGAAGGACAGCCTATCACTCAAGAGAGAAGTTAATGCCAAAGTTACCGGCTCTCCATATCCCCTGCCTCTTTCTCTACCTTATTTCACTTCTTCACGTGAAGCGAATCGTGCAGATGTAACCAGTAATCTACCTGAATGTATTCGCGAACACTTTTCGCCTCTTCTTTACAGCGGATCAGTGAAACAGTTTACCACGGCTATCCTAGCTCATTTGGTTCAAAACATCAATCAAGCGCTCTGACAGATTCACCACACCTCAAGTGCTTATTCTAGATTTGTCGAATGTCACCGGTTTTCGACAGACGTGAACGTTGCAAATAATCTCGACACATCTGATCCGTACAAATAAAAACTACTTGCCAAGCCCTTGGTTCACCTCAGTTTCACACGACACTTCTGCACCAACAACGTTCCACGTCGTCTGATTAATACCTTTTCTGATCGATTAGGACTTTGTCCAGTCATGTTATTCCTTTGCACTGAATTCATCCAGTTAACGAACAGTTGAAAACGAAACTGTTTGCTGTCCGATCTTTCAATGTCTTTCCCGAAATCCATTCTCATTGATGACCCCGTCCGAACCAAACTGTATGAATCGGCAACTTGCCAATATTTGAGTGTCTTATGAACAGTACTAATCACGCCGAACCATGACGATGGGCTCATGCCGTTCCTCGTATAATACCTCGTAAAACTGGATCAGTGACAACACAGGGCACTCCTCGTTTTAGGCAGGTTTGGTAAGCCATCAGATACGGTGCTGGGCAACCTTTCGCTTTTGACACAAAAGCTTCGTCAAAAGTGAATACCTTGTAAGGTTGATCAATTATTGAGGCAGACTAGTGGGGAGGTATTCGAAATCGCCACGCAGCCCAGTGAGTAGAATAAGAGTGCGGAACGGGCAAGCGTGTAGAAAGCGGTTTCGGATTAGCCGATTTGGAACTTGGCAACCTGCTTTTACCGGTGAAAAGAAGTCGAACACACAAATAGCTTATGTCTAAAGTACAAAACTCAAGTTGACTAAACTTTACTCACTCTGCCCCACCCTCTCACCAAATCAGACCGGAAAAATAAGTGAGCCACGAGTGATGGTGAACTCATGCCTTAAACCAGGAGACCAACCCCGAAAACGCAAATTAAGTTGTTAATATTCTCCCTACCCCCCCAGTCGCAAGTTTTAGACAACCATACAAAAAAGAAACATTGACTAAAATTTAACATTCATTTAATCTACTGGCTGAAAGAGATCTCGCTAATTGGTACTCTGCTCCAATTAGAACTCGACGAACGTGGTAATCGATCAATCTCACATAGCTTTCGTGTTAAAGGCGAAAGCTGGCCCAGCAAAAAATACCTATCGATTACCAAAGCTTTCTGAAAGGATGACCTCTCAATCGACTCCAAACACTTTTCAGCTGACAGGACATTCCCGCTAAGAGAAATCGGGAATTACATCACTCAGTTTTTGAGATTGATTTCCACGTGGGAAAGTAAACATTGTCTCGTCAACGATGGTGCCTCTTCGTGGAGAGTAGAGAATACGGTAACACCTTACTCAGGGTCTGTCTCAAGTAAGTTACGCGCTGATAAAGAACAATACTGCGGTTGCGAAACTGTAGCAGAAGGTCTTTCCACTCCCTTGGGTTTCGTTTCGACTAGCCATTGTTCGTTTGTAAAGTGAGTGAAAACGATTTCCAATGATGACAACTTCGAAAGCCTCGTTGGTGTCTGGTGCTCCAAGTGCCTCCACAGACCCGAACTAGGAAGTTTGCTCCATAAGTACCTTTTAAGAATGTGCATTAGACTTCTAGGATGGCACCTACTGTGAGTACCTTCTAAATTATTTTCCGAAACATATGTATTGTTCCCATATATGAGTCGTTTGCGAGGAGACGATGACATTGCAAAGCGATAGTTCTTTGGACCTTAACAGAGCCTGTTGGATCCTCCGGAAGAAGCAGTAACGGGTTAGAATAAACTATTTGCTGACTCGATAACAATTTAACCGACTGATCACCTGGTCCTCTTCTTTACAACCAGGCTATCATCAAATGAAGCGGTGAAAAACTGATACTCAAACTTTTTGTTGTCAATTATGAATAACCCGAAGGCACAAGCTATGAATTCGTGATTGACAGTTGTTTGACCCTGAGTTTGGAAGTAAATGCCAAATCGTACTTGGCTAGCTTGTTCTTTGTGGGATTCAAACACAGTGAGATAAGAGAATGCCGGAGTGCAGAAACGGTTACGAAGAAGCGGAAAGAGAGTTAGCCTAACCAGGAGGAACGGTTTGCTGTTTCAGGGAAGGAACAGGAAGGCACGTAAATAGAAGTTTTTGTTGTAGAACACAGCGGCTACTAAATGCATCGGAAAAATTAATATGATCGGCATGGTTAGGGTAGATCAATGTCTTACATGAGACAAACAAATGCTTGTGATGACAATAATCCGAAAACTCGATGGTTCCACTACAATATATTTTTTGATCATAGACGACTCAATGCAGACGGACATAATCCTTTGGAACTTGGTGATTCCGAAACCGACGCGTGTAAATAGGTATTTTTGCAGGACTGGTATGTCACCGACGACATTATTGAACGTGCTGGAGACGTGACCGGTAGTTGGCATGATTGCATCGTCCGATAAAGGACGTAATTTACTAGTGCGTCCGTTCATTGTCAAATCAAGGGCTGAGGCTGCATATATGTACTTCAGTGTTGTTTAACTCTTGGAGCACAATATGTCGAAGAACCAAAGCCGCTGAAAGCACTTCCCAGTCACGCAATTCTGTCATACGTTGGCTACGTCCAGTACGCCTTTAGGTTTGAGTTGCTATTCAGGATCAGATTTCCTTCATTATATTGTACCCTACAGGTGGAGCAGTTTTTGTACTTGGATCGAAGTCTGGACTTCAGCTATAAGTGCAACAGCGATCACCAGAGAGCACATGATCTGTCGTCATTAGTACGAGCTCCCAAACCCTCTTCAAGCGTTCTTAGATGCAAAAATTCGACCGTTAATTTAGTCGAGGTAGGAGCGTTGAACACAGGACATACAGCCAGTTATGCAAAAATCAAATTCAATTCTTTCGTCGTCTTTAGTTCGCAAAAATGATCGAGGACTGGCAAACAAAATGAACTGATAGCCAAAGAAACGTTTTCTCATGTGGCCCGTGCTCGTCTCGTTCGAAAAGTACTTTTATCGTCAAATTAACTTAATGTGTTCACACAAAAAAAGAGAAATATACTGAAAGCGACGGATCCATTGAAGGCATTTTAAGCTGTGAAACTGGACACATCCGCAGAGCCTGCCTTTTCCAACGATTTCTTGCTAGCGTTACAAACCCGACTTCCAGAATATGAAGAAAAAACAGCCTTAGCCAAAATAAATGACGATAGGTTGGATTTTTCCCCAAATACATTCATATTGGATCAACCAGTTCTTGTAGGCTGAAAACGTCAACTCCTAGAACATATTCTTACCTAATATCTGTAGGCGCACTGGTTTCACCTGTACCATCATATCGGTGAGAATATTGTTAAACTTATTGCGAATAAAAAACACCAGCCGAAAGAGTTGGTCATAACGGTGATATTATCGTGCATGTATGGTGCACCTCCACATATCTAAGATACAGTGAACAGAAAACAGGTGAAGAAATTCACACTGAATGGATGCGTGACCAGATGGTCTGAATTCTACGCTACCTTTATTTTCGACAGTCAGTCCTTCCATGAGAAGGCCTTTTTAACACATGATCCCAGACAAAAACCAGGAAGAAAAGATTGAGGACTACTGAGCTGTGACGATGCTTGCAAAGTTCAATCTAACGCTGGTTGGACATTCGTTCTACTGTACGAAGCAAACAATATTTGTCAAGGAAAAGAAGACTGGCCCAACTTATACACTATTCCACAGTTCTTAGATAGTAAACCGTAGTGACAGCATGGGAAGAACTGATACCGTTAAAGACAACAGTTTGTTGGCTACCTTTGCGGCCTCTTTGGTTAAGTGTCAGTGTCAAATGTGTAGTGCAAGCCGTATCAAACATTTTCGAAGCCAAACTCAATCGCCTGACAGGTTTCAACTTTCGCATGTGATTAACTCATCATATTACAGTTTGATATACCCAGCGGATGAAACACATTGTGCTAGATATGCTCGGTGTTGCCAAATGGCTCTTTCTGATCAAAACTGGGCAAACACGGTGGAGCTGTAGAAGCTCTGAGCACATCGAAACAAACCTGAACAGGAGCTAGTGACAAATCAAGAATCATTTAGGCACCCCACTATAAAGTCCAGAGCACCAGAAGAACGCATTGTGATGAGAGATCAAATAGTTGTGCATAGCCGGACAGTAAAGAGAGATGAGTCATCATAGGCGGGTTGAATAGGCAAACGTAATCATTGAAGTCAGCAAGTAGCAAAAGAACAAAACAAAACGAAAAAAGGTCAAATGACTGGCGGTCGGACTGTCGCGCAGTAGTGGAAGAGAAATGCTTTCGAATTGTGCAGCTTGATGCTATCCGATATGCACGCACAAATAAATGCCAGGATGTGAAAACACAACCAGTGAGTTGGTATGCAGGTAAGATATGACCAAAAAATTAGAGCAATTCTACGGTAGACGCGTCGGTGGGTCGCACAGCTGTTCATGATGATTTGAAATCATGGGCTCCACAGGAGGCTGTTTAACGTGATTAGTTGGCTATGTGGATGCGTTTGCGATGAGAAGCAGACTAAGCGAGATAACAGTGGTATAGCAAGATTATCAAATCACTTGGCAATGGAGGAGGGTTGTCAGATTGGTAGTTTCGATGGACGCTCATCAGCTGGTGCATAAACTAAAACAAAAAAATAGGCAAGGAAAAACGTTGCATGGCATTCGAAATGATGAGGAAGATGCGGCGAACCGGTGTGAGTAGTTATGAAGACGCTCGAGTTTGGTTAAGCGACACACAAATCTGCGTATAAGCGGAATTGAATGACGTACTAATTCCGCAACTTCTGGTCATCTTACGAGTGTTGTGCATTAGAGTACAATCAAGTCCCGATGCAAGCAAAGACAGCACATGACCTGAGCCCCCACATCTCCCGTATGAATCAAATTTTATCATCTTCACTTCGTCACACGCCACTGTTGATGCCTGTACTCATATAGACCCTGGACTTATAAAGTGGCGGGGGTATGTACACTTTTTTTGCATAAGAATAGTTTGCTCACGCTTCCTCACCCAGTAAACCAAACGTTGGCGACCCGGTTTGTTCAGCACCCAGATTCTCTCGATTTCATTGGGTCATCATAACACAACTGAGTGCATTGCCCTTACAAGTGCTTCGTAGTTGTTCGAGCTAAGATTTTGGCTGGTGTATACGTCATTGGCATCGTCGGAACTGGATGTTGGGTTGAATCCATGCTTTGTGCAATATCACTCTAAAAATGCACCGCCAGGAAACAAGCTGATGCGGGTGACAGTAGTTTCCTAATTAAGCCCACTAATATGAACGTCAGTTTAGGACCAAATCAACATAAAGTCCAGGTAATTAGTGTCACCGGCAAATTGTAGCTGACAACAATCAAGTGTTCTATGTAGATGATCGCTTAAAATATATTTCAACGCGAAAGTGCTTTCTGGGGTAGTATGGGTATTTCAATATATTTAGTAGTATTGATGCAATAACTGAAGCGCCACCACGGGGAAAACGTACTTCTGCCTCCCTGGGGGAGACTGGAATCCATAAAAACTGTGATAGCTTGCAGAATCGTCCAAAACAAGGGGGCTAAGTTCGTTTCCTATGGTCTATGCAGCACAACAGGTACTGATTTTTTCAATCTTCATTACACATTTCTGTGTTGTTTCGAAGCAAAATTCTTGGATTATTCAGTTGACCAAGTCGTACCTGTTAGCGCCAAATGTGAGTTCTGCGTCGGTAACCAAAGCACCCTCACACGACTTCTGTTCACCCTCTAGTTTCTCTTTGCACAGACATCGTCGTATGTCAAAGTGGATTTCGATTAGTGACCGGAACCCACAAAACCCTCCATGTCAGTCAGTAATAGATACCACCCGAGTATCGGATTCCGCCTTAGGTCAGGACAGTTCTGAAGTTCGATTTTCACTGTGGTATTTTATAACACGCTTAACCGGTCCCCACAATCAAAACCAGTATGTGGTGCGCGAATAAAGTAAGGCAACTATTCGCGTCCATGGTCATCAGAAGTAGCACTTAGAAGAATTAAGTCTGGCTTGATGTTCCCCATCGTGATGTTGTGATGAGCTTAAAATCGACGGAATAGTAACAAAATATCTGATTATGAATTTGGCACGATTGTCCACCTAAGTTTCCCAGCCTAAAAACCAGCAAAGGGTAGACTGCGGCCTCTGAACTCAGAAGGTTCAGAATTGTCATACGGCCTATGGTCATATGGCCTCATGGACAATGAGGTTGATGAGTTCGGGAGACAAACTCGGGATGGGTGATACAAGAAGCACGATAGTATCCTGGGAGTAAATATCTGATGTGGGCCTCATCAGAGGGTGGCCTCTTATTGGGGGGCGGCTCTCTTAGAGGAGCCACTGTCATCTGGTACCTTGTGGATGGCGTGGAAAGGGTGGCGACCTCAACTGCTTGGGCACAGGAGATTCAACGGCCCAGATGAACGGTTGTCTATGAACAAGTCACGTCTTATAATCTCATCCGGTTATTCTGACTACTTCCACCAGGTTTGTATTGCAATTGTTGGGTATTTCATAACTGGCCACCAGTACACCATATTAGGATCATCAGCATTCCATAAGGGCTTTCTTGCAACACATTTTCCAGTCTAAAGAACAAACCAGTGATTGATTCTCAATAGACTACAACCTAGCTGTTACATCCTAGCTCACAACAACGTCCGAGTCACCGATGATCATCGAGGCTAACTTCAATACTGCTTTTCCAAAGAAAAGCAAAAATGGAAATCAGAAACATCCTGTGTGGAATCCGGCTGACCTGCGGCTGTGTTATCTCGCTTCACCGCCTTCATTTTCGACACGGTTAATTGAACTACTGCGGTTGATCAGCAGAGCGTAAAATTGCTTTGCCTCACCAGCACGGGGCTGGGTCTACAGGGCATATCGATCTGTGTAGTGATGCACTGGTAGCATTCTGACACGGGGAATCTGAAAAAGCTATGGCCGAAAAATTGGCGTGCCGAAATGGACAACACACAAACATGGAGAAAGCGGGTGTGGAAAACTATACCGTTCAGTATGTAGTCCGTCAGCATGGGGGTGAGATTAGGATTGTTTGTGAGAATGGCCAGAAGCAGTTCGTTAAACACTTGTAGCTGCTCGACGGATGGTCCCTCTTCATAAGGCGACCGATGATAAGGTATCGTAGTTGTTAAATTCTGAAAGGAGATATGAGCGAATCAACAGGCATTGGCAAAAACAACCTGAAATATGTCTCGTATATGAGAAAGTAGGTGACGAGTAAAAAAAAGAACATCCTGTGGTTCCTGTCGGAAGCCTTGAGTGTAAAATAAGCAATAAATTTTGTGTAGACCAATATACAGTGTTGCCTAAAACAGGACGCACACAATCGTTCCTGGGATGATGAGTCCTAACTTTAACCTTTAAGAGGTTGTCCAACATGACTAAAACACCAGGATACCCATTTCACTATTGTTAATTTTGCGAAACTGATGAAACACAAAGTCCTTTTGCAGACAGTTCTCAACGTTCGACAGCCGCTCCTCACGATTCTCGCATGATTTAACCGGCTTGACAAAATGATAATACAAGTGATACCTTTTCATTGATAACAAGAATAAATAATTCGTAGAGTCAAGGGCATTCGCTTCAGGCTCCTAGCACGACGGTTACATGAGTCAATGACGCGTTTTATTAGAGCCTAGGTGAAGGCCCGAAGACCCGTGGACTTACCATTCGATAGCTTCGCAGTGATGCGCATGCAGTGATTGCTACTGTTTAGGCATGGCTACGTTCAATCGGTATTAAAGTGTTATTTGGAAGAAGGTAAACGTAACTAACGGTAAGTGTTGCACGTCACAACCTTCAGCGTAACGTCAAAGTTCAGGATGCATTCGATAGGGTCACTGAAGTAAGGTATGACACTAAGCACAGGCGAAATACTTCACATCCACCTCTTGACCTTCAAAGTTTTCACCGGGAACTTACTTAGCCACGTGAACTGCTTCATGTCTGGTGGGTGAGTAGACTATACGCCTCCCTTCAGCATCACCCTTAAAATGTATCCTTTTCAGTAGTGGAAGATATTGGTGACTGAGTCAATTGGTTCGTTTTTGTGAAGCGTTCGCTTTTCGGAGCTCGGCTGTATATAGAAATTGCAAGTTTTTAAGCCGACAGGGCCAACATATATAAACGGTTGAGTTGATATGTTCCCCGTTGAAGCCTAAAGCTGAATCACGCGATCCAGTTTAGATCAAATAAGGCGAAATTCATCTGTATAACTTACACTACGAAATTCTTTTACTCATGTCCGGATGAGAAGACCAGTGACGGGACGGGATGCATTGAGAACGACAAAAATACAGGTACTGTGTATGACCCAGCATCAAAAAGCAGTGTGACCATCAGCAGGGGCGCGCAAAATTCACTTCATCAGAATACACAAGACCAAGATATGCAAAGAAAAAGTATCTGGACGCCAGACCCACCTTCAATTAGTGTGATTGATTGCCTTACCATAAATGTGCGCATTCAGTGACCCATACCCGTAAAACAAATGTGCTCAGGTGTGCCATGAAACACTTAAAAAAACCAAGGCAGACAGTAAAAAAGCCACGTGCGACGTGCGTGTGGATGACAGAATTATGGAGGATAGAAAATGCCCGCCCCATTTGGTTGGAGAAACTTACCCGTTACTTACTCAACGTTATGGCGAAAACTTACCTCACTTGCCAGGGTAGTCATCGGAGGTCAGCACACACTACGCACGAACTGGACGACCCACGAGAAAGTGGACAAGTGGTGCATAAAATTCAGGTTGAGGTAGGATGAAATGAGGTGTTCCGCTTCCCGGAATGACCACAAAGTTGCGTAAAATACAGATAATTTACACTTAAGGGTCATGTACCTCAGGTAGAGTAATACCCGATTGAAGAACGGATACTTATAAGCTCAGCGCGACTGTCGTACTGAGGCGATTGAGAACCAGCTACACACTACGTATTATGTATATAAATAACGAAAAAACGGTCGAAATTCCCATTCGCTGTTTTCGGAAATAGAGAGCTAATAAAACTCACCTTATATTCAAGGATGTCTGCACTAATCTCCTGATTTCCGACAAGATGGCCAGACGCAGAATGAGTGAGTGTAGGTGGGATGGTGGGCAATTCGATTTGGGATGAGGTTGGTGTTGTCACCGCTGAACGTGCCTCTCGTATGCATATCGGGACCATCCCAGAAGAAGCATCGCGTTTCGCGGTTCGGCGCAAGAGTGCGCGAAAAGAACCATTGGTTCCTGAATTCAGGGCCTCACTGGCTTTCCGGCTGGCCCATTTTCGTAGCCGGACAATTGTTGCAGCCCTTGACGAATTCACTATGGGATGGGGAGCAGACTTGCCTGAAGAGCTATTATTGCCTCGACACATATGGGAGTTACGTAGACCCATTCGCTCATAAGGGCTACATACGCGGTCGGAATTCACGGGACACTGATCCGAAAGTGGATTTTGTTCAACGCTATTCAGTTCGTCCGGACCACGACTAAGTCGATGCCATTGGCGTTTCAGCAGAGCGGTGGCTGAGGTAGCCGCGGCGACAGCAGCGTGTGCAGCCGATTGTGCACCTATGTTCGACAAATGGAGGAAGTCATGGATCTCACTAATGCTCAT
This sequence comes from Opisthorchis felineus, assembly GCA_004794785.1. Classification (NCBI taxonomy): domain Eukaryota; kingdom Metazoa; phylum Platyhelminthes; class Trematoda; order Opisthorchiida; family Opisthorchiidae; genus Opisthorchis; species Opisthorchis felineus. The sequence continues at coordinate 96,804 of SJOL01007988.1, read as the reverse complement.
GGATTTCCCACAATGAGTTTTGAATATCAAGTGATCATGCCAAAGACTGAACGACAATGCAACCACTTTTGCCCAGAGGCTGTGTCCATTGTCGCCATCTCTAAAGCTGTGGCAGAATTTGGACGGGGAATTTGCAAACTTTCATTGGAAAAGTTCAATAAGCTACAAACGAGATTCCTTCCTGTGTGTATAGAAAAGCAGATTTTACTAAATATACGCCTGAGCGCAGTTAGTGCAGCTTGGTGCACAAAACTAAATCAAAATACCAGTGGGGCCACCGAAGGTAGAGCAGGGAGCGCAATATACAAGGAGCAGTGCCTTGGTCGCTGGGCTAACTAGAACATTGGAAGTCGTACCCTGTTTTAGCATACAGTTCGCAGCTTCAAAGCACAAGATCCTCCCTCAAGATTTCTCACTCTAATGTACACCTATGAAATTCCAAAATGATTTCGAGTCTGTTGATGGGGTTACTTATCTTGACAGCTGCATAAGTTGTAACCGCACTATGACAGATGAAGTCAATGCACGCACCATCAAGGCACGAATAATATCTGACAAATTACGACCTCTTTGAAGTCAGAAACAAATATCACCCAGGTCGAAGGGTCGTGCCCACAAAATGACCATGACAGCAGTTCCACTCTATGGCTGTGAAACTTAGCCTGAATACGTCAAGCATATTCACGTATTCGATCACCGATTTCTCTGCAGTAGAAGAGGCCTTAACTGGCCTCAGCATACATGTAATGAAACGGTCCGTAAGCAACGAGTTGATAAATGTGGAGTTAGATTTGCTCGAGCAGCAGATAAAGCTGACCAAGGTAAGGTGTTTGAAGCATGTACTACGTATGTCCGACCAACGTCCAACAACTTAGCCAAATACACACATTTGCATACCAATTTGGTTTTGATGGGATACTCACCTGGAACTCACCTGAATCTCTCGTTCATGATGTTTTTAAGCAACTGAATGTGCTGCACCAGGCCGCCTGATGTTTCAGTTGGTACGATATTCGAGATATCGCGATACATGTGTAGACGCAATACACTACTCCCGTCAAAATCAAACTGGTATTCAAATGAGTGTATTCGCTAATTTCGTGCAATTTGGGTTCAAGTAGAACATAAGATTGACAGGAACTCGGGGACTGCGCATATCTGATGAGCCCACAAGAAGGGCGAAACCGGTCGTGTGCTGTCGAAGAGTTTTCAGCAACCTTATTAGCAGTGTATTATGTTCATAAAGAGAAACTTGTTTTCCACTATAAACTGTTGTTGGCAAAAGGCTCGCAGGGGAAAGGCCATGACGTAGCAGCGTGCGATGGAGGTGGTTCTTCTCATTTTGAGTGCCGCAGGATCTTCGCGCCTTTCTGGATGTAGTAACTCGATCACCCTTGCGCGTGGTTGGAAATCCTGCAGGACATGGCACATACGCGATCCAAGTAGCGAGCTTACTGTCACTTCTTAGCAGAACTACCTAGCTCATGCTTGTCTGTTGCTGTAAGCTGGACTTGTGTTGGGTGAGGTACGCAAGGGATGTTCAAACGACCCCGCTGACGGTTTATCGCTCCAACACAACGTTCAGATATGTTTGATCTTTTTACGTGTGGGTAGCTCTTTCTTGGATGTTTTATCTAGGGACATAAGGCTTTTTGCAATAACTGCCCATGCCTATCCTTTTCCCTCACCTTTTGCAAGGGTCTTTTTCCATGATTGTATGGCAGTTGAACACCAGTTTCACTAGTGGTGCATTGCACCCCATAATGACGACGAAGACCGTAAGTCGTCGACATTACGCTATTTTGCGCTGTTTGAACCATTCCAGTGAACAATTAAAAATTCTACGCTTACCAATGCGATTTGGAGGGGGGGCGCGACGTGAGACACATGACGTACGAAATTACCCTCAGAAAACAGCAGACGAAAATGTCCGTGACTTCATTTGTTTTCGATGATACTGCCATCCTTACGTCGAACAGTGTAGCTGCACTGTGTCATGAGGCTTTTGGGAATGAAATTAATGACCTTCATTTCATATTTGAGGTAGAGGAAGCCTTCATTTCCCGAGACGCGAACATCAAAAGCCTGGGCTAGACAGCTAGGTTACGAGCCACATAACCGGGTTTTCACCAACCGATTAGGCAATGACTGCAAAAACCAGACCAACCGTGGTGGTATTCATGCTCCGTGGTATGTCTCGTGATTTACCATATTCCACACAAATCATAAAATCATATTTCTGTACGAAAATGTCAATTGTCCGAGTCACTAGGCATCGTCCGGTATGTACCTCAGAGGTAACCAGAAGAGCTGGATCCAAGTTTTAAACACCCTGCTTCAGGATTTCTAAACAGCGACCTGTTCCTACACCCTTATTTCTGAAAAAAAGCGATCCGCAGTGGGGAGTAGTATGGTCAAAATTGCCCAGCTTTTTCAGTCCCATTCAGAAGGTTTGGCAGGTTGCCCACCAGCCTGGCAGTAATGTCAGTGACACCGAGGGTGTACCTAAACGGGAGAAGGGGAACAATTTGGAGGGCACTGTATTCGGTATTTATAAATGAAGGCAGAAACACTGCAGAAGCACGCGGCAGACACGCCTCACACCCCTTATGAAAAAGTTGGCAGTCCGCACTTCAAGGGTTCATTCAGGCATGTGAATCTAAATAATGCAGACAGAATCTTTGACCTATGGTACCTTCTGGAGGCACAGGTGCCATGCAAGAGGAACGAAGTCCTGTCAGGAGTCGCGAACTCTAGCAGGACCAATGGACTGGACCTTTCTGTCATAAACTTAGGAATTAAACCCTGAACTATCTCGAGGTTAGGTAAACCCACAGTGCTAGAGGCCACTGGTGAATACGAGAGCTGAGTGAGGGAGAAACTAAAGAACCAGGCGCTACCCCGAATTAAGGTGACGAAAGATAGTTGACTCACGTGAGAGCACAGGAGCTGGACATCTTTGTCCACTAACAGGTCCATCAGTATGACCCACTACTGACTGACTACTGAAATCGGTCACTTCGAATTCGTCGTTTCCGTGTTCATAGTCAAAAGGTTTGACAGTGTCCACCACTGCAGGATTCAGCGAACTACTGATAGGAGGCATACTGCACCGACGTCGCCTTCTTTCGAGTCGACGAAGCATTTCATCTAGACGAGCGATAAATACGTCTTTTTGTTCCTGCTCAAAATCCAGTTCTTCCCGATAAGCTAATTCTTGGACCAACACGGCCGAATATTCCCGCACACATGCTTCCAGTTCTTCCAACAACGCGTTTAATTGATTCAGTGATAGATTTTCTAAATCTGCAAGAAAACAAAGCCAAAAGAGTGGGTTCGTTTCACTTTGCTCACCCGGAAGCAGCTACGACTTCATGCAATAATGAGATCATTCTAATTAGATTATTGAATCCTATGAGGAAAATCAATACCAAATGAACAGAATGATGGGAGAAGTAAGATAAGTTTTTTGTTTTGATGAGAACCTCATGTGCGCTTGTGCGTCGGGGTGGACATAGCAGGAAACTAGAGGCCGAGAATGGGTGCCGTCTTCATTCTCCCATGGAGAAAAGAAGTACAGAGTTGCTCGTAAGTTTTTCCTCACTGGATTTCAACAACTTCAACAGTCTCCCCCCGCGCGTGCGCGCGCGCAAATGTCAGTGCTTTGGATCGCGCGATTGTACTGGGAGATGATATCAGCCAAAGATAGAGACCGTTTTTATTGTTCTCCATTAAATATGGAAAACGGACCGAGCCGAAAAAACAAGTGGTGCAGACAGACGCACAAATGGAATATGAATATCCCGTGGAACTGCACTTGAATGCCACGCAAAACAATGGTCATTTGGCAAAAGGTAACCGCCATTATCAGCTCAGGACTGATGATAAAAAAATCGAAAGGACGGAATCAGTCTGTTGCGCTGGATTGAGTAAGACTGTCTCCCAAATTTTCATATGTATTTACAGAAAAACGGTACTACAATGGAAAAAAAAGAAACAGCCAACACCACCCGGAGACATTTATAGTAATTAGCTAGCCTAGTAAGTTAGCTGTTGATCACGTGGCAGTTGATCTGTTCGCCGAGCCTGGCAATTGGCTTGCGAACGTTTCATCATTACGCGGGGATATCGTCAGTGCGCGGTTGGTTGGCGGGGCGATTCCTCTAGTTCTGCATGTGTTTGTAATTTCTAAAGAGTAGTTAGTATCTGCAACGTAACTGGTCGTTTAGCGATTGGCTAGTACGTAATTTGATTGATCTGCTTGAGATGTATTCCTTCGTGGTCAGATTTTCTGGCTCCTGACCGGCCCATAGTGTACCTCTGTGTGGCGCAATTTCTACTGGTTATTCTGTTAGATCTTCTGAGTAACTGATTCGCATTCGACTTGGGTGTGCACTCCAGTAGGGTTGATTTTTTTTTCTGGTAAGTTTTGCACCCTACTATTAGCTCCTACTGGATACTTTCATGACCCGAACGGTTCCCAAGATCACTCAAGTAGACTCAACAGAACCGTAGTCAAGGGGTGCTGATGATCCTACAACATTAAGTTCAACACTGAAGAGGTTTACACCGCGTTGCCTCTCGCATATTTAGCATTCTCGTCGGCTAGCTTAAGGTGAGCTTTCCTCATGAATCGAGAGATCCCAGCTCCTAATCTGAGAAGAGAAACGCCTGATTGGTCGGCCGTTTATTCATTATCAGTATCATCATGGGAAGCATGACATCAGTATTCAACACGGATGGTTTGCTGACGTACAACCATGATTCATTTGAAAGAATTATTGTGAAGAAAAGAATAAAGGTGGATTGGGAAGGGACTTAGTACGATCTTACTACAATCACCCCGAGGTGCCTACACCTCCAAACGCTCATTCAGGCAATCTGGATAGAAACTGACAACACGAATGCCATTGACATCAATTAGCAGCCAAATCTTGCTGCGTCTCCAACCAGGCACAGTGAGGATCTCACGGTCCCCATCCCGGAAGGCGAGTAGCACCGACAGCCCCCAAACGTTTCACAATCTCTTTCATACTCCTCTGCCAAGACAAGGGTTGAAAAAAAATCGTTCAGCTGTAACACCCTTCCGGTGCCTAGCTGCCAGGCCACCCGAGGGAAGCACGAGGGCTGGGATACTGCCAGGTTGCCCAAGCCTAGACAGGGGAAGTCGAGCGACAGAAGTCAGGTTCGAACCACGGACATTCCGATCAGTAAATTCGCGCTCTAACCACTTGAGCCATCTCGGCCCCTCTCTGCTTCCACCACTCTGAATTGGGCACGGAAAACAACACTCTCTTCGGTAAACGATGGTTTGGCATACGCGATACATGGCCTAACCAACGCAGATTCTGGCGCTGGACACATTCTTCAATGGAACTTCCTGTTGCACAACCGAGAACTCGCTTTCTAATTGCCTCGTTACGGATTCTTCGAAACCAACACACACGAGCTATGGTCTTCAGACAACGATTGTCAAACACCTGAAGACGTTTCCGTTTCGCTGCTCGAACAGGACAAGTCTCACAGCCATGCAACAAAACAACCCACACTGTAGCCTGATACACACGTCCCTTGAGGTTCAGGGATATACCGCTTTGACACCATAGGTGTCTCAAATTAGCAAACGCAACCCGAGCCTTACAGATTCGTGCATCGACGACGTCTGCCACACTACAATCAGAACTAATACAACTTCCCAGATACGTAAAACGCTCCACAACTTCGAGTCTCTCCCTAGATTGTAAGTGGCGTGTTTAGTGACCGCATGTCCAGGAGCATGACCTTACACTTTGTGGGTGCAAAGTGTACACCAAAGGACGGGATAACTTTGGCGAGTTCATCTAAAAACACCTGCGCCTTCTCCTCCTCTTCGAGGACGAGAATGATATTCGTGATTCGCGTATTAGCCCGATTGTCTGCGATGTTCCTTATACGTTGGGCTCCACTACAGGACCATGTTAGAATGCACCTTGATGGAACACTCCCCAAGTCAGTGTCCGTTCCGTACCCGTATTTCTGTGGATACTCTTGGTCGTGATACTTCCCCTGGGACAAGTCGATTTGTCTGAAGCCAACTGCTACTTAGGTGGTGGATTTGTTTAACATGAACGCATCCCTACAACATTTACACGGTGCTGAGTTACACACCAATTCATTGTGAATCTGATGCTGTTTGATAATTCGTACAACTCTCCGAAGGCAGGTATGGTCATCCGACTCACTAAGCGAGCACGAATATGTAAAATATTAAAACGGAGTGCCTTAAATATCTACGTATTCGATGTAGGTGGACGGAATTGCACATGACAGCAACAAGTAAAAAGGACATCGACAACACCATACCTGATTCAGAAATCGGACTCGCGTCAATGGCTGTACCCGAGAGGGGCAAATCGCCGTTGGGGCATGGCTCACCAAACGAAGGAAGAAGGATATCTTCATCATGTCCCTGAAAAAAGTAGTGGTCCGTTCAAGAATAACTCACCATAATCAAGTCGATTTCACGAATCACTTCCTCTGCTGTTTTGATGGGCTCATTTTCATCATCGTACGTATCTGGAAGCTGAGATGTTATAAGTGAGTGATGATCAAAAGCAAAGGCAAGGTCTTCGTCCTCCGGCAAATCAAAATTTAATCCATTCGGCTTCTAGTAAATCATGGAAGAAGCGTGATAGAAACACACTTGTTCTGAATCCAAACTCAAAGAATTAATGAATTCGCGAAAAAGAGTGCTCGTGCGCCAATCAAATGGGTCAATCGCAGGTAGGAAATCCAACATGAGCCGTAAACATCTAAGTCAACGTAAAACAAAGCACCAACTACAGCCTTACCCAGAGGCGTGTTGTGCCTGGTGAACTGTGTTGGGGGAGTTGACTGTCTCGTCAAAATCCAGGTCCGGGTGTAATTTAAAACATTTCTCCAGTTCACATTCAAATGCATTTCCCAAATTCAGTGCATGTAAACTGGATAAAACAGTGTCGGCTTCGTCATGCCCGTGCGAATTGGTTTCACCGTTCAACATCCAAATGGGGCAAGCAACGTGTGCTAGAGTTAACAAAAAAAAGAAGTAATAGGCTTCGAAGGGAAGGGTACCTTTCCGGATCCAATTGCTATTCCAATCTGAAGGAGTTGGAAATCTGTGTTCAGTGGTGGAGTTTTTCAAAGAACGGATTAAGATTGGCTAGATCTTCAAAACTGAAATATGTTTTATCGGGTCCTTTTAGGAAATCAATTGTCTCATCGAGGCGAATCCTCATCACCCGAAAAGTAACACACAAACGACATACTAAGGGGAACTATTTCAATTTAACTGCAAAAAGATAGATCAGTTAAGACCAGTTGGCTCTAGAACACAGGATTTTCTGTAGCTACGAACGAACACCGTTCATACCTACCATTCCGCGCCGAAACCGGCCACATCCGTCGCCACGTAGTGTCATCAACCCGGTCGCCTTAGTTGCTGCAAACGGCAGGACGGGTAACCGAACACAGACTACTGTTGACATCACGGTTATCATTATTACTCACAGAAGCACTAGAGGAGAACTGGTGCTTCAATCTAATACAACCATGTCAAATTATCTGAATAAAGCCTTACGATCGAAAGAGGAACGAAATGGGGCAGGCAGGGGATCTAAAGCCAGCCTACAAAAAACATCCGAGGTATCTACACCACGGCAATCAATCAGACAATCAAAACGGAAGCTGACAGCATGAACGTCACTTACATAGGTTGGCCGCCATATCGTTCAGCGTCGCCAGCCAAGCACACGTAAGGTGAGCTGGACCATATCCTGGAAGGCTAACATCATCAATAGCAAACTTTTCGTAACATTATTCATGCCCTTGTACTATGTCAACTCCTCTCCACCTCTGCATTTCGGCCACTCCGAAGTAGGCAAGGAAAACAGCGCTCACCTCGGCAGGCGGAACTCGGGACGCGTAACATGGTCAAACCAACTTAGCTTGCAGCGCTGGATGCATTATTTGAGCGAAGTACCGTCTGCTTCAAAAATACCCGCCTCCCGATCACCCCATTCCGAATTCGTCGATTTCACCGCATCTCAGCTATTTTTGTAAAATATTTTCGTTCAGATGTTGCGCCCGTTCGGTTCCTAGCTGACATGCCACCCGAAAAAAGCAAGATGACCGAAATACCGTTAGGTTTCCCAAGCCTAGACACGGGTAGTCAAGATGGGGGGATTGGATTCGAACCACGGACCTTAAGATCAGTAAGTTCGCGCCTTAACCATTGAGCCATCTCCAGCTCGATTCTAACCACAGTTCTGAGGCATAGGTGGTCAAGCACTCGGAGTGACCAAGCCCCGCAGCCGTACAACAGTGCAGTTAGCACTGTGCCCTAGTGGACGCGTCTCTAAGACCCAGCGATATGCCTTTTTGGTGCCACATGTGGCGCGAAATGGCAAATGTAATTATGGCCTTTGAGATTTGTTGACTCTGTCTGCCACACTACCGTCAAAGTTAATGCAACTTCTGAGATATGTACAGCATCCCACAACTTCCAGTCTCTCCCTAAATTCTTAGAGGCATACTCAAAGACTGTACATCCCGCAGTGTAACTTTGCACTTTGTAAATGCAAACTGCATGCCGAAGGAATAGAGAAACTTAGTCAGTTTTTTTTTCAGTAATGAGAACAGCATCGTCTGCATATTAGTCGACAAGGTTTCCGCATGGAGAGATCTGAATATCGAGATTTAAGACGACGAAACTGAACAAAAATGGAGAGTGCACCCTTGTTGGACACCCATGTTTGCAGGAAAGCTTTTGGAGAGCTACTCATACACTCTCACGCGCCAAGTGTGTGAATGCAAACAGCGAATGACATTCACAAGCTTCTGGAAGAAACCTTGTTGCGTAAGCGTGTCTGTCAAAAATCAGTCAACTTATCAGCTATAAACCGTGTACCATTGGTACATTGGTTCCAGCTGCTACAGTTTCGATCACCGGAAAGTGGGAGAGTGTGGGACATACAGCCAAGCATCGGGGGCGATGGCATGTTCAGTTAGTTCGGGAACTGAGAAGCTACGCACTGAAGGCGATAGCTTTGATGCACGAGCTCCACTGAGTGCGTTGGCATGTTGGAAAGAACGAACCGGTCTGCAAAAGTGAACGCACTCTTAGAGTCAAAAAACACCACGATTGTAGGGCATATGCACGCATTCCGTTGCTCTAACTGTTGACGAAATGTGAAGATATGGTCCACACAGCCCGCTTCCGATCGGAATCCTGCTTGCTGTTCTCGGGTATCGTCTTCACGATCCTTCGTAAGACGACGTAGAACAAGCGACGCAGAATATGGTTACAACGGGGGTCAGGCTAATTCCTGTGATTGCCACACTCACTACACCACTATCGATTCATCCCAATTGATTGAAACAGCCTATTTCGTCCAGATAGAGGCAAATAAGTTAGATAAGCACTGACTGAGGATTTCATCTACATCTCTGGACAGAGCAGGTTCGGGTTTGTCAGGACTGGCAGCTCGGTGACGCTTGATGGACAAAAGGCATTGGGTCACTGTTGATGCCTCCCTTCTTCCTAATTCACACACTTTCTCTTCTCTCCCCCTTGAAATCTGGATCCCTTTGAAATTGATGTATGCTGCACATCTAGGATCAAAACTGGCGTTGTTATCTCCAATAAAGGATGCCTCGACCACCGGGTTGAGTATTTTAAACAACAATTCTCCTGCCATCTGCTACCATTCAGTCGGACCCTCGAACTGTATCAGAATCCCGAGCGGTGAAAGTGGAACACCCTACGACCTTGAAGTTATATAAGTTCATATGTTTTCTCAAGCGCCACCGAGGTTTTGGTCTGGAAGACCTTCCTCCCGCATTGTTCAAGGGCAGGGGTGAAGTATTTAGTAAGTATTCACCTGATCTACTTGTTTCTATTTGGGAACTTCCTTCCTTCCTAGACAACTGGAAGGAATCGGTGGCAGGGTAAATTTTCAAAAGAAGGACCCACGACGAGTGCCGTAATTACAGACGGATCAGCTTCACCCCAGTCAAAACGGGACTCGGCATCACTTGTGCTCCCTACCCTTATGGTGGACGTGAGGCATTAACTCGAGAGCAGCAAGCGGGATTCCGACCTGGTAGGGGCTGCGTAGACCAAATCTTCACACTCCGTCAAGTACTAGACAAAAGCCATGAGTATAAATGATCCAAAAGTTTAGTATTCCTGGATTCCCAAAACACATTCGACTTGGTTGACCGGTCTGTCATCCTTGACACATTTGCCCATCAAGAAATCAAGATAACGAGACGAGCACTGGAACGTCTTCAAAACCCTCATGTTCAATAAGCCGCTGACGAAAACTTCGTCGATCTGGAATATGCAGACGACATCGTCCTAATCCTTGGAGAGAAGATACAGGTGTTTTTATGAACTGACTAGTCACCCCGTCCTTTGGCATGCATCTTACACCCACAAATTTCAAAGTCACGCTCCTGGACATACAATTACTGAACACGCCACTTACATTACATCAGCAGTAGTAGCTGTAAGAACCGCGCACTTGTCGTACGGTGGTTATGGCTGCCACAGTTTCGTTCGCGGATGACTTGGGGAGATGGGGACTTACATTTCATGGGGAGGCACTCGAGGTTGTGGCACTTTTCACGCACCTTGGAAGTCATATGAGTTCCAATTGTAGTGTGACGGACGGGATCAATCCACGAATCTCAAAGGAACGGATCGCGTTTGCTAATTTGGGACTGACGACAAAGCGGAGTATTCTTGGCATTGGTAAGGGCCTTTTGTTTTATTTTTGTGAGATGCTGTCTCTGCGAGCAGCGGAACTGGAACTTTTTCGGCTGTTCGGTAACCATTGTCTTCGAATCATAACTCGTGTAGACTGATGCCAACAAATCTGTATTGAAACAATTAAAAAGCGAGTGTTCGGTTGCGTAACACGGACCTGAGTCGGTTAATGTGTCCAGCACAAAAAGCTGCGGTGGTTGGGCCATGTACTACGCATTGACAACCGTTTTCCCTTCCCAATGCACAGTGTCGCAAGCAGAGGTTGTTATTCTTTGACATGGTAGAACGGTGTGACAGCTATTACGAAAAGTCTACGTAGTGTCGTGATCCCCCTGTGCATGGTTGTATAGGCCGTAAGACGATAATAGATGTCAACAGCGCTCTGGCTGTCGGTTTCCATTCTGACTGGATTAAGGCGTGGAAGTGCAAGAACCGTAGAATGTTTATGGCAGGCTAGAACCAGGTCCCTTCTCTATTCTTTTCTTCACAGTAAGGTCTTCACGTGAATTATGGCACGGCAGCGGAGCATCAGTGTTGAACACTGACGTGCTGCTGATGATGCTCCACGTCTGCTATTCAGACCCCGCATTCCCGTTATTTTACGCAGTTAAGCGCCAATATGTATTACTAGTGTAGTGTTATTAATGGTAAGTTATGGGTATACGACACCTGTGTGTGTTGCGATCCACGGGTCTTGAAAACTTTACACAAAAGGCACTTAACTTAATAATAATAATAATAATAATAATGATAATAATAATCATAATAATCGTTCAACTGTTGCAACGTTCCAGGGAATAGCTGCCATGCCACCTGAAGGAACCAAGAGGGCCGCAGTTTGTTGAGGCATCCTCAGAGATGACAAATTTATTCCTGGTTTGGGCTCATTCATTGCACATAAATAATAAGTAATGATAACCATTCGGTTGTAACACCCTTTCGGTGCCTAACTGCCATGCCACCAGAAGGAAGCACGAGGGCTGGGATACTGCCAGGTTGCCCACGCCTAGGCAGAAGTCGAGATGCAGAGGACGGATTCGAACCACGGACCTTCCGGTCAGTAAATTCGCGCTCTAACCACTGAGCAATCTCGCCCCCCCCTGACTGCACATAGTCGGCAGTGCACAGGCATCCAGTCAAGTGGTGCATATTCAGATTTTGTACTCAGAGTAATACCTCCTCAACCGAGTACACAGCGCGCCGTTTCCGGATAAGCCAACACTCGGGGAGGAAACCGTTAGGAAACTGAGCTTCCTTGGACCATGCTCATATGCACCATCACCGTGTGATCTTGAATTCGTGTTCCGAAAACAGTGCATATCGTTTTTTGAAGAGAGAAGGGTATGAGCAACAGCATCTGTGGACTTAGTTGGCAAATGCGTATATTGCGTACATGCGTATATTGGAAGCCGTTACGTTGGACACATTTCTTAGTGTTAGTAGCCCATATTTTGGTTATATAATATAAATATAATCGTTCAGCTGTAGCACCCTTTCGGTGCCTAACTGCCATGCCACCAGAGGGAAGCATGAGGGCTGGGATACTGCCAGGTTGCCCAAGCCTAGACAGGGTTATTTTTATAGGTTAGTTTATAGGTTAAGTGGAGTCGTCCTGGTTGAGGTCCGAAAACCTTTGGAGAGATGTGGCCGGGAACCGAGATGCGGCACGCAACTAATGAGCCGGGATATTGATAGGGTGCCGTTCGAGGGCTACCGCGATTCTCGAAAGCATGAGTCTACCTAGTGATGGCTTACCTGGCGTTTGGGCTCAAATCACACGCAACTCCGTTTTGTTCAGCGGTATCTGCTCAACTTTGGTAAATTCAGTATGAATTAGAACCGGAGTTTACGATATATATCGATCCAGAGCCACATGTTCAAACCCCTTAGACTCAGGTTACATCTACGCGGCTCCTATAGAGCAACCTTGACTTATAATGTAGAAGGTGAGGATATTTTGTGCATAACAAAAGGTTGCCTCGTATTCCTCCGTTCGTCCGAGAATTGACTCAGTGGTATGGTATTCGGTCTTGAGTGCAGCAACGATCATGCGGTTACATTGGCTAAAACGTCGTGCCGCAGGGTGTAACCATGTCACGAAAGCCAAAGGGGGAATAGCCAGACAAAGAGATATGAAGGCACATACTGTGGGTAATCATACTGGGCGGTAGATTGTAGGTAGAGTAGCACTCTTTCCTGCAACACCTGGTCACCACCAGGCGAATAGCATGTCTGCATTTACGGAAGCAGTGATGCTGCTATCCTCCAAACGACAAGCTAAAAAAGGTCAGCTTTAAAATCCGCACAGTCCGATCGCCCAAAGGTGTGAACGCGATTGCGGCGAATTGCCCAATACGGCTGAAATAAAGTTAGCTTACCGAGAGATCGATGGGAGTGAGACATCCATTCTGGGATCGCCACGCCCTCGAGATAGGCCAATACACTGTAGCAAAGCGAATCGGACAACTGAGTCCTGGATCAGGACAGCATCCTGTAAGAAAAACAGCTGGCCGCGGCTTAAACTCTTAGGTCAAAGGTCCAAGGTGCGGTAGCTCAAACAAACTCTAGTCATCAGCCTGGTGATCGGAAACTACCAATACCTGTTGCAATTCTTCGTTCACCGACACCTTCCTCCCACTTTTTCACCAAGGTCGACTCAGGTGTCAGTCGTCATAATCATTGGCAGCAGTATATCAGTATTACACACTGGTGCTTGACTGCCGTACGACGATGAGAGAAGAAAGTTATCAGTCACTTACTAGAGTTCCGTAACTAAATCACCGCCAAGTGAGATAAAACAAAGTGATTCTTGAATAAACCCAAAAGATCTGATCAACCTTGTGGTTCCAAAAGTTTCTGTCAAACTGGGGACCAGAAATCTCATTCTCATAAATTCTTCCCTATTTTTTTCGATGACCAGTCTGTCTCGAAACCACCTGCCAAAGATCCCGGTTCTGCCAGGAAGGTCAACATCATCATCGTCATAATCATCATCACCGACAGCATGACATCGGTATTCAACACGGATGGTTTGCTGACGTACAACCATGATTCATTTGAAAGAATTATTGTGAAGAAAAGAATAAAGGTGGATTGGGAAGGGACTTAGTACGATCTTACTACAATCACCCCGAGGTGCCTACACCTCCAAACGCTCATTCAGGCAATCTGGATAGAAACTGACAACACGAATGCCATTGACATCAATTAGCAGCCAAATCTTGCTGCGTCTCCAACCAGGCACAGTGAGGATCTCACGGTCCCCATCCCGGAAGGCGAGTAGCACCGACAGCCCCCAAACGTTTCACAATCTCTTTCATACTCCTCTGCCAAGACAAGGGTTGAAAAAAAATCGTTCAGCTGTAACACCCTTCCGGTGCCTAGCTGCCAGGCCACCCGAGGGAAGCACGAGGGCTGGGATACTGCCAGGTTGCCCAAGCCTAGACAGGGGAAGTCGAGCGACAGAAGTCAGGTTCGAACCACGGACATTCCGATCAGTAAATTCGCGCTCTAACCACTTGAGCCATCTCGGCCCCTCTCTGCTTCCACCACTCTGAATTGGGCACGGAAAACAACACTCTCTTCGGTAAACGATGGTTTGGCATACGCGATACATGGCCTAACCAACGCAGATTCTGGCGCTGGACACATTCTTCAATGGAACTTCCTGTTGCACAACCGAGAACTCGCTTTCTAATTGCCTCGTTACGGATTCTTCGAAACCAACACACACGAGCTATGGTCTTCAGACAACGATTGTCAAACACCTGAAGACGTTTCCGTTTCGCTGCTCGAACAGGACAAGTCTCACAGCCATGCAACAAAACAACCCACACTGTAGCCTGATACACACGTCCCTTGAGGTTCAGGGATATACCGCTTTGACACCATAGGTGTCTCAAATTAGCAAACGCAACCCGAGCCTTACAGATTCGTGCATCGACGACGTCTGCCACACTACAATCAGAACTAATACAACTTCCCAGATACGTAAAACGCTCCACAACTTCGAGTCTCTCCCTAGATTGTAAGTGGCGTGTTTAGTGACCGCATGTCCAGGAGCATGACCTTACACTTTGTGGGTGCAAAGTGTACACCAAAGGACGGGATAACTTTGGCGAGTTCATCTAAAAACACCTGCGCCTTCTCCTCCTCTTCGAGGACGAGAATGATATTCGTGATTCGCGTATTAGCCCGATTGTCTGCGATGTTCCTTATACGTTGGGCTCCACTACAGGACCATGTTAGAATGCACCTTGATGGAACACTCCCCAAGTCAGTGTCCGTTCCGTACCCGTATTTCTGTGGATACTCTTGGTCGTGATACTTCCCCTGGGACAAGTTGATTTGTCTGAAGCCAACTGCTACTTAGGTGGTGGATTTGTTTAACATGAACGCATCCCTACAACATTTACACGGTGCTGAGTTACACACCAATTCATTGTGAATCTGATGCTGTTTGATAATTCGTACAACTCTCCGAAGGCAGGTATGGTCATCCGACTCACTAAGCGAGCACGAATTTGTAAAATATTAAAACGGAGTGCCTTAAATATCTACGTATTCGATGTAGGTGGACGGAATTGCACATGACAGCAACAAGTAAAAAGGACATCGACAACACCATACCTGATTCAGAAATCGGACTCGCGTCAATGGCTGTACCCGAGAGGGGCAAATCGCCGTTGGGGCATGGCTCACCAAACGAAGGAAGAAGGATATCTTCATCATGTCCCTGAAAAAAGTAGTGGTCCGTTCAAGAATAACTCACCATAATCAAGTCGATTTCACGAATCACTTCCTCTGCTGTTTTGATGGGCTCATTTTCATCATCGTACGTATCTGGAAGCTGAGATGTTATAAGTGAGTGATGATCAAAAGCAAAGGCAAGGTCTTCGTCCTCCGGCAAATCAAAATTTAATCCATTCGGCTTCTAGTAAATTATGGAAGAAGCGTGATAGAAACACACTTGTTCTGAATCCAAACTCAAAGAATTAATGAATTCGCGAAAAAGAGTGCTCGTGCGCCAATCAAATGGGTCAATCGCAGGTAGGAAATCCAACATGAGCCGTAAACATCTAAGTCAACGTAAAACAAAGCACCAACTACAGCCTTACCCAGAGGCGTGTTGTGCCTGGTGAACTGTGTTGGGGGAGTTGACTGTCTCGTCAAAATCCAGGTCCGGGTGTAATTTAAAACATTTCTCCAGTTCACATTCAAATGCATTTCCCAAATTCAGTGCATGTAAACTGGATAAAACAGTGTCGGCTTCGTCATGCCCGTGCGAATTGGTTTCACCGTTCAACATCCAAATGGGGCAAGCAACGTGTGCTAGAGTTAACAAAAAAAAGAAGTAATAGGCTTCGAAGGGAAGGGTACCTTTCCGGATCCAATTGCTATTCCAATCTGAAGGAGTTGGAAATCTGTGTTCAGTGGTGGAGTTTTTCAAAGAACGGATTAAGATTGGCTAGATCTTCAAAACTGAAATATGTTTTATCGGGTCCTTTTAGGAAATCAATTGTCTCATCGAGGCGAATCCTCATCACCCGAAAAGTAACACACAAACGACATACTAAGGGGAACTATTTCAATTTAACTGCAAAAAGATAGATCAGTTAAGACCAGTTGGCTCTAGAACACAGGATTTTCTGTAGCTACGAACGAACACCGTTCATACCTACCATTCCGCGCCGAAACCGGCCACATCCGTCGCCACGTAGTGTCATCAACCCGGTCGCCTTAGTTGCTGCAAACGGCAGGACGGGTAACCGAACACAGACTACTGTTGACATCACGGTTATCATTATTACTCACAGAAGCACTAGAGGAGAACTGGTGCTTCAATCTAATACAACCATGTCAAATTATCTGAATAAAGCCTTACGATCGAAAGAGGAACGAAATGGGGCAGGCAGGGGATCTAAAGCCAGCCTACAAAAAACATCCGAGGTATCTACACCACGGCAATCAATCAGACAATCAAAACGGAAGCTGACAACATGAACGTCACTTACATAGGTTGGCCGCCATATCGTTCAGCGTCGCCAGCCAAGCACACGTAAGGTGAGCTGGACCTTATCCTGGAAGGCTAACATCATCAATAGCAAACTTTTCGTAACATTATTCATGCCCTTGTACCATGTCAACTCCTCTCCACCTCTGCATTTCGGCCACTCCGAAGTAGGCAAGGAAAACAGCGCTCACCTCGGCAGGCGGAACTCGGGACGCGTAACATGGTCAAGCCAACTTAGCTTGCAGTGCTGGATGCATTATTTGAGCGAAGTACCGTCTGCTTCAAAAATACCCGCCTCCCGATCACCCCATTCCGAATTCGTCGGTTTCACCGCATTTCAGCTATTTTTGTAAAATATTTTCGTTCAGATGTTGCACCCGTTCGGTTCCTAGCTGACATGCCACCCGAAAAAAGCAAGATGGCCGAAATACCGTTAGGTTTCCCAAGCCTAGACACGGGTAGTCAAGATGGGGGGATTGGATTCGAACCACGGACCTTAAGATCAGTAAGTTCGCGCCTTAACCATTGAACCATCTCCAGCTCGATTCTAACCA
Source organism: Opisthorchis felineus (assembly GCA_004794785.1). Classification (NCBI taxonomy): domain Eukaryota; kingdom Metazoa; phylum Platyhelminthes; class Trematoda; order Opisthorchiida; family Opisthorchiidae; genus Opisthorchis; species Opisthorchis felineus. Next base: position 79,448 of record SJOL01007988.1, on the reverse strand, counting down.
CAGTTCTGAGGCATCGGTGGTCAAGCACTCGGAGTGACCAAGCCCCGCAGCCGTACAACAGTGCAGTTAGCACTGTGCCCTAGTGGACGCGTCTCTAAGACCCAGCGATATGCCTTTTTGGTGCCACATTGGCGCGAAATGGCAAATGTAATTATGGCCTTTGAGATTTGTTGACTCTGTCTGCCACACTACCGTCAAAGTTAATGCAACTTCTGAGATATGTACAGCATCCCACAACTTCCAGTCTCTCCCTGAATTCTTAGAGGTATACTCAAAGACTGTACATCCCGCAGTGTAACTTTGCACTTTGTAAATGCAAACTGCATGCCGAAGGAATAGAGAAACTTGGTCAGTTTTTTTTCAGTAATGAGAACAGCATCGTCTTGTCGACAAGGTTTCCGCATGGAGAGATCTGAATATCGAGATTTAGGACGACGAAACTGAACAAAAATGGAGAGTGCACCCTTGTTGGACACCCATGTTTGCAGGAAAGCTTTTGGAGAGCTACTCATACACTCTCACGCGCCAAGTGTGTGAATGCAAACAGCGAATGACATTCACAAGCTTCTGGAAGAAACCTTGTTGCGTAAGCGTGTCTGTCAAAAATCAGTCAACTTATCAGCTATAAACCGTGTACCATTGGTACATTGGTTCCAGCTGCTACAGTTTCGATCACCGGAAAGTGGGAGAGTGTGGGACATACAGCCAAGCTTTGGGGGCGATGGCATGTTCAGTTAGTTCGGGAACTGAGAAGCTACGCACTGGAGGCGATAGCTTTGATGCACGAGCTCCACTGAGTGCGTTGGCATGTTGGAAAGAACGAACCGGTCTGCAAAAGTGAACGCACTCTTAGAGTCAAAAAACACCACGATTGTAGGGCATATGCACGCATTCCGTTGCTCTAACTGTTGACGAAATGTGAAGATATGGTCCACACAGCCCGCTTCCGATCGGAATCCTGCTTGTTGTTCTCGGGTATCGTCTTCACGATCCTTCGTAAGATGACGTAGAACAAGCGACGCAGAATCTGGTTACAACGGGGGTCAGGCTAATTCCTGTGATTGCCACACTCACTACACCACTATGGATTCATCCCAGTTGATTGAAACAGCCTATTTCGCCCAGATAGAGGCAAATAAGTTAGATAAGCACTGACTGAGGATTTCATCTACATCTCTGGACAGAGCAGGTTCGGGTTTGTCAGGACTGGCAGCTCGGTGACGCTTGATGGACAAAAGGCATTGGGTCACTGTTGATGCCTCCCTTCTTCCTATTTCACACACTTTCTCTTCTCTCCCCCTTGAAATCTGGATCCCTTTGAAATTGATGTATGCTGCACATCTAGGATCAAAACTGGCGTTGTTATCTCCAATAAAGGATGCCTCGACCACCGGGTTGAGTATTTTAAACAACAATTCTCCTGCCATCTGCTACCATTCAGTCGGACCCTCGAACTGTATCAGAATCCCGAGCGGTGAAAGTGGAACACCCTACGACCTTGAAGCTATATAAGTTCATATGTTTTCTCAAGCGCCACCGAGGTTTTGGTCTGGAAGACCTTCCTCCCGCATTGTTCAAGGGCAGGGGTGAAGTATTTAGTAAATATTCACCTGATCTACTTGTTTCTATTTGGGAACTTCCTTCCTTCCTAGACAACTGGAAGGAATCGGTGGCAGGATAAATTTTCAAAAGAAAGACCCACGACGAGTGCCGTAATTACAGACGGACCAGCTTCACCCCAGTCAAAACGGGACTCGGCATCACTTGTGCTCCCTACCCTTATGGTGGACGTGAGGCATTAACTCGAGAGCAGCAAGCGGGATTCCGACCTGGTAGGGGCTGCGTAGACCAAATCTTCACACTCCGTCAAGTACTAGACAAAAGCCATGAGTATAAATGATCCAAAAGTTTAGTGTTCCTGGATTCCCAAAACACATTCGACTTGGTTGACCGGTCTGTCATCCATGACACATTTGCCCATCAAGAAATCAAGATAACGAGACGAGCACTGGAACGTCTTCAAAACCCTCATGTTCAATAAGCCGCTGACGAAAACTTCGTCGATCTGGAATATGCAGACGACATCGTCCTAATCCTTGGAGAGAAGATACAGGTGTTTTTATGAACTGACTAGTCACCCCGTCCTTTGGCATGCATCTTACACCCACAAATTTCAAAGTCACGCTCCTGGACATACAATTACTGAACACGCCACTTACATTACATCAGCAGTAGTAGCTGTAAGAACCGCGCACTTGTCGTACGGTGGTTATGGCTGCCACAGTTTCGTTCGCGGATGACTTGGGGAGATGGGGACTTACATTTCATGGGGAGGCACTCGAGGTTGTGGCACTTTTCACGCACCTTGGAAGTCATATGAGTTCCAATTGTAGTGTGACGGACGGGATCAATCCACGAATCTCAAAGGAACGGATCGCGTTTGCTAATTTGGGACTGACGACAAAGCGGAGTATTCTTGGCATTGGTAAGGGCCTTTTGTTTTATTTTTGTGAGATGCTGTCTCTGCGAGCAGCGGAACTGGAACTTTTTCGGCTGTTCGGTAACCATTGTCTTCGAATCATAACTCGTGTAGACTGATGCCAACAAATCTGTATTGAAACAATTAAAAAGCGAGTGTTCGGTTGCGTAACACGGACCTGAGTCGGTTAATGTGTCCAGCACAAAAAGCTGCGGTGGTTGGGCCATGTACTACGCATTGACAACCGTTTTCCCTTCCCAATGCACAGTGTCGTAAGCAGAGGTTGTTATTCTTTGACATGGTAGAACGGTGTGACAGCTATTACGAAAAGTCTACGTAGTGTCGTGATCCCCCTGTGCATGGTTGTATAGGCCGTAAGACGATAATAGATGTCAACAGCGCTCTGGCTGTCGGTTTCCATTCTGACTGGATTAAGGCGTGGAAGTGCAAGAACCGTAGAATGTTTATGGCAGGCTAGAACCAGGTCCCTTCTCTATTCTTTTCTTCACAGTAAGGTCTTCACGTGAATTATGGCACGGCAGCGGAGCATCAGTGTTGAACACTGACGTGCTGCTGATGATGCTCCACGTCTGCTATTCAGACCCCGCATTCCCGTTATTTTACGCAGTTAAGCGCCAATATGTATTACTAGTGTAGTGTTATTAATGGTAAGGTATGGGTATACGACACCTGCGTGTGTTGCGATCCACGGGTCTTGAAAACTTTACACAAAAGGCATTTAACTTAATAATAATAATAATGATAATAATAATCATAATAATCGTTCAACTGTTGCAACGTTCCAGGGAATAGCTGCCATGCCACCTGAAGGAACCAAGAGGGCCGCAGTTTGTTGAGGCATCCTCAGAGATGACAAATTTATTCCTGGTTTGGGCTCATTCATTGCACATAAATAATAAGTAATGATAACCATTCGGTTGTAACACCCTTTCGGTGCCTAACTGCCATGCCACCAGAAGGAAGCACGAGGGCTGGGATACTGCCAGGTTGCCCACGCCTAGGCAGAAGTCGAGATGCAGAGGACGGATTCGAACCACGGACCTTCCGGTCAGTAAATTCGCGCTCTAACCACTGAGCAATCTCGCCCCCCCCTGACTGCACATAGTCGGCAGTGCACAGGCATCCAGTCAAGTGGTGCATATTCAGATTTTGTACTCAGAGTAATACCTCCTCAACCGAGTACACAGCGCGCCGTTTCCGGATAAGCCAACACTCGGGGAGGAAACCGTTAGGAAACTGAGCTTCCTTGGACCATGCTCATATGCACCATCACCGTGTGATCTTGAATTCGTGTTCCGAAAACAGTGCATATCGTTTTTTGAAGAGAGAAGGGTATGAGCAACAGCATCTGTGGACTTAGTTGGCAAATGCGTATATTGCGTACATGCGTATATTGGAAGCCGTTACGTTGGACACATTTCTTAGTGTTAGTAGCCCATATTTTGGTTATATAATATAAATATAATCGTTCAGCTGTAGCACCCTTTCGGTGCCTAACTGCCATGCCACCAGAGGGAAGCACGAGGGCTGGGATACTGCCAGGTTGCCCAAGCCTAGACAGGGTTAGTTTTATAGGTTAGTTTATAGGTTAAGTGGAGTCGTCCTGGTTGAGGTCCGAAAACCTTTGGAGAGATGTGGCCGGGAACCGAGATGCGGCACGCAACTAATGAGCCGGGATATTGATAGGGTGCCGTTCGAGGGCCACCGCGATTCTCGAAAGCATGAGTCTACCTAGTGATGGCTTACCTGGCGTTTGGGCTCAAATCAAACGCAACTCCGTTTTGTTCAGCGTTATCTGCTCAACTTTGGTAAATTCAGTATGAATTAGCACCGGAGTCCACGATATACATCGATCCAGAGCCACATGTTCAAACCCCTTAGACTCAGGTTACATCTACGCGGCTCCTATAGAGCAACCTTGACTTATAATGTAGAAGGTGAGGATATTTTGTACATAACAAAAGGTTGCCTCGTATTCCTCCGTTCGTCCGAGAACTGACTCAGTGGTATGGTATTCGGTCTTGAGTGCAGCAACGATCATGCGGTTACACTGGCTAAAACGTCGTGCCGCAGGGTGTAACCATGTCACGAAAGCCAAAGGGGGAATAGCCAGACAAAGATATATGAAGGCACATACTGTGGGTAATCATACTGGGCGGTAGACTGTAGGTAGAGTAGCACTCTTTCCTGCAACACCTGGTCACCACCAGGCGAATAGCATGTCTGCATTTACGGAAGCAGTGATGCTGCTATCCTCCAAACGACAAGCTAAAAAAGGTCAGCTTCAAAATCCGCACAGTCCGATCGCCCAAAGGTGTGAACGCGATTGCGGCGAATTGCCCAATACGGCTGAAATAAAGTTAGCTTACCGAGAGATCGATGGGAGTGAGACATCCATTCTGTGATCGCCACGCCCTCGAGATAGGCCAATACACTGTAGCAAAGCGAATCGGACAACTGAGTCCTGGATCAGGACAGCATCCTGTAAGAAAAACAGCTGGCCGCGGCTTAAACTCTTAGGTCAAAGGTCCAAGGTGTGGTAGCTCAAACAAACTCTAGTCATCAGCCTGGTGATCGGAAACTACCAATACCTGTTGCAATTCTTCGTTCACCGACACCTTCCTCCCACTTTTCCACCAAGGTCGACTCAGGTGTCAGTCATCATAATCATTGGCAGCAGTATATCAGTAATACACACTGGTGCTTAACTGCCGTACGACGATGAGAGAAGAAAGTTATCAGTCACCTTACTAGAGTTCCGTAACTAAATCACCGCCAAGTGAGATAAAACAAAGTGATTCTTGAATAAACCCAAAAGATCTGATCAACCTTGTGGTTCCAAAAGTTTCTGTCAAACTGGGGACCAGAAATCTCATTCTCATAACTTCTTCCCTAATTTTTTCGATGACCAGTCTGTCTCGAAACCACCTGCCAAAGATCCCGGTTCTGCCAGGAAGGTCATCATCATCATCGTCATAATCATCATCACCGACAGCATGACATCGGTATTCAACACGGATGGTTTGCTGACGTACAACCATGATTCATTTGAAAGAATTATTGTGAAGAAAAGAATAAAGGTGGATTGGGAAGGGACTTAGTACGATCTTACTACAATCACCCCGAGGTGCCTACACCTCCAAACGCTCATTCAGGCAATCTGGATAGAAACTGACAACACGAATGCCATTGACATCAATTAGCAGCCAAATCTTGCTGCGTCTCCAACCAGGCACAGTGAGGATCTCACGGTCCCCATCCCGGAAGGCGAGTAGCACCGACAGCCCCCAAACGTTTCACAATCTCTTTCATACTCCTCTGCCAAGACAAGGGTTGAAAAAAAATCGTTCAGCTGTAACACCCTTCCGGTGCCTAGCTGCCAGGCCACCCGAGGGAAGCACGAGGGCTGGGATACTGCCAGGTTGCCCAAGCCTAGACAGGGGAAGTCGAGCGACAGAAGTCAGGTTCGAACCACGGACATTCCGATCAGTAAATTCGCGCTCTAACCACTTGAGCCATCTCGGCCCCTCTCTGCTTCCACCACTCTGAATTGGGCACGGAAAACAACACTCTCTTCGGTAAACGATGGTTTGGCATACGCGATACATGGCCTAACCAACGCAGATTCTGGCGCTGGACACATTCTTCAATGGAACTTCCTGTTGCACAACCGAGAACTCGCTTTCTAATTGCCTCGTTACGGATTCTTCGAAACCAACACACACGAGCTATGGTCTTCAGACAACGATTGTCAAACACCTGAAGACGTTTCCGTTTCGCTGCTCGAACAGGACAAGTCTCACAGCCATGCAACAAAACAACCCACACTGTAGCCTGATACACACGTCCCTTGAGGTTCAGGGATATACCGCTTTGACACCATAGGTGTCTCAAATTAGCAAACGCAACCCGAGCCTTACAGATTCGTGCATCGACGACGTCTGCCACACTACAATCAGAACTAATACAACTTCCCAGATACGTAAAACGCTCCACAACTTCGAGTCTCTCCCTAGATTGTAAGTGGCGTGTTTAGTGACCGCATGTCCAGGAGCATGACCTTACACTTTGTGGGTGCAAAGTGTACACCAAAGGACGGGGTGACTTTGGCGAGTTCATCTAAAAACACCTGCGCCTTCTCGTCTTCGAAGACGAGAACGATGTCGTCTGCATATTCCAGATCGACAAGGTTTTCGTCACAGGCTATTTGAACACCAGAGTTTTGCAGACCTTCCAGCGTTCGTCTCGTGGTTTCATTGATCACGAAGTCAAATAGGAATGGAGAGAGTGGGCATCCCTGACGGACACTGCCTTGTGTATGGAAGCTTTTGGAGAGCTCAACGTATACTCTCGCGCGTCAGGAAGTCTGACAATACACAGGGATTATTAAGTTCACGAAATTCCGGGGCACTCCCTGGTGGGCAAGCGTGTCAAGAATAACAGACCGGTTAACCGAGTCGAATTCGCCTTGGAAATCCAGGAATACTAGAATCGTGGGTCGCTTATACGTATGGCGTTGTTCTAGCACTTGATGGAGTGTGAATATTTGGTCAACGCAACCCCTACCAGGCCGGAATCCCGTTTGCTGCTCTCGAGTCAGTGTTTCACGAGCAACTGTAAGGCGACGAAGCACCAGTGACGCCAACAGTCTCGTTACAACCGGGGTCGAGCTGACCCCCTGTGATAACCACACTCACTACGAGCCCCTTTTTTGAAAATGGGCATTATCACTGACTCTCCCCAGCTGTCTGAAAGATACTCCTTTTCCCAAATGCAAGCAAACAAATCAGACAAGCGCCGACTGAGGACTTCACCCCCATCTTTGAACAATGCGGGTGGGAGGTCATCCGGATCAGAGGCTCGGTGGCGCATGAGAGAGCATATGCAGTCGTAAACCTCCGAGGCCGTAGGTGGTTCCACGTACACCGTCCAGGGTTCTACGTCAACTGTGGGCTCCATATGAGTGGCAGCTGGTGGCCACGACAATTGTTGTTCGAAGTATTCGGCCCACCGTCGAGGCGTTCTTCTTTATTCAAGATGGTCACGCCTTTCCGATCCTTGATGGTTTCGCTCACAGGTGGTTTCAGGGGACCGGTCGCATGGATCAACTGAAGTAATCTTCGGGCATCCTCGGCTTTCTGGGCCTCTTTCATTTTCTTAGCTTTCTGTGTCCACCACACTTCACGGTCGGCTCACACGCTCAGTTTCACTAGACGTCTGATAATTCGTCGCATCAAGTTATGTTCGCGACCAGCTGGGATATTCGGTCTGATATGCTGTGCTTGAGTAAGCCACAGGCGAAATTCCCAGCACTATGCAAAAAAGTGGTAATCTCGTTCCAGTATGGGTTCACATTTGATGGTGGAGCATTTGGAAGAGACTCTAAAAGACGATTCTGGTAAGTTCGTCTAACATCCGGATCTGCCAACCTCTCAGTTGCCAAGCGACTTTTCCACACCTTACGCGGCCATGGAAAACGTAGGAAGAAGCGGCTCCGAACGAGTGCGTGGTCGCAATCCACAAATGTGTTCCAGAACGAGCGGCAGCCAGGACGGTCAGATTCCTGAAAATAATCCCAGAATGCCTGAAAATTACTGGGACCCAAAAAATCCACCAAAACCGCAATAGAGAAGCCGTCAAACATCCGGGCCAGAAAAGCCAGCTGCCGATTGAACACTCAAGCAGTCAATCAGTTCAGCAACGGTCAGCAATAAGTGTTCAGGCATGTCAATGAAGTGAAGCCAACTGATCACCCAACGCCAATCCGACAGCCTGAAATCAAGGTGCGCTTTGAATACCGCGATGTTCCTTGTAATTATTGCACCCGCTTGTTCACAATACAGCTGCTGTGTTCCTTGTTGGCGAGTCCCTTTCCTACGCTAAGGAACTGGAGAGGGGATTGCAGTTAGTTACAATAAGTTCGGACGGTGGCACTGACCAGTTGTACAAAGAAGTTGGAAGTGACACGTGATTGACCGACCAACATCGTGTCAAGCTTATAGTTGACAGCGCATCAACGTTTGATGTCTAGACCCTGCAGCGCAATGCATCTTGGTCAATCCTATTCAGTAGCCAGCTTCACATGTCATTTGAAGCATGGAGACCGAGAGCAAAAGGCAACCACGAAGAGACTGGAAGTTTCCGCGGGGCGGTGGTTTGCGCACCTCCATAACCCATTGAGCTACACCAAGCAGTGTACCTGCAACTCTTACAGAGCCTCTCACACGGGGTTTGCCAAGGGACTAACACAGCCTCCTGGCCCTCTGGACTGGGGGTCGAAAAATTTGTGATGACTTGCTGTTTAAAAATGTAGGCTTCCCTGCAAGTCTAACGCAAACCACCGATAACTTGAGTTTAGGCTCCCGAACCAAAGACTTTGTTTGACTGATGACCCAAATCATCACGTCTAGGTCTAGACACCCTGCATGGATTCCAGTCAACATATAACGATGAATTGCACGAGTATTAAAGATCTCATGCCCCCAGCCGGGTCGCTCCATTTCCCGAATGCAATAATATGGGCAAACGAAATCAGGCGGTAACTTGGTTCTAATATCACGGCCTACGTTGGCGGCGCGCTCGCCCAGTCGTGTAATAGCACTTTGTACTTTGAGAGTGAAAGGCGCAATTCGAAACGCATGGCAACATCATTTAGATTATTTAGCGTGTTTCTTATCCGAATGGAATCTGAAACAAGTAGCAAAACATCGGCCAAATACTCAGTGAATTTAAGGTCTTCCCAGGGAAGAAGCTCCACATCTAGGGTGAAAGACACAGCAAAAGTTTCTTAGTTAATTAATCCGACTACGAAGTTGCAGAGAAAAGGTGACAAAGGGTAAACCCAAAGGGTACCCCTTTTGGTCATGTCAGGAGAGTACTCCCAACAGACCTTCGAGCACTCGCAGGTATACAGTATGATGGTTGGACGACTGCGAAGAAAATGTTTGGCATACCATTGAAAGATAGGCATCCCCACGAAGCGCGACAGAGCCAGACGCTGCTTTTAGACCTAAGAAGACCAATTTTTGGTTTTCTGTGTGATGATTCTCGAGCAGTTGTTGTAAGGTAAATAAGTGGTAAATGCAGCCACGACCCGAACGGAACCCTGCTTGGTTTTCACGACTCTACCTCACACAGGTGCTGGTAATCCTGCGTAAGATCGTACCTGTGGGCAACTTAGAAGCGATAATGATTAAACTGATACCTCGATAATTGTCATATTTAGATCCAACATCTATTTTGAAGACAGGAACGACATCCAATATCTGCTGTTCCTCTGGCACTTCCTGTCTTACAAATGGTGTGCATAGGTGTTTTCAAGCTGAGTGAGTCATTCTCCATCCTTAAGCAAAGCAGAGAAAGACAGTCAAAACATATGTATACATATGTTCCAAGGGGAGCGAAATGCTGAACACAAGATCGCCGCCCATCAAAAATTGCTAAGTGGTCACTCTGAGTGCCCGATTGGTTACGGTTCTGAGGTTGCCAGATAGTTTGATGTTCACGTATGTGATGGAAGCTCGTGATTGTGATAATTAGGTGATGATCTCTGATGGTGTCGTGAGCACCCACACGCCAGGATGGCTCTCAATCATATATTTACTTCCCATCGAATTCTTCCGCCTGCACAATGTTATCGTACACATGGCCATCCGCGACGCTCTCAAAAGCTCCTCAAAGAAAGCGTCTCCAGCATAGTATGCAACAACGGTAGGGTTTCAGATCAGTTCTCGGGCAGATCGTGACAAGCTGCCATTTTCAACAGAGCAACCGAGGCTTTAAAAAAGTTTATCAAATGCAGAAGGGTGCAAAGCATATTTACACAGCGTCCTGCAAAAGGTGTACTCTGGAAATCAAGGTGCTAACGGGACGCGGCACTGGCAAACGGCACTCAGCGGAGACTGGAACATGATTTGCTGACAGACCTACGTTTTCAACCAATCAGAGCCCGGCTTGATGCTAGACCGTTAAAGTAACCCGGCTTCTGAACAAGTTGAGGCTGTTGTAGGGCCTGGTTGCGAGCAATAGGGATACAGGCTTCGCTTCCGGGAAGTTTTTTATGTAGGTCAAATGTCAAGGGTTCACTTGCAGTAGCCACACTGATTTGCGCATCATGTCTGTCCAGCGTCGTGGTTGTAGGTCATGCCTGGGATTCACCGATTGATACAAAGGATCGAGGCTTTTGCCCAAGTTGCCCGGGTCGGTTTTGTTCTCATCGTTCAGCTGCTTCCGTACACCTGAAAGGCACAAGCTAAAAAAGGGTGTAGCGCTGCTCTTTAAGTTCTCAGCGCGGGGCAGTATGGTTGCCAGAACGAGGACTCGCATAGGAGAGTGTCTAATAGTGCTTTGAACTGGGTTCCAGAAGGAGCGTGAACAGCCGTCGGAGGAATGTTATTCCACGCAGCTACTGCACGGAATGAGAAAAAATTTTGCCTGATGAAAGTGTGCGCTCTGAGCTTGAAAATCTTCTTGCCATGTCCCCGCCGTGTGTTTGCTGGCTCAACGGTGAAAAACCTGTTGGCCAAACCTTGTTCAAACAGGGCATAAGTAAGAATGAGGTGCCCTCAGAGGCGGCGATACTCGAGGAGAAAGAGGTCAAGCGCTGCGAGACGCATTTCGTAGTCCATGAATTTAAGGCCGGCAACCAATTTCGTAGCAGCTCGCTGGAGACGCTCAGTGAGGGTCATGTCCTTCGTGCGTCCTGAGTAGACAACTTGGTTGGCGTATTCGAGAAGCGGTCCGACGTAGGCCCCATAGAGTATTTATAAGTCCATGCGAGTAATACGGGAGAAGATGCGCCTAACCATTCGTAGAACGGCGAATTCCTTTTGGGCCGATTTCTCATGGTGCAGTGCGAAGGACATGTTTGAAGAGAGCCAGATACCCAAATCCTTTGTGGTATCTATCTTCGTGATGTCTTCCGGTCCATTCTCACCATGCACGACATGGGCGTCCATTGAGTCTCCTCCGAATGACACACTGACGCGCTTTTCGTCATTCAGAGGAAGGTGCCAGTCCAAAGACCACTACTTTGCTGCGACTACATCCGTTTGGAGGGTGCTGGCATTTGAACCCCAGGACTTCAAGTCGCCCGCAAAAAGTAGACATTGAATTGGAAGAACATCTGGCAAGTCGCTGACGTAGATCAGAGGCAGAGGTGGTCCCAAAACAGCCTTGATGAACTCCTACGGAGACCGGCGTTGAAGAGTAGGTGGAGCTTACGCTAACACGGAACTATCTGTCAGATAGGAACACCTTAATCCAGTGTAGAATTTCCCCTTGAATCCAGTATGACTCAAGTTTGTGGAGCAGCGGGACGTGTGGGACTCGATCGAATGTATTTGACAAGTCGAAAAGATGGCGTCCGTTATGAGTCTCTCGTCCTTTGCGTGGGTTAAGCTTTTCATGTATACGAGCTTGTTCGTCACGCAAGAACGGTTTGGGAGAAATCCGTGTTGAACTGGAGATATCAAATTGTTGAAGGTAAGGTGGTCTAGAATGGCTCGCTTCAGAATGCGTTCCATCACCTTGCATAGCACACTAGTGAGACTTATAGGCCTGTGGCTGCCAGGCGATAGTCGGTCACCATTTTTGTAGAGTGGTGTGACAATCTCTCCCTTCCGAGCAGAGGGAAGTTGGTCTTCCTCAAGTGACGGACGAAACACCAGGTAGAAATGATTTGCCAGTGTACGACGTTTCCTTCAAGATCCTTGGATGGACTTCGTCGGGCCATAACGCGCAGAACAGGTTGATCTTTTGCAGGAGTTCACGTATGTCCTCCACCGTAAAGACCAAATCGGTTAGGGGCCCTTCGTAGTTACGCCTAGACAAGATCGGATCTGACGAGGTCGGTGGGCCTTCATATAGGCCTGCAAAGTGAACTCCGTAGACCTCAGATACCACTACTGGGTCACTCGTGGGTTGCCCGTTCGTGTCCCTCAGGGAGAACGAAGATGGCTTGTTTCTGCGGCGATGTCTCATGTATTTAAACAGCGCATTTCTGTTTTTCTGGGCGAGGTCCAGAATGATGGCTTGTTTTCGTATGTTCCATTGGTGGATTTCTGATTTACAGCGGTTCCAAATTTGACGAAATGCCAGCTCATCTTCTGTGTCACCTGCAGTCGCCTTTTTGGAAAATTGTTCATACCTCTTTTCCTCTCTACCTCTCTACGAAAGTTGTTGCAGGACTTCAATCCGTGGACCATGAAACGCGTCTCGCGGAGCTTGACCTCTCTCCTCTGGGGGATCGTCGCCTCCGAGGAGACCTAATTCTTACTTACGCTCTGGTTGAACAAGGTTTGACTAACAGGTATTTCACCGTTGACCCAACTAAAACACGGAGTGAAATGGTAAGATATTCAGGCTCAGAGCGCACAAATTTGGGGCAAATATTTCTAATTTCGGGTAGTTGCTGCATGGAATAACCTTCCTCCGACGGTTGCCCAAGCTCCATCCAGTATCCAGTTCAAAGAATAATAAGGCGCCTTTTTGAGCGAGTCCGGCATTGCATTTAAAATCAAAGCAACTTCATCTGAAAACAACTAACCTAGAGACTGCCGATATGTCGCCAAGTTGTTGAATATAAAATTTCACATAGACTGTTGTGAAAGTTTTATCTGATGATTTTTCTAATTCTGTACTTCACAGCAACCTATTTTCAGGTACCAACGATGTATCGAGCCTAGGTGTTGAATCGCGGATGCTAGGGTTGCTTGCGCGAAGACAAGTTGCTCGGGTGGCAAAAACTGATCGAACCTGAGAAACGTAACTTTAACTCTGCCATCTGCAGTCGTAGGCCTGGGAGCCATAAACTAAGGAACCAGCACTTTAAGGCTGAATGACACTTCTGCGGTCAAATCTATGCCAAAGAACCCATGTGACTGCTCTGTGGTTGGCTCGAAAAACCTCCGGATGGTGTGTTGTTTCACTGAATCGGGAAAACCTAATAATTTGCTGGGCTTTGCCAAAGAAAACATTCTGGGGCTCACCGAATGGTAGGCTACGTTTGTACACCGCCTGCTGCGGACAACAATATTTAAGTTCCATCAAAAAGGAGGGCCATTGGGGCCAATTTCATGCACCAGGTGTTGTTCTGATAATTAGAGCACGTCCTTGGTGAAATTGTTTCAACGGTTGATGTCGCGGTTTTTAGTGTCATGCGGTTTTAGTGTATCCTTGCGAAGAGGAAATTTTGATACCTACAGTCCACTTTTTGGGCCTTTGAAAAATGGGTCATGCGTAGTTGCCCTAGGAGTTTGTTAAGCCCCTACAGTAATTTACGGATTTAGAAGGTTCGCTGTAGGTTAGACCTGGTGCAACTACTGGTAGTGGTTGTTAATAATTTATTGAGGTAATAGACGCAGTAATTCATCGGCCCGAAAAAGGTAAAGTAGCATCGCACTAAAATCAGATTTCAGCATTTTGGTTAATTCCCGTCGTTAGTAGCATGAACCAGGATAACTTTTGACGACCAGAACACAGCGATAAATGTCTATTTTGCACGAAGTAGAAAAGATGATCACCCGACATTCTCAGGAATTCCCTCACGC